>JAECXR010000054.1:600000-1009614 GCA_018153035.1 Drosophila pseudoananassae pseudoananassae
CAATTGGAAGCATAATCCTGAAATTGTCTCTCCGAGTTGGATCTGACGTTGAAGACTACGGCTTTGTTTGGCAGTCAGCTTGGCTAATCAGATTAAAACGCGAGCCTAAGTCGATGATAAGGGGAACAAGCTCCTATTGATCACCCTGCCCTCAGTTCATCATTTTCATTATCAGCGCTGCACATCGGAAAACATTCTTCTTTGGTCGGTTTCGTTCCGGAAGGAGGCCATTCATCTTGCACTTGCCGCACATCTATCTGTGATCGCTTTATGCTAACGTTGTTTGGCTGTGTGGACTGGCGTTTGAGATTCGTTCTGCACTTGCGGGCGAAATGCCCGAACCGCGAGCATTTGTTGCATTTAACTTGTCGCGCCGGGCAGGTCAGGTTATCGTCAGAGTGATCCATTCGACCCATCTACCGCATTCTGTACCCTTGCTCGGTTTCCGAAATGATATTTTATTTATTATTTCTTTTTCCGCCTTAGAAATCATCGATTTCGATTGCTTAATAATTTTTTCCCCTACTCTACATGCTTCGATCACTTCAGTCAAGGTATGCTCTTTCCCTAGTTGCTTTTTCTTCAATTCCGGCGAAGTCCAGGAGTCCATGATTTCATCTTTTAAACAGATCTCTTCAATTTCGGCCTTAGTGGAGCCGAAATCGCATTTCTGCATTTGGTGACGTAATCGGATTGTAAATTTTGCAAAACTCTCACCTTCCAACGTGAAAGATTCCTAAACATATGCCGCTCGAAGGTTGAGTTCTGTTATGTCGACTTCTTTGTTATTATCCGGGTCCACTAACGCATCGGGTAAGGAGAAAGCAACCGTCTGCAATTGCACGCCTCCTAAGTGGAGCAATTTATTTCGTTTCCTGGTAGGTGTTTCAATCTCTTCAGCATCGATATATATTTGAAATGCACGAAACCATGTTTCCCACTCATTTCGTAACAGTGATTTTTCGATGGTTTCACACAGGAAAGGTTTGATTATATTCTCACCCATTTCCCTTTTTCTGCGTATTCTGCAAGTGAAACGAAAACCAAAATTTCATTTATTAATTTTTACCCCAGCAAACTGCCTCTGACTATGTCAGCTTATTACAAAGCTAACAGCCTCTATACAAATAGATTATCTCTTTGTTAAATTGGGTTTTTTTCCTTCAACTTACAACGTACTGATTGCGTGTGATTGTTAAAATTAAAAATTTTATTATTTCATTTTTTTTAATGATTCTTTTTATACATTTCTTTTTATACATCATAGTCTAGCTTACCACTCTCAACGTGAGCATTTACCGTATGTTGGAAGTAGTAGGGTACAATAAGAGCAGAAGAAAAAAAAAACCACACATGCATTTGTACCAAGTACCGCAATATCACGAAATTATGTCTTGCAAATATACATGTTTTCGCCGCTTGGCCGGGAATGTCTTTAACAAACGTTGGACAAATAGTTGGAGATCTATTCGTTCGTTTTATTCTGGAATAATTGATCTCTGCCACCAGGTTACCGACGAACTGTTTGTATCTCCGGTGGGTGCTGCTTATCCAGTGCAACACAGCTTTTGAGTCCGTCCATAATACGCAGTTGCTGATCGCCACAGCGTGCTTCTGCTTGACGGTGTCCATCAGTCTTGTGCTCAATACTGCTTCTTGTAGTTCCAGTCGCGGGATCGACATAGTCCTCATCGGAGCGCATTTCGTCTTGGAGCTTATGAAATGCGCCCGCACGTCTCCGTTCTCGTAAGTGGCCCGCCAATAGGCCGCTGCTGTGAACGCCGACTGACTGGAGTCCACTTAGATATGCAGCTGTAGCATTCTCAGGCGTTTACCGCCGAAGTAATAGCGTGGACATATAAACTCTTCAATTTTCCTCATTCCTTGCCGACAGTCTTCAAAGGCTGCGGTATCCACTTTGCCAAATCTCTCTCATTAACAATTTGGCAGTCACCATTTAGCAGTTCAGGAATCCAATCGGGTCAAACGTGGTCATGACCAGGCTTAGAAACTCTCTCATGGTAGGGACGCGTTCCCCTGTCATCACGCTTCTCGGGACTCAATGATATTTGACGCCGAACTTGAAGACATCTGTAGCCGGTTGCCAGTACATTCCCAGTACCTTCTCCTCAGCTTCGGTCCATTTAACGCTAGCTTTAGATTCAAGTGGGATCAACGCTCTGACCACACTTGCCTAAGTAGAGGTAAAGTGAAGGTAAATCGACACAAGTCAAACCCTGCATCAGCATGAATCTCTCTCCCCCGTGTCGAATTCTTCTTCACTGGTGAAACTGTCGACGTAGTCGTCCACGTATTCCTTAACAGCCAGGGCTGCTCGTGGATCCGTGCTTCTGTACTGCGAGGCATTTAAGGTCTTTACATAGTCCGCCGAACATGGTGAGCAAGCTGCTCCGAACGTCATCACTTGCATTTCGTATACGTCCGGCTCCCGTTGGTCATCTCCGTTTCTCCACAGGAACCTCTGGGCACATCTGTTCTGTGGTTGCATCGGTACCTGATGAAACATCTCTTTGATGTCTGCTCCTTCCCGAAAATGGAAGAGCACCGCAGGAAGGGGCGTATAGCGCTGTGGGCTTTTGATTAGAGCCGAGTTAAGGGAAACGTCGGTCACCTTGGCAGCCGCGTCGAAGACCAGCCGGATTCTTCCAGGTTTGTTCGGGTTTTCCACCCCGAAGTGCGCCAGGTACCCACATGACCATAGTTTGCCTTCCCGGAACCTCTGGACTTTCTGGGGCTCCAGTCGTCGTGCGCACCCCTTCTTGACGTAATCGACATTATGCCCTTATAGGCCCGCGCGAAGTCCACATCTCGCCTCATTTTGCCCTCGATGTTGACGAATTTTTAGCGCCATTTTGTAGCTCTCCGGCAGTCTCACCTCGTCGTCTCTTCATAGCAGCCCGGTCTCATATCGTCGCTTAGTGCCTACTCGCTTAGTGGTCTGTGATGGCTTTACTCCGAAATTTTCGATTTCAAAATAGTCGCTGACCATCTTTTCCAGAAGATTATCCTGGGTCACGACTAGGAGGCACGAACTCTGGAGCGGTGAGCTCGCCTTTTCGTGCACCGGTCCATACACCACCCATTCAAGTGCGGTGGCTGCTGCAAATGGTCCTCTAAATCCATAGCTTCTTGTTTTGAGGGTTGTTCCGAGATGCGCATGAGCCAGTCCGATTAGGATTCTTGGCGTCGCGTTGTTGTACGGCTTCACAGGTAGACGCGCATTCGCCTTCACTGCCTTTACATCCTCCCGACTCAGGCTCTGCATCGGAAGGTTCAAATTGGCTACTCCGTACACGTTCTTCAGCCCACGGCGCTTTGGCTTGCCCGCCTCACTGATCTGCAGGTTGACCACTTTTGTGTGTTCTTTGGCAGATTTCCCACCAAACAACTGCCTGCGGATGAGTTCGTCGTCGATGAGCGTGACAGACCTTCGTCCACAGTGCATAGGTGTCGACCGGCGTATTCTCCCCGTACAGCGTCACGGGTAGAATCCGGAATAGTAGGTGGCATCCAATCGACTCAACGCAGCTCAGGTTTCGATGCGGCAATTCCTGGCGGTCACACGTCGATCGCCTTTCATCCTGCTCACGCCCCGCGTCTATAACTGCAGCTGACGTTGGACGGCTTCTCTCGTTGGAACCCACTGGTCGTGACATTCCTATCCTTCTTCCTCCATCTGCAACTGGCGGCCGTCTGGGCGGGTGACTCCTGGAGACGGTAGTTATGCCTCATTTGGCACCCATGGACGTTGCATCCGCGCCTCTTCCTGCAGAACCGATACATGTGTCCGGGCTCCAGAAACGAGAAGCATAGCCTCACGCGGACTCAATCCGCGTCGTTGTAGAGACGCTGTTGAACTCCTTGCAGTCCCTGATCTGGTGTTGTCCCTCGCATATAGGGCAACATCTGGGGCGGTCGGCATACCTCTCCTCCTCGCGAACACTATTTGCGTGCAGGATCCTTCGCTTCGGTTGCTCCTTGGCTCTATGTAGCGTCGGTGAAAGTGCACACCAGTCTTGCAAATTCATGAAGCCATTCGCTTAGGTGCGCCACTGTCGGGTACGGCTGTATAGTGATCGCGTGCTTCGCCCAGTCCAACCTCCTGCTCAGCGGCAACTTGGCGATCACCTCCTCCATTAGGGTTGGGTTCCCTAGGTGCTGGTTGCCGATCGGGGTTGGCTGCAGGAACTCTGCCAGGTTGCTCACCTTCGTCGCGAACGGCACGATCGTTGCGATGTTGGCCTCCTGTATTGGCTGCACATCGCGCACGCTATCTAGTTGGCTACGGATGAGTAGCTTCGGACGTCCATACCGGAATTGAAGCTGCTCCATAACGGAGCACGTTGCTCCTACGTTGCTGGGATGGATGAGCAACAACTTCACCGTCTCTCGAGCCTCGCCATTCATGGCTTTCACTAACCTCTGGTTGTTTTCCAATTGGGTGCACTGGTAGGCTGCCGTTATCTCCGTGAACGCGCACACGAATATTGGCCATTCCTTTGGCTGACCCTCGAAAACGGGAAGATCAGGCAATCTACGTGGCGTCCATCCAGGTATGCTTGCCGTCGCCACTCCATATGACAGGGGCAATGGTGCAGATACCTCCAAATTGTGTGTCGGCTCCTGTGGCGGATGAACATAGCCTAGTTCAGGCTGTGCCGTGGCGGTCACACAAAATGGCCGGGAATAGCCCACTGTTGTTGTTGGTGTGTGTGTCCGTGTGACAAGTTTGCCCAATGGCCGACGAGCGTCGGCGCCAAATTTCCACTCAATTGTGGCGGCAAATTTGCACTAATTTGTGCCGACAACTGCAACGATGACGTCACTCCAAGCTCCGCTTGCAGATTGCCACTCATCTGCCTGGGCAAGCTTTCACTTAAACTCTGCCGCTGCGCTGCTCCCTGGCGTGGCAGCATTCCACTCAAACATGGTGGTGTATTCGGCGCACCGCTCACTCCAACGCCGCGTGCCCAGATTCCAACGGGATCCCTGGCGGCCTCTGCTTGTCCTCCATTTGCACTTGCTTTTTCCAGCTCCTACTCGAGACGTGCGATCCTTTCCATAAGGGCCGCCACTTGTACAGTCGTGGAGTCCGTAATCTGCCCCGTTGCTTCGGGCTGCAGGCTACTTGCCGCTGTCCTGGCGGCCCTTCCACTTTCCTTTGGAGTCTGTGGCCGCTACCGATCACCAGCCACAATTGCAGAGCTGGCCGAGGTGCCAGTTGCTGTGGCCATGGTAGTCGCAGTTGCAGGAACACCCGAGGCTTCCAGCCTGGGGTTCCGCCGGGGCGAGTGCTTTGTGGGCATCATCTTTCAGAGTGCGAATAAAAGTTAATGTCGCCGCTTGCCCGTTTACGGGGAATGCCTTTAACAAACGTTGGACAAATAGTTGGAGCTCGATTCGTTCGTTTTATTCTGGAATAATTACAATAACTACTTAGCTTTAAAATTAACTTAACTAGCTAACGTACCGCAGTTTCCTCTTCCCTCTCCTTGTGATCGCGCAAATCGGTGTAATTGTTCGCCAAATATTGTTTTTCTTTTACCCGATTTTAGTGCGACCAGATTATTTATATACCAGATTTCATAATAATAATGACTTCATAAAAATCCTGACTATAGATAGCCCTTCCGTTCCGCGACACATGTATTTAATTTAAATATTTGTGTGTTTTAGTGTTTTTTTTTGTTGTTATAGTTTTACCTTGTCGCCAATGTATTGACCCACGAATTACTCCCTTACTATATATATATATATGGCTTGTTTCTTTAAATTTTATACTATATTTTCGGAACGGCGATGTTGGTCCATAGGCCGCACAAAGAGTAAATGATCAATCTTTGACGTCGGCACAGATGTCGCTGCCCCTTCTCTGCGTTAAACATTTTCTGCATGGATAAAAAACCCATCTAAAAATTATAGCATATTTGAGTTTTTAAATTTTTTTTTGTTGATTGGGACGGTTGAGGTGCCAAAGTCTAGAGCAGTGGTAGGCAAACTCTCATTTTACATAGCACGCGAGTATAGGTTAGGAAATTCTGCAGCAGCGCTGCCGGCACAATGACAGTGAGAGCACTCTCAATTTTTTTTTAGAAACTCTCTCATTTTGATTCATTTGACAGCCCAAACGAAAAATCAACATTTTTCCACTGAGAAAAATTTTCCCAGAAATTGGGTTGGAAAAAGTTTTTTTCATGGAGAATATAGATAGAGAAGCGTAGTTTTTCATTTGTATAAAAAATGTTGCTAGCAAAGCTTTTTTATACCCTTGCAGAGGGTATTATAATTTTGTCCAAAAGTGTGCAACGCAGTGAAGGAGACATCTCCGACCCTATAAAGTATATATATTCTTGATCAGGATCACCTCCTGAGTTGATATGAGCATGTCCGTCTGTCCGTCGGTCCGTCTGTCTGTCTGTCTGTTTCTACGCGAACTAGTCTCTCAGTTTTAAAGCTATCGTCTTGAAACTTTGCACACACCCTTCTTTCCTTTGCACGCAGTATATAAGTCGGAACGGCCGGGATCGGCCGACTATATCCTATGGCTGCCATATAACTGATTGATCGGAAATGGTATAACTTTGGTGTTTTTAGAGTTACAGAGTTCAGATTTTGTAAGGATTTTTTGTAAGCTATTTTTGGCAAAATAATACGATCTACCAAATTTCATAAGGATTGAATTCCAACTTTTGAATTAACGAGAAATTAAATAAAAAAAAATACGTTTTTTTTCGCTCAGTGAATTCTCTGCTCTCATTGTTTTTCTCTGCTACGCACACACTAAAATTTTAAACATGTGTTAGTTTTGCCCCCCACTGGTCTAGAGACTCCAGTGTCCATTAGATTCAATGTAGTGAAAATCATTCCATTGTTATTCCGATAATTTCTTTGTTCGTTGGTTTTATTTCATGAATCTTCTCTTTGCGATACTAACGAGAGGTGTATCATATCTTACATTTTTAACGTAACTAACAGTCTATTGACTGATACAGATTTAGATGGCCCAAAAAATCGATTGCTGGGTTGGGACCTCCCAACGTCTCAGGCGAGATCCGTTAGAAACTCGAGTCAATCCCCGAGCGAGGAAATTTGGATGCGAAGAGAGTTTTTCTTTGTATGACTCTTTTTGCTTCTGGATTTCGTCTTTCACTGCGAGGATGCCCAGATCCCGGTGGATGTTTTCGTTGTGAACATACCAAGGTGCTTCAGTAAAAGTTCTAAAGATTTATGATTGTGCGCGCTTTATGATGTCTATGTTGCTGCTGCTCTCGTTCCCCCACAGCTGGGAGCCATACGTCCAGATTGGCTTTAGAACGGCATTGTACAGTAGTAACTTGTATTCCAGGCACAGTGGCGATCGTGAATTTATGAACCAGTGGACGCATTTTCTTGCATTCAATGTGCTTACGCCAGGAAATCCAGGTCGTCTATCAAGGTGGACGCCAAGGTACGTTACTTCGTTAGCTTCTGCATACAGTTTAGTGAAAGTGGAGGGCATGTTTGTCTGTTAAGAGTAAACGTTATATTTTTACACTTTTGTTCGTTTATTTTAATGCGCCAGTCGGACAGCCACCTTTCCACTATTATAAGATGATTAGCCAGTTGGGTTGTTGCCTGCGTTGGGCATCCGGAGCTACTAAAGATAGCGGTATCGTCGGCGAACGTTGACGACATTACTTGTGCGTTCGTAGGAATCTCCGCAGTATACAAAACATATAGACGCCGAGTACGCTTCCTTGTGAAACTCCAGCTTCTATGATGGAGTCGCCCGAAGTGGCTGCGTTGTATCTCACTGAGAATACCCTATTATAGAGGTATGATTCCATTATCTTGTGGGTGTAAGTTAATAATAGATTATTGGTGAGTGAGTTTTTCAGATATTATTTATTAATCATTTGTTTCACTCAATCCCGTTAGGGTCTGGCTACTGATAGATACTACAAAGATAGAATAAAATATAACGCGAGCTAAGGCTGCGGAGTTATACTTAAGACTGAATTAAAATACTAGGCTGTACTTCGAAGCCTTCGTTGGGCTGCGGCGCAGTTGCCCAATTGCAGTGTCCGCATGCCGTATCCGGCCAGCAACGATCACTTGTTGCGAAAGTGCCCGAGCCGGTCCGCGGACAGTTGCCCTTGGAATGCGTAATCAGCACCTCTTTCGTTATGCGTGCGGGCCACCGGATCCGGTGTGCAATTTGGCACTTTTCCTAAATTCTGTCTGCGCGTGTTAACTCCTCCCTCCTTTAAATGGTCGTCGTCCCGGGGACCTACTCGTTCTACATCCCTCGATTGGTCTCTCGATTTCTTGCGGCGATTGGTCTTCACGTGGTATTTGCCAATCCACAGGATTACGCATAGAGAAAGGGCAGCCAGTAGATGTAAAGGCAAATGTTGAGACGGAATCCCGATGACAGTCTTTCTCTGAGGGCCCCGATATGGTGTAGGTTACTTAGGCTGAGTTCATGGAGAAACGGGAGGCTGAGCCGGTTGTGGTGAGCAGTGACGTTTACTACTGTCATAGCCGACGCAGCAGGTTTTTTCAGTGAGCTCCCCAGCTAGTTTATGAACCAGGTTCCGTTGAGCGCTACCTTGTCAGAGTACGCTAACAGGTAGGTTCCGGATACCTTTTGTTCGCGGCCTTGGTCGTCAGTCACCGTTACGTTGGCATCGTTGATGATTAGGGTTCCGTGGTCCACAATGGTGATTGGATCTAGATGACCCGGGAGCGTGGAGCAGTGCGCGATGGCCCCAGAAACTATCTGCTGAGCACATGTGCCGTTTTTTAGTTCCTTGCAGAATGCGGCACCTACCGTTGTCTTGCAGTCATCGATATTGAGGTTCTGTATTGGGCATTCGGCAACTAAATTTCCGCTCTCGAAGTTCAGGATTCTATTATGGCGTTGAACCGGGTAGACCGTTATTCTCTTACATACGAGCTTAGGATTAGGAAATTTAATAAGAAAGTGCGGAATGTCAGAATTTTGAAAAACACTTATGCTAGATACTTCTAATATTTCTACCAAACTAATATTAATATTAATAGGCTGTTTGTCTCTGAATTCGCTTACGTCGGCACCATCTAGAATAGCTGGGCTTACAATATTTAATTTTGCTAGGGTTAGGCTCATAAGGATTTTTTCTAGGTCTGTAATGATGATTCTATTCTTTGCTAAGATGTTGCTTCTGTCTGGTCTGCGTAGTCCTCGTAGGTCATTATGTTCGTTGCGTGCTGTAGGTATCCGTAATTCTCCCAGATTACAATGTCATTGTCTTCTATCGGGATATAATCTGCGTTTGTGTAATCGTTTAGTTTTAATGTCGCGTCCGTCCTAATAGCCGTTAGTATGAAAATTAAAAAATATTTCTATAACATAGAAAGAATAAAGAAAGGAACAAAGGGGTAGGTCAAAATCTTGTGAGGACGATTAACGTAGATTGTCCTTGTGGACCACCCTCCCTTGAATAAGGACCGTGGTCCCCAGGTCTGCATCAAAAACCTCTTCTGAGCACAGTTGTGTAAGCTAATTATTCAGGCGTTTCTTTGTTTTCAGGAAAAAAAAGAAAACCTTATCGCCCACTTGGTAAGTTTTATGAGTCCTATCTTTGTTTACGTGTTCGAGGAGAAAACCTGAGCCTGTTGAATTTTTACTAATTACTGCCTCGAACTCTGTGGATTTTGAGTGTAAAATGTCTATGGGTTTTTCGTTAGTCACCGAGTGAATTGTGTCAACTAATTTGTTCTCTAGCTTCAAACATCGTGCTATTTCGGCCAGGGTGCTATGAAATCTTTCTACTTGGCCGTTTGAGGTGCTGTGTAGAGGTGGTGCGTTAGAAACGGTAATGTTATAGTTGTTCAGGAGAATGGATTTTATGGTCTCGGAGTTTAGGGATTTCTCGTTATCGCAGTAGATCGTTTTCGCTTTTGGAAAAAAATTCGCTATTTGCATTATTATAGTTTTTACGTCCACAATAGCCCTTGACGCGATCGCCTGTACTGTGGAGAATTTCGAGAATTTGTCCACACACGTAAGGAAAAGAGTTCCGTCTGTGGAAAAAATGTCAATGTGGAGGATTTCCCCCACAGAACTAGGTACAGGTGTTTGTGCTACTGCTTGTTTGGATGGGTGGCGTTTGTACTTTGCCATGGAACACATTTTTCAGTTTGAAGCTACATCTGTTGCTAGCCGGAACATTTTTGGAAAAAACAAACTTTTTCGGGTGATGTCCGTAAGCCCCCTTGCACCACTATGAATCCCAAGTATTCAACGCTCTTTTTGAAGAACTTTGATTTTTCTTGAGATAATCTCATACCTGCTTCGGAAAGTTTTCCTAGGACCCATCTTATGTCGTTAAGATGGTCCTCTTTCGTCTTTGAGTATATTATGACATCGTCGACATAAACATAGCATATCTTTGAAATTCCATCTCGTAGGACATCATCGATAGCTCTTTGGAAAATGATCGGAGCATTTTTTAGTCCAAATGGCAATCTACAGAATTCGTATTTACCATTATTTATTGAGAAAGCCGTCTTCTGTCGGTCTCTCTCTGCCAGCTCTATTTGGTGAAAGCCGGCTTTAAGGTCGAGTGTTGTGAAAAACTTTGACTCGCCCAGGTTCGATAATATTGTCGTAATCGCAGGGATAGGGTATCTATCGTCTACGGTTTTTTCGTTTAGCTTTCTAAAGTCGATAACGAGTCGCTTCTTCTTGACCCCGTTCTGGTCGGTTCCTTTTTTGTCAACAACCCACGTTGGGTTATTATAAGGAGACTTGGATGGCCTTATTACGCCGTCCGCTAGAAGTTGTTTAACCTCTGCGTTGACGAATTCAGTTACACCCATGGGGTGCGGGTACGACTTTGAGTACACCGGCTTCCCATCAATTTTAATTGTAGCAACTGTATTTATATTAAAAGGAAGTGCCTCGTCTGGATCAGCGAAGGCTTTTTAATTTTTGCCTATCATTTTGTCAAAGGCGGCTTTTACTGCGGGGAGAACGTCCTCGACATCTATTTTGATGAAGTTGACATTTTCTGCCCTAGCGAACTGGATCTTTTCGGATCCATTATTAGTGTGGAAAATATTTGCAGTAAAATCGAGTTTCGCATTCACTTGTTTAAAAAAGTCGAGACCGATAATACCGTCAAAATCTTTCAGAACTTTAAGAATGAAAAATGGTGATTTAACATTAAATATGGAAGCAAAACATTTCTTGTCGATTTTTGTAAAGCCGTGGATTGACTTTACGTTAAATGGGGTGTCCACAGCCACGACGCCTTTCAGCCCCGTGAGTGGACTAATATAATTTTTTGAGGTACCTGTATCGATTAAAAGCTTTATTTCCCTTCCTGCCAGCGTACGCGTAATGTACGGGAGAAGGGACTTTACCCCAAAAAAATTAATAGAGTCCTCTGCATCCAGGACATCGTATATTCCTGTGGCGCATGCTTGCGCAACGGGATCGTAGTCTTCTTCGTCGGACTGTTCCTCGGGCATGAAGTTAATTTTCTGTTGGGTGCTTGTCGATTGCCCTGCTACCCATGACGAAGGCTGTCTAAAACGGGATGAGGTATCCACACCCATTGGTCTTTTGCATTGCCCCCGAATTTCGACTTTGTTCTTGGTCTGTAGACCAATTCTTCCAACCCGCTTGTCGCTGGTTGTTTATTTACTTACTTTTTCCTCGCTGTGTCGAGCAAAACTAGCCGCAAAAACAGCAAAACTAGCTGAATTACGTGTGTCGGAGTTTTATCCGCATACGTGAAATCTAAACGTGCCAGTATGGCATGGAAATTTAACACTGTATTATATGAAGACAATGCAGCGCACGCTGGTCCTCTTACTTTGTTTCTGAGGATTGCGACTGCTTGATAGAATCGACTGCTGCCCTCGTAAGGCTCGAATACCCTGTATGCTGCTGTGGCAGTCTGCCTCTAGGAGACATAATTCTCCTGTTTCCCTTCAAATTCTGGGACGGATTTTACTATATATAGCTTTTACTATATCGGAACATTCTATTTCTGGTTCAATTTTGATCTCCTGATACGTTTTAATTTCTGCGGTTTTGATATTTAATGAGTTTATTTCTGCCATCAATGTGGCTACCTTCTCATCAAAATCTCGTTGTTGCCTTTCGAGTGCGCCTTTCATGACGTTCTCGATGGCTAGAAGCTGTTCATGAGACATTTTTATTGTTTGACTGGAAAATTCAGAAGTTCTAGTTTCAACTAGACTCTCAGTTTTTAAGCTATCGTCTTGAAACTTTGCACACACCCTTCTTTCCTTTGCACGCAGTATATAAGTCGGAACGGGCCGGATCGGCCGACTATATCCTATAGCTGCCATATAACTGATTGATTGGAAATGGTATTTGGTAAAAATACCAACTTTGGTATTTTTGAAGATGGAAGCTTGGTACTTTGTTTTATATTTTTTATGGTAATAAATTGGTTATATTATGATATTCTCATAAGGATCGGCCAATTTAATCCAATGTTTGCGATATATATCCAGTTTTAACTGCAAGGGTATATCAACTTCGGCTCCGCCCGAAGTTAGCTTTCCTTTCTTGTTTTATATTATTTTCACTATTTCTAATACTTTTTGTGTAGAAAAAATATATTTTGTCCGAATGTCTTAGAAGTTTCTATCTTAGTTTTTTTTATTTATTTTATTTTCCGACAACTTTTTTTTAGCCGAATTTTGCATTTGTATAATAGTTAATAATAATAGTTAATAGTTAATTAATAATGTTAATAATAGATATTATTTATTAATTATTGGTTTCACTCATCATTATTTATATATTATCATTTCATTATTTATTAATCATTTGTTTCCAATCCCGTTAAGGTCTGGCTACTGATAGATACTACAAAGATAGAGTAAAATATAACGCGAGCTAAGGCTGCGGAGTTCTACTTAAGACTGAATTAAAATTCTGTACCCGGGCTGTACTTCGAAGCCTTCGTTGGGCTGCGGCGCAGTTGCCCAATTGCAGAGTCAGCATTCCGTATCCGGCCAGCAACGATCACTTGTTGCGTAAGTGCCCGAGCCGGTTCGCGGACAGTTATATTGGAATGCATAGTCAGCAATTTGGCACTTTTCCTAAATTCTGTCTGTTCGTGTTAACTTGTATGTTGGCAAATACATTTTGATTTTTTCAATGAGTCCAATAAAGCAAAGTTTCTTCGGAAGTAAAATTGGTGTGCCGGGATAATATTGCAAGCTTCCAGTTGTGGTATTATGCGGGTTAACAAATATTTTTTTAAAACAATTTAGACAAACAAGATAGAAGGCTTATTGTTCCGAATGATAACGGAATTTTGTGGTCGTTTCCAGGCTTCGGTATCATTATAATGATGGATGTCTTCCACTTTTTTTAGAAAAAGCCTAGATTAATGATTTCATTAAATAGTTTGCAGACAACTTCTATAGCGCATTTTGGAAGTTCGATCAGCATCTTTGGCGTCAATAGGTCACCACCGGAAGCCTGTTTTGATTTTAGCCCTCTTATGACTAAAAGAGGGGTTGTGGCTTTTTATCTTTATTTAGAGTGTTAATAACATTCTTGGCGGCGAAGCGCTTTTCTTTAAGGGCGTTTTTTATTTCCGCGGCGTTAACATCGGGTTCGATTCCCTTTACTACCACTTGTAGGCCCTTACTGCTTTTTAGCTGGTACGTGTAATATTTTTTCTGAGAACTGTCCAGATATGTGGACACGATTCGAAGGTGCTCTTCAGTCTTGGTTTGCACCTTTGTTAGGGCAAATCTGTTACTAGTGGATCTGTCTGGTTCTTTATCGATCTTCAGGACACGGTTAATTTTTGTTTTATTGCCTGCCGGATTACTCTGCGGGCTAAGCTTGCGCCTATTTTGGATGTAGCGATCCATTCCAGTCTGTGTGGCCGTGGCCGCTTTGGCACTTTCCGAAGTAATTGTTTTTGTACTCGCTGTAGTCGTTGACGTCGCGGTACTTGGAATTGCAGTGGTTGTCGCTGTGTTTGCGATATTGGACGCAGGAGTCGGAAAGAGCAGAGCGGGTGAACAATACCGTGCCCTTTGGGTTTCAGCGGTCAGTAGAGCCGTGTTGCTCTTAATTTTTTATACTGATTATATATACTTTTATACGCCGATTTTTCTACTTCGGTATCGCGGGTTGAAAAGTAAGAGTAAAAGCCGTTTCCTTGGTTCACTGAACTTCTACGCTCGTTCTTTTGATCGTCGCTAAATGAGCTCATTTCGTGGCACTTATTTATTTAAAACAATGCACTAGTTTTGGTGTAGCACAACACAACTGTTATAAAAAGCTTGTCTATTGTTTTTAATAAATTGTGGTCTAGCGTCTTTTTGCTTGTATTGGGTTACCCCAGTTTTTTTTATTAGCTGTTTTATGTTGCAGTTTTCCCGGATCTCGGGCAAAGCACGTCCGCTCAGTTCGATAGTTTGGTGGCGTCTTTGACTTCAATAGGTTTATATATAAGCATTTGTCAAAAGTCGTTAGGCTTGGGAGGAATATAAGTAAAAGTGAAATGCTTTGGAGTCCTTCTATTACTAATTTACCTTTTATACTTTTCGCACATAAAAAATCAATGTAATTAAACCTGATAATTAATTGTTATTTATATTTAATTATTTATTAATTTTTGTGTCATAATTGGTATTGGATATTTTTTGGTCATTGAGATTTTACAATAACATTGTTTCACTCCATAATAAAAAGTCCGAAATTAGTTTATTCTGCAGGCAGATGAAACTAGGAGATCCGAAGACAGACCAGTTTATGGTGCTAAGCAATGATAGAATGTACGTACAGAGACCTAGACAATGCGGAGCTAAATCTCTAAAGATAGAACTGTTGAAGTCCAGTGGCCAAGTAAGAGTCGACTTGCGACCAACTTAGACGATTACATACTTATGCATAATAATTAAACTTAGTTTACAGGTGACTGATGCCTGACCCAACAGATATTTTTGGGCTCAAAATTCGAATTTGTCACCGGTATTTCAGTTTTTCAAACGGTTTTTTATTTGATTGAAAATATTGATATTTTTGTTACATTTTGTTCAATATTTTTTAAGGAGAAAATATAAATTCGTAATAATAGATTTTTTATTTTGGATAATTTCTTCGTAAATTCGGACACGAGTCCGAATTATTAAAAAAAAAAATCCATTATAATTATACAGGTAATAATAACCAAAAACTGTTTATACATTTGGATTGGAGATACACGATATTAATTAAGACAGTGTTAAGGAACTTTTAGTTTTAGAAAGCCTCGAAATTTACCTCTTTTTTCTGCTTTTTAGATCCAGCTTTGATATAGATGTTCTAGGTTTGGGAAGGTGAGTGACTTCATTTATCAGAGGCAATGAAATATCCACTTTGATTATTTGTTCCAAATTATGTTGCGACTGCGAGGAAAAACGAATATAGTTACTTTATTTGCAAACTAACAAAAAAAAGTATGAAAGTAACATTAAAATAAGAAAGGTCGGGTTTTCCGACTATATTAAAACCCACACTTTAACAAACATTTAAAGTTTAAAAGTTTGTCTCT
This sequence comes from Drosophila pseudoananassae pseudoananassae, assembly GCA_018153035.1. Lineage (NCBI taxonomy): Eukaryota > Metazoa > Arthropoda > Insecta > Diptera > Drosophilidae > Drosophila > Drosophila pseudoananassae. The sequence goes on from JAECXR010000054.1 coordinate 615,588, forward strand.
TTTGATTTATAGCAGAAAATTAGTTTAGAATCAAAATATTTCCCAAAAACTTGAATAAACTTTGGGACAGGAGTTTGCGTGGCAAAATGTTGTAACCAACTGAATTTGAAGCAAACTTGAACTGCCAAATCCTAAAGCTCTATCTCTTATAATATCTCAGATTCACGCTTTTTTTAGGGATATACAGACATAGCTAAATCGACTTGGCTGTTGGTGCTGATCAAAATTACATACATTCAAACGAATACAATACACCCTTGTACTCTACGAGTACCGTGTAAACATACCAATCCTCTATCTTCTAAAATACCAAATTTGGTTCATTTTAAATAGTCTAGTGCTATGACAGCTGAAATTAAATGTCAATTTGCCAAGAATCTTTAAAATATACAATCTCAAAATAAACAAGAAAGGAAAGCTAACTTCGGCCGGTTTTTATAAATACATTTATTACAATAAAAAATCTAAAACAAAGTACCAAGCTTCCATCTTCAAAAATACCAAAGCTGGTATTTTTACCAAATACCATCTCCGATATGGCAGCTATAAGATATAGTCGGCTGATCGTTATGCAATTTTGTAGGTTGTATTATTTTTCCAAAAATAGCATTCGTACCAAATTCGAATTCTCTAGCTTTAAAAACACCAATGTTATACCATTTCCGATCAATCAGTTATATGGCAGCTACAGGATATAGTCGGCCGATCCTTGTGATATTTGGTAGGTCGTATTATTTTGCCAAAAATAGCTTAAGGTATAGGATAGCTATAGCTATAGGATATAGTCGGCCGATCCAGGCCGTTCCGACTTATACACGGCGTGCAAAGGAAAGAAGGGTGTGTGCAAAGTTTTAAGACAATAGTTTTATCATGACTAAAAATAGACTAAAAAATCTTTTTTAAGCTTTTATCAAATCAGGAGGTGATCCTAATCAAGAATATGTATACTTTATTGGGTAGGAAATGTCTCTTTACTGCGTTTAGCACTTTTGACACAAAAACAGTTCGTGAAACATAGGTTTTAAGATATCGATAATAAGTGCTGGAAGCTGTTTGCAGAGAGAATTACAGAGATCGGGCAGAGATGAGGAACCACCGAAAGACGCGACGAAGGTGGCAACGGGCCAACATTTATCGTTTTTATCCAAGCTTTAATTTTAAATTTGATTTAAAACTGCATTCAACTAAAATTTAGAGCTTCCAAACGCTGCCTGACAAAATCAAGTTTATTAAAGATGATTTACCTGCGGTTCTCTGTTCCATTCATTATCGGTTGTGTCCTCAGAGTCATCGAACTGGCTTTTCCATTGAGATGCAAGCGTAAGAGCACCTCCTCTAGTTACCTGTTGCAATGCTGACACGTTTTCATCGTCTATTAAAGCGAATTGCGTGACTGAATGATCACCACCACTGCTTCGGGCTGCATTGCTCATAGTGCCTGCAGGTCCAAAGCAGGTTGATCCGCTATTAAATCGTTGAATTGAACTCGAGCCTCCTCCAGAAGAAGATGGTCGTAAATTTGTAGATGTAGCAGAACGCCGGTTTACTGGTGGTATTGAAACTATCGATACAGCTTGTCCATGTTTATTCATATGTTTCGATGATAAAGTGTTTCCGACCACACCAGTGCTAGTACTAGCTGCGAGAAGGAGATTTGGCTCTATTTCGTTTGTTTGAGAATGACCCCCACCTACAGTCAATTCATGTACACTCATAGGCGGCGCTGTGAGCACTCGAAGTCGTCCAAACATTGCTTTTTGTTCATCGAGTGATTTTTTTCCATCGACATATTTTTCTAAAACTTCTAATTTTTGTTTTTGTTCATTGGTATAGCTTGGAGAATTCTGTTTTTTTTCTTGTGTTTTTTGTGCCTCTTTGATAACACCAAAAGAAGACTTTGTAGTACTTTCTGTAGGATTAATGGCCGCGTTATTTTGCTCCAAAGCACTTTCCACTAAAAGACATTCACACTTTTTATCTGTCTTGACCTCTGAATTTAAATACTGTGAATAAATTTAAATTTTATGAAACAATTTTTTTTAAGTTAATGCGGATCCGTAAGACTTACGGAATTTCCATAAACAGGGGCGGAGTTGTGTTGGTTAGTTGTTGAAAGTGATTCCGGTGGAATTATCGGCTGGGAGTTTTTTGTATTTATTATATCCTGGACATCATTTTTACCAATACCCATCTTTGATGACTTTACTAGTGCGTTTTGGGCATTAGGAGTTCCATGTGTTTCCTGTAACAATTCTTTCCTAACGTTATTTTGATTATTAATTCCATGTTGAGATGTGGCTTCGACTAAAGGTTTTGGATGAGGGATTGAGGCGCTGGCATTACAATTTCTATCAACCTGAAACGTACACAATACATTTTAAAAATTCAAAATTTGTTCAAGTTTTAAAACTTTTACTTTTTCCTTTATTTGTACGGGTTCAGTTGCTGTAATATGAGCAGTTTCAATGTCAGTCCGCTTTCGAACCTGGTTCAAATGATGAAACAGTTTTCTTTACATTTCTATTATATTACCCCATTTAAAAACATCAAAACAAAAAAAAAATCATAACCAAAATTTGAATTCTGGTTAAAAGGAAATAAAGAACACAAAGGTTAGATGTTAAAACAATGGGATGGGATGTGGGTGATGGGTGTCTTGGAAAGATTTCAATTCAATGAAATATTAAATTTCCACTATTTTTGACTATAAAGTATGTAACAAAAATTTCTATACTTACGTATTCGGTTCCGCTCGCATTAGAAGCGGCCACGGTCATTTGTGTTAAATTTCCATGAATATAATCAGTTTTAACAGCAGCTAAGGTATTAACTGCTGTTGAACTGATATTACCAATTGCTGTTGGGTCTAACTTTTCCCAGTCGTATGGGTCAGACTCCTTGACTCCCCGCCTTTTCATACAACGCTCAAATAGTCCGATGAGCATCTATTAAAAAAATAAATATAAATTTTTGACAAAAAGCAGGGTTTTTTTTAGTCATTATTCCAGTTACCGTATAATCTGGACGCTCGGCATAAGTTAGGGATTGTATATGTTCCAGAAATTGCTTTAAATCTGAAGGCAAGTGCTTTAATAATATTCTATGATCATACTTCTCTTTTGTTAAGCCAACTTGTTCTTTGTCTTTTATTTTGCGCCAAGGTAATTGTCCATTTACAAACTCAACAAGCATATAAAAAAGAGACCACAAATCGTCATGTCGTCCCATTTCTCTATTTCGATGTGCATTAATGGAAGCATACCGAACAGTCCCGCGAAAACCAGCTGCTGCTCTTGGACATCGCACTTCTCCCGTGCCTGTGGTATACTGACGCGCTAAACCAAAATCCAGCATATATACACGACGACAGTTGTAAGGTAAACGACCAACGGAAAAATTACTCTAAAAATAGGAAAAATAGATTATACGAAAAATTAGATACCAATGTTAAGTGCAAGTAGAGGTATGTTTTCTTTTCAAATATTACTCGTATGATTTATGGATGGGTACAGAATTTCAACATTGGGATGATACAAAAATGTAAAACATTTGAAGGTGTCAGTCGAGCCACTACGTTACGATCTATAATGTTGCTACTTTCTACCTCCCTTCTAATGGGCACTAGGATGATAAACCGGAGTGTATCTTTCTAAGGTAATTCCATACGTAGAAAATACGTAGCCTGGAGAGAAACAGAACCATGAAAAATCATATGAAGTATTAAATCATTCGCTAAGCAATTTTTTTTTTTTAATTTTCGAGATCGGACTGAAGTTGGCATTGGCAGAAACGGAATTGTATTGGAGACTGCTGCCGCAAAAGATTCCAGTAGAAAAAAAGAAAGAAGAAATCGGGGGCGTCGTGAGGTTATACGCATTCAGCTTTATTCGCGTCTTACAAGAGACTAAAAACTTAACTTATTAAAAATAAACGCTACAACCAGAGCGGACGATCGACGATGAGTGCTTCAGCGGGGGTGCGCTCTTCAGCGCGGATCCCCCTTCAGCGCGGATGCGCTCTTAAGTTCAGCTGAGCGGCGGCCCAACGGCCCCTCACCTAAACATCCCGCCCCCTTGCAATCACTCGGGTAGCAACAGATCCCTCGTCGTTACGGCTGGAGACAGGCTCCGGACACGCTATCATTGGTTTTGGAACCCACGGTGGCCGAACAAACTTGTTCGTCCCCCACGCTGGTAGTGGGCAGACGGAAACACGCCGCTAGCGATGCGTCAATGGTCGAGGGCGTACACGCAGTCGCAGTCGCTGCAGCAGCGACGATAGGGTGGGCGCAGCGACCGCGTCCTGCGGGGGCCCTCGCGGAGAGGCGGAAAATTGCCTAGGCGCGGATGACGCGGGCGGACGATCAGTGGACGGCACGCGATGAGTGGCGGACGAAAGCAGTGGAGCGCTTGACGACTGCCGGCCAGTGGCGGAAGAATGCCTAGGGAAGTGCCGGGAAGTCGATGGCCGTGGATCGGCTTGTGAGCGCCGGAAAGTGGCGGACGAAGGCCGAGAAGCATCCGAACCGCGGAGTTGGCGGACAATGGCCGAGCGCCAGCTGAGACACTCCGTGTACTGTCTCCCGCGCTCCGTGACCGGTGCGCCTCTTGACGTGGCTGGCGCCGAGCCCGCGGCTTCTCCACGAGGTGCAGCAGCGTGTGATGATCCTGACCACACGTCTTACAACCGTCCCCACGCCGACACGATCCATCGGAGTGCTCGTGGACTAGGTAGCTGGAGCCATACCGGTTCACGAGAACTGCTCGCAGCCGCTTCTCGGCACTGAGACGTAGAAAGCGACGACACTTCCTCAACGGGTGGATCCCACTGCAAACTCGGCATCGGTAGGACTGTGTACCTCGGGGACATCTGCTCTCCAGTGACTGGGCACTGCGTGGACGTGGCGACATCGTGCTGAATATGACCTTGGATTCCAGAATTCGGCCAGGATCAGACGGATCATCAGCTGATTGCCACCGTACAGCGTGATGCGATGCGTAAATTAAACAAGGAGTCGAGACAGAATTGTGCTCGCAACCTGAATCCGATTTCGAACTGATCTGTGTGGGACATCTCCCTGTTCCAGTAAGTCACCGAGGCTGCGGGCAACTCGTGTGGAAAAAACGGACACGCTGCGGGGGTTGGCTGAAGATAATGGGCCTGTCAGCACGCATCCAAAAATGGTCTCCTGACCGAGAAGCGACCCGCATATGTTAGCCTTGGAATTACCGAGGAGAATGAACTGAAGAATGTCAGCTCCTAATAACACATCGACTTGGGAGCTCTCAAAGAAGTTAGGGTCCGCCAGGGGAATGTCGGGCAGCCCCTTGAGACAATCTCGCGAAATCGGATTTGATGGCAGATTTCCTGCCAACTGCGGAAGAACGTAAGACCGCACTTTGAGCCATTTTCGCAACAGAACGAGTCTGCCTCTGTGAAGGACCGGGGGTTTTATTGACAAATTCGTCGCTCTTTGCCCTTGGAATGGCACTATTCGCCTTAGGCTTCAACAGAGGCGTCCGCGGAGATGCGGATTGAGATGTGTCCAAACGGATGGTTGAGATCGGACGCTGCATTTTGTCGTCTACCGTGGGCATTTTCAGAATCCAATTCGCTGGTCAGCGCTTGTCGACTGATTTGCGCAATAAGTGCATCGAACGAAGCGGTGGCCGGTCACACTAATGTGATGAGAACGGTGAGATCGCGGATTTAATGCGATTGCAAGGAACAAGTGGGATCTAGTGGCTCCGACGCCGAAAGGAAAGTCGGAATGTTCAGGAACCCAAAAAAAATCCAAAAGAAGACGAGGCTTGTTGAGTTTGTAGGTGGATGTTGCCTGATGCGGAGTAGACGCATCGTTGAAGGCACGGAAAATGGACAAGTACCGGAAAATTCTGCTCGTTAGGAAAAAAAAACAAGAAAGGAAAGCTAATTTCGGTCGGAGCCGAAGTTGATATACCCTTGCAGCTAAAACAGGATATATATCGCTAAAATCGGATATAGTTGACCGATTCTTATGGGAACATCATAATATAACCAATAACCAATAACCAAGACAAAATCTAAAAAAAAATCCCAAACTTCTATCTTGAAGAACCCCAAAGTTGGTATTTTTACCAAATACCATTTCCGATCGTTCAGTTATATGGCAGCTATAAGATATAGTCGGCCGATCCATATGAAACTTGATCAGTCGTATTATTTTTCCAAAAATAGAATTCATAGAAAATCCGAACTCTGTAACTCTAAAAAGACCAAAGTTATACCATTTCCGACCAATCAGTTATATGGCAGCTATAAGATATAGTCGGCCGATCCGGGCCGTTCCGACTGCGCGGAAAGGAAAGAAGGGTGTGTGCAAAGTTTCAAGACGATAGCTTTAAAACTGAGAGACTAGTTCGCGTAGAAACAGACAGACAGACGGACAGACGGACATGCTCATATCAACTCAGGAGGTAATCCTGATCAAGAATATATATACTTTATAGGGTCGGAGATGTCTCCTTCACTGCGTTGCACACTTTTGACCAAAATTATAATACCCTCTGCAAGGGTATAATTATACCGATATATATATGTATATTTATACAAGTGTGGCTCGTACCACACTTATTTCTGTTATAACTATTTTCGAATTTGCGGAGTCGGAAAGGTGGACTTGACTTTGGCTTGAATTTAACAAAAAAAAAAAAAAATTAATTAATAATAATTAATTTTTGACTAATGGTCGGATTTAATTATTATGGAGCCGGAAAGGTAGAGTTAAAACCTTAATCTTTAATTAATTGGATTTAATTATCCCAAAGCCGGAAAGGTGGAATTGAAACCGCGGCTCTATTCGGACAGAAGGTTGATAATTAAATTATTAATAATTTTCGACTTTGATTGTTGAGTGGCCGGAAAAAAACCAACACACACCAAAAAACACAACACGGCTACTACAGCGGCTAGGTCGAGAATTTAAGCGACACAATCACGGATTTGTAGTGAAATGGCGGTTTATATTTGTTGGTTTAAGAAATTAAAAAATTTGTTTTTTTTCAATTTTGTCGGTTATATATTTCCTGAAATTGGAGGCAGAAAATATTTGGAAATATATGTATGGACATGCATACAAGTACGGATATATGTAAGGGCATGTGGGGCATACGTTGGCACAGTGGAGCGTTGATAAGTGGACTGTATAACTGGGGGAACAGAAAAGTTATGTGGTGTAAAAAATGACACTGATTGGGGAAGAAAAGAAACAAATATTACGACAGCGGCGGACTGTTCGGTGAATTTGGAAATTTCCGGAACAAATTTACACCGGCTGGCCAATATTAATTATGCCTTCTTTTTGTCACCACACAATTTCACTGTTGACTTGCGAATTTTTCGCGGATTAACTGCACCAAAACAAAATGTATGTGTGTATGTATGTGTGTATGTATGTATATGGATGCACATATGCCTCGACCGTTGGCAAGCGAATGGATAACAGAAACTCGAACTTGGATTTGACACGGAGGGAAAGCAGAGTGAACGAAATTTAATGTTCGGATCACTGCTGAAGACCGGCAGAGAGACGGAGAGGGAAAAATGTACTTATCTTTTGGCGGAACAATGCCGAGAACTATCCGGCTAGAAGGACCAAAATATTGTAGGGGGGCGTTGCTGCCGCAAAAAACTCCAATAGAAAAAATGAAAGAAAAAAAATAAGAAATCAGGGGCGTCGTGAGGTTATACGCATTCAGCTTTATTCGCTGCTTACAAGAGACTAAAAACTTAACTAAGTAAAAATAAACGCTACAACCAGAGCGGACGCTCGACGACGGCCGTCGAGAGAGAGAGCGGGCCAACGGCCCCTCACCTAAACAGAGACAAAGCTTAACATCTTCTGCATACATGAGTATTAAAGAGTTGGTTAAAGCAGGAGCCAAGTCGTTTATAAAAAGAATAGATGTAGCACGGACCAAGCGAGAATGTACATTTGTAAATGAGACTCTTTATGTTTTCTTCCATCTATCTACGCTTAGAGGTCGGTAGAAAATCCCACGCAATTCAGTTTACTTGACAGGAGTGAGTGATTCACTGACACTCCATCGGGACCTGGCGAATAAATGGTTAATATTAAAATTTTATCCTTGAAAATCCGATAATAAACCATTCTCGCAGAAGGACGGACCGAAAATAAGATTTGCTTATTGAATGTTACATGCGTAAGGTTGATCTGACATTTTAGTCAGAAAGTTTTTTGAAAAAATTTGGCAAAAAGACCGGCAATGGGCTGATCAGAGGTTGCAGATGAATTTTCAAACGTAAGAAGAGATGGAAAAGATACTTGCTTACGCTTAGTTTTTACAAACTATCATTAATCTGCGTCGAAAAAAATTGCAAATTCAGCGTTATGCACGGTGATATTTGACCAAGCTATCAAATGACTTGAAAAATCTATATTACTGTTTATTATTTGTTTTTATATTTAAGTAAAACCATCTTTTTAATATTTTTTAAGATTGTGAGTCAAAAATTAAATTTAAATTATGGTTAAATTGGAGTACAGGCTCTGTAAAGCCATTAACACACCTAAAATCCTCTCAAAAAAGAATCTTTGCCTCTTTCTACCTAATTTCAGCAATGAAGATTATGTAGCCGCAGCAATAGAGAGTCCAAAGGGCTGGAAAGTTTACAAAACCAAACTATATAGATCCTTGGAGAAACCTCCAACAAGGGACATTAACAAAAAAAAAAGGATAACAAGAGGGTGAGCACGCTAACGGTGGCTTGCACCAAGGCATTCAATAGGGTTTGTCTCAAAAGCAGATTCGGGCTGTAGCAAGTCAAAGAAACCACCATGGTGGTTGCCAACCTTTTAAAACCAAGGCCCTTAAGTAGCCTTTAACTTCGCTAGTAAACACAGAAGTAGCTTGGGAGGCTTATAAAGCGAAATTGGGTAGGGAAAAGAGGAATGCCTGGATCAGGCTTTGCACAAGCATTTAGGGGATTTCGGAGGCGTCCCGCCTTAGAAAGGCCCTCACAACCACTGCACCTAATGTAGGGTACATTAAAAATTCGGATGGTAGTTGGACCACGCCCAGCAAGAAAACCTAAGAAAACCTTAGAGGCTCTCACAAGCGCATATTTCCCAGGGTGTTCTCAGGAGAAAACGAGGAGACAGGGAGACTCGAGTAAGCTCGAATCTAAGTAATAGGAATATCAACTAGACGTTAAACAATTTTAAGCCCTTTAAGTTTTGGCACCGATGGCATCTTCCCGGTCCAATTCACCAAAGCCGGTACTAATCTGAAGTTATAATATAAATCAGGAAAATCTTCACAGCACTCTTCAGAACAGGTATCGTGCCAGAGATGTTGCTGCGAACGAAGGTTCGCCTCATATCCAAAGCAGGAAAGCCATCGCACTGCTCCTCTAAGAACTTCAGACCAATAAGTCTGTCGTCCTTCTTCCTCAGGACAATGGAAAGGCTCGATCAATCCGAACACCTCATAAAGCAGATCCTGGTAAGCAAGATGTTGAGGAAGAGAGGAAGAGACACTAGGAAGAGAGTCTATTCAAAGATTCGTTAGAAGGGACAGTCCGCAAGAAGGTGTACTATCTCCCATTCTCTGGAACGTGGCAGTTAACAAACTACTACGATCCTTAGAGGTTGGTGGATGCAAAATTATTGCCTATGCGTATGATGTAGCAATTGCTTTCGCTGGAAAATTTCCACAGACTCTGTGCGACCGCATGACGGACAAACGGAGGGATCTCTAAACATGGGCAGATAAGAACGGGCTAGGAATGAATCCATCTAACACCCAACTTGTCGTTTTCACTAGGAAGTACAAACTACCAAGAAAACTGTACTGGAAGCTAAATACTATGGATAAAGCAAACAAAGCGGCTATCGCGCATATGCATCAAAAATGGCTTTACACGGCGGTTATTAGACCTATCCTGTTTTACGGGGTAGTGGTCTGGGGGCCTGCCAAACTTGATAAACTTGACAAACTTGATACGTAGGGAACGGTTTGGGAAAACGTTGAATTGCATATGTTTGCATTAGAGGCAGTTTTTCTACTATAGCAACTGACGCCCTAGACTTCATCCTTGATCTACTCCCTGTAGAGATATTGGGGGTCAAGGTAGCCACGCTAGCGGCAATCAGGCTACGTAAGGCGGTATATGGAAAAGGATTAACTATAGACATACCAAGTTTGATTTATACCGTTTTAAGCTGGTCCGGTGGTTACGGACTAAGGTATACCCGTCGATCATCCCACCTTAATTCCTCCATTCCATCGAGAAAGGAATGAGCTGTACAAATCCCGGAAAGCACTTAGATCCTCAGATCTTAGCGGATTTTCATCCAACTCTAGGGCGCAATCTGACATCAACCTAGGACAGTGAATGACTGACGCAGATCTCTCAACGAGATGGCGGAGAAGCACGACCACCGCATATGGGTGTACGGACATAGGGACCATGAGGGAAATTGCGCTGCTGATGAACTAGCAAGGGCCGGTACTAGCAACGTGTAGGCTGAAATGCAGGGAACACTTCGATCTGGTAGCACAGAGGAAATGAAGAAATCGCCAGAACCGCAGAAACTCTGGCATGATATGGTCCATTCCCTTAAGAGGGACACACACCTAAGCCACTGCTCTGCGCTTGGCCGTAGTCGTTTCCAACTCCTGGGTGCAACAGCAACACTTACAGAACTAACAGAACTTACGAAGAACGCTCCACGCAAACTTTTTACTTTTATCCGGAAAGCTGGATAACGAGCTGCGTCAGGGAGGGTGGATTTTTTTCGACATTTTAGTAGATAGGATGGGGTGGGGTCCCCGTGCAGGACCCCTTGCCCATGCGGAATCACAAGGAGCCCCAGCAATTCAAGTGGATACGGGTGGCAAGTTACTGGTATCCCTGTCTCAACCTAACCTAACCTAACCATGGTAAAATTTCTGCTAAGGTGACATTTATATCGGTTCACGCCAAAATATCGGACCAATCAAATGTATCGATTAGGCTGTATCCTAATGTATCCTAAGAACTGACTGCCGTGGGGCTGACTTATTTGCTAAGCAAGGATCCTCTGAAAAGGGAAAAGTTTGGGAATGAGTGATGCACGCTGTGAAGTCGTGGTGCGTAATAAAGATGGTGAGTTATCATAGACTTTGGATCAGGGATATTAAAGCCACCCAGAGACACATATTGGTCACAATCGGACCAAATATTAAAACAGATTGAATAGCGCACAAATTATGTGGTAGATATGAATAGGTAACATATAAAGATTAACCTCACAAAATGATTTTAACACAAATAAATTTTATATCACGATACTCTTGTGGTTTTACCTCTACAAAAGCGAGATTAAAGTCTACCTAAATTCCCCCATTTGCAAAGTCAATAACGTCTAAAAGTGGTGTATTTACTTTGAAAAACTTTGAAAAAATAACTATCAGAACATAGTTTAGGCACTTTTCTACGTCCCACTGAGCAAAAACTTCGTAGAAGATGTCTATTTTGAATATATAGTCGAAGATATTTGTGCTAAATATTTATACTCCAATTAAGATAAAAAAAACGAAAAATGACGCGACAGTAAGCACCAGGTGTAATTTCAACATTCGATTTTCAATTTGAACAAAGACTTAACGGTTTAAGTGTCGCATTGTTAAACGTGAATGGCTCAATATCATTAATAAAGTTTTAAAAATGGAAATAAAATCAAGATCTAATGGCAAAAAAAAATAATCTGTAAAAATCTGTTCAAAACTTCTATCTTAAAACAAACGAAAGTTGGGTTACTTCCGACTGTTCAGTATGGCAGAACTAGCATATAGTCGAGCGATCCTTATAAAATTTGGTATGTCGCATTATTTTGCCAAAAATCCGCAGAAAATACCTACTTTCTCTAAAAACTCTTATAGTATTTCCGATCAATCAGAAACTGAATATAGTCGGCCGATCCCGACTATATCAGACTACACAGACAGGCAGACGGACATGCTTATATTAACTCAAGAGGTGATCCTGATCGTGAATCATCAATTTCAATTTTAAAATCAATTTTAATATTAATAGTGCAGAAAATCTCATTTTCATAGCACGAGTGCATAGGGTAGAATTCTGCCGCAGCGCTGCCTTCACACTGAAAGTGTGAGCACTCTTAAATTTTTAGAAGCTCTCTCATTTGCATTCATTTTGACTCATTTAACAGCCCAAACTTAAAAATCAAAATGTTTTCACTGAGGAAAATTCTCAGAAAATAGATTGCAAAAATATAGTCTCCATAGAAAATAAAGATAGGGAGCGTAGCGTAGTTTTTCATTTATTTAAGAACTTTTGCTAGCAAAGCTTTCTTTAAAATAAAATACAATATTTTAGTGCCCTCTCAAAATTTTGAATTAACGAAAAATTACATCAAAAACTAGGTTTTTTTGGTCTGTGAATTCTCTGCTCTCATTGTTTTTTTCTGCTACGCATATACTCAAATTTTAAACATGTGTGCGTTTTGTCTCCCACTTTAATAGTTTTATACTAGTAATATCATAGTTAATAAACTAGTTAATATCATAAAAAATTATTGTTATAACTTTAATTAAAGTTATCATAAAAGTCTTGGAAACGATCCGTTTTTGATCTATCGAATCTATCAAACTGAGCGACCAGAGGTTCGCAGATTTGCAGAACAAATGACCAACAACGACAAGAGGTACATCGAGCATTTTTATCTGATTCATTCCTGCGTCTAGCATTCCAGTATGTGCCTGATATTGAGTATTATACTCACTTTTGAGTGGTAATGGTGCTATGGACAAGGAATGTCCGCATTGTCATGCTCTGAAATTCAAAAATGAGCCAGCTGTGGTGTGTTGCGCGTCAGAAAAAGTGAAACTACCAGAAGTTGAAACACCACCTGAACCATTGGACGGCTTACTTATCGGCCATCCTAAAGTCAATTCGGACATTTTATTCATGCTTTCAAATGACATCGTTCTGAGCAACAGAAATAATTCGCAATACTAATTTCAAGTTTATCATAAAATGGCCTCAATGAAATTCCACACAAATTCTTACAAAATTATTTAAGAAAGTTACTTCCCTCTCTTTGTCTTAAGCGAACGGTCGTGTTTTTTTGTGCGCACTGCGTTTATGATAAATATTGGTAAACCGGGGTTTACATACTTGTGAATTAAATATATTGTAAATCTTAAGAATCTTAAAGCTTAAACCGTATCGCTTCGCGAGTGCTGTGGTATTTTTGGAGTCGAATTAATAATTTGTCTAAATTCTATTCCAAGCATAGCTCAGCTCTGCTTCTTCCCTGTCTTATCTGTATTTCTGCATTTCTCCTTTGTACTCTCCAAAGCTCATTCTTCGGCTTCCTATTTGGCACAGTGGTTCAAGGTATAGTGTTTTTTAACTTTTTATATATAAATTTTTTTTTATTTAATAAAAAATATGGAATTTAAACTTGTCTGTGCTATTAAGTCTTGTAACAAGACAATTTCCTCATCCCAGCCTGCCATCCATTGCTGGCTTTGTGAGAACGTCGTACATGTGTACCGGGTTCACTGCATCAGTTTCGGATGCCATTTCCCGTAGGTCTGGGATACATTATTGTTGTGAAAATTGTCGTGCTGTGCTTAGCGAAATGAGGTCGTTCATGTGACCGACCAAAAATGAATTTAAAGTTGATCACTGGTTTTCATAAAATCAATGACGAGCTCTGTGCACTTGACACTCAGTTTAGTGGCCTTCAGCTGCTAAATGAGTCCCCTAAGCGTAAGAAATCTGCTGTCTCTGATCCGCCTCAGCCGACATTAATGCAGCCGCTTATATCTCTGGCCACCCCAAGGGCTAGAACTGAGAAAAATTCGTCCGAATTTCTCAGGGATAATGAGCAATTGTCTGATATGTCAGCCATGGCATCCCTTCAAGTGATGCCACAGGTCCTAGGGAACGAAACCCCCATTCGAGTCACCCAAAAGGGTATTCCACAGTCCGGACCACCGGCACCGACTGATGCTGTAGTTCTCGTACCTTCGACAGCAAAACCCTTACAGGTGATCCCTCCATCGAAACTTATATTTGTTTCTCGGCTTGCCTCTGATACTTCTGATATTGATATCTTGGCTTATATCAAAGCCAAAACTAAAGCCGATATAAAGGTGGAGGACATACAAAAATTTAAATATACATATTTAAGGCGCACGTCATCTTTCAAGATTCGGGTGCCCCCGCTGATGTTCAAGGCGATTTGTTCACCCAATTTTTTGCCAGAGAACATCTTCGTCCAAGAACATCCGCCTAGTACTGCAAAGCAAAAAGTTTTAAAACCAGTGGGAGTGAAACTTCCCCATATCGGAACCACCGACCAACCTTCCTCTTCTTCTTTACCCACTAACCCAAAAAAGTAGTATCGTCACTAACACTTACCTATCAGAACACTAGGGGGCTACGTAGCAAACTCCCCCAGCTATATTCTGATACTTCTTTCTTTGCATCCCATATAATAGCATTTACAGAAACCTGGTTAAGTCCGGAGATCTTTAGCTCCGAAGTTTTTCCAAGTAAGTATACCACTTTTAGACGGGATCGATCTCAGCGATGAGGAGGTGGAGTCCTCATTTCGGTAGACTCTACTCTTGCTTCTGAAGAGGTGAAATTCCAAGAGTTTGGTGACATAGAATTTATTTGCGTTAAAATCACTATGTCCGTGAAAGCTTTATACATTACATGTTCATATATACCTCCTATGTCTGAACCGCCCACATATTGGTAGCATCTGTCCGCTATTCGATACGTCTCTAATCTTATGACGGATCATGACCAACTCGTAGCGGTGGGCTACTTTAATATCCCAGAATTAAAGTGGTCCAACGTCGATAACTCACCATCTTTATCACTTATAACTTATCATGACTTTACCGCGGGCATGTTTGACATGTCCCTAGGTCAGATTAACCATGCTAGAAATTCTAGGTCGGCTTTTAGACTTATGCTTTGTATCTGATCCTGATGGTACTGCTCTCTCCAGATCTTTTCCCCTTTCAACCCCAGAGGATCCATATCACCCCACGCTGGAGGTCTTAATCGAAACCACTCCTGGTATCGATCAGATGTCTCCACGCGTGGTAAATAAGATTCGCTGTTTCCGTAAAGCTGATTTTTACAAACTTAATAGCCCTATCGAGACATTTGACTGGTCTGATATTCTGTCGTGCACTGATCTTAGAAAAATTTTATTCTTTTTTAAATACATTTTTTGACTCATGTGTGGCTTGGAAATATCCGTCCGCTTCAACAAATCCTCCTTGGTTTACAAGGTGCCTCACTAACCTAAAAAATAAAAAAAATAAGCTTTTACCTAAATATACAAAAACCTGCAGTAGTGTTGATTTCTCAAGATACCTACTAGCTCGGTCGAATTTTACCGTGCATAACGCTGAATGTTATAGGAATTATATTGACCGCTGCCGGATAAAATTTACTCAGGATCCAAAGCAGTTTTATAATTTTGTAAACACCCCTGCTTACGTTTGAAAATTCCTCTGCGACTTCTGATCAGGCCATTGCCGATCTATTCGCAGAATTTTTTCAAACAACTTATTCTCCTCCTAAAATGACTGATCAGCATTACGCATATAACATTCAAGCAGCAAGTCTTATTTTCTGTCCGTTTTTTTCTGAGAACAACTTATTATCGGGTCTTTTAAGGGTCAAACCCATTTATTCGCCAGGCCCCGATGGAATATCAGGCTGTGTGCTAAAATACTGTGCCAGTGCTCTGTGCAAACCTCTTCTAAGACTTTT
This sequence comes from Drosophila pseudoananassae pseudoananassae, assembly GCA_018153035.1. Classification (NCBI taxonomy): domain Eukaryota; kingdom Metazoa; phylum Arthropoda; class Insecta; order Diptera; family Drosophilidae; genus Drosophila; species Drosophila pseudoananassae. The sequence continues at coordinate 631,401 of JAECXR010000054.1, forward strand.
CAACTTATCTTTGGAAACCTCGATTTTTCCCCTTAAGTGGAGGGAATCATTCATAATTCCCCTAAATAAAAAAGGGAAAAAGTCTGAGGCTGCCAACTACAGAGGCATCTCTAAGTTGTCGGCAATTCCAAAGTTATTTGAAAAATTAATTACCCCTCACTTGCAACACCTATGCGCTTCGATCATATCTCCCTGTCAGCATGGCTTTATTAAGCGTCGCTCCACCACCACAAATTTACTGGAGTTCACATCCTTTGTCATAGATGGCTTTTGTAAGGGATATCAAATCGATGCATTTTACACAGACTTCAGCAAAGCATTCGATTCAGTTAATCAATCACTCTTGTTGGGTAAACTGAATATGCTGGGTTTTCCTATAGACCTCTTAACGTGGATCTCCAGCTATTTAGATGGAAGGACACAAAGAGTCTTATTTAAAAACATACAGTCCCGTCTGGTCCGTGCTACATCTGGCGTCCCTCAAGAAAGTCATCTCGGCTCGCTATTATTCACGCTTTTTATAAATGACTTGCCCCCTGCTTTAACGAACTCTCTAGTTCTTTTGTATGCAAATGATGTAAAGCTTTGTCTTCAGTACAAATCCATCTCTGCCCAATGCAGTCTTTAGTCTGACCTTGATAACTTTCAAGAATGGTGTTTAGCTAATGATTTAATACTTAATGGATCAAAATGCAAACATATGTCTTTTTATCGTTGTTGCCCTCTGCAAGCTATGTATTCCATTAATGGGATTGCCTTAGAAAAATTAACCCAGGTTAATGATCTCGGCATCCTATTAGACATAAAACTTAAATTTGCCGACCATATTTCCTTAATGGTTAATAAGGCTAAAGGAGTCCTTGGTTTTATTAAAAGGTGGTCAAAAGAATTTAATGACCCCTATATAACCAAAACATTATTCATTTCCTTGGTCCGTCCTATACTGGAGTACGGTTCATGTGTCTGGAGTCCCCAATATGGAGTACATCAGGACCGCATAGAATCTGTACAAAAGAATTTCCTAACTTTTTCACTTAGAGGTCTAAACTGGGATGCAAATCTTCACCTTCCATCTTATAATAGTAGACTCTTACTCATAAACTTACCTAGCTTAACAAATCGAAGGACAACGCTGGGTGTAGTCTTTCTGCATAATCTTATTAAAGGGGATGTAGATAGCCAGCATTTACTAAGCGCATTTATGCTTGAAATTTAACATTCCTAAAAGAAGGACTCGAAACTTTAGTCCTCTGTTGCCGTTGTAGTCCTGTCCTCGTTGTAGTTTGTCATATGCACTGCATGAACCTTTTAGGGTATTATGTTCGAACTACAATGGTCTCTACTCTTTAACATCTCTTTCCTGTCCCTCAAATTTAAAATATAGAATTTTAAATTTCCTTACTAGCTCCTCCTAGCTTAATAAATTACAAATAGCTTAATATATTCTAACAAATCGTTTCTTGAGCGCCCCTCGGTCGTCTGGGACTCTAGCTTTATGATGAATGCAGGAATGCCAGCTGATTTTCTTATTGATGCACAACCCATTTCCAAATTCTGAAAGACCGGAAAAAAAAAAAAATCTACTTTATGGGCGGCGAGGATTTCGGAAGCGCACTTGCCAATCGCGTGAATGTACGTTGTGATTATAATAACCTTGATTTATTTTATGCCAGTCGTATTATCAGCGAGCTAGATGCTCTATTCAACGAGCACAATGAATTGTTGAAAATATTCAATTCACATATGCACCAATTACAAAGCGACAGATATCTTTCATATGACGCTCTTCAATATCCGCTAATATTCTGGAAGCGACAAGACGGATATATAAAACAACTAGATCCCGTATCAGGAACTTATTTGATTATGAATTTAATCATTATTCATTAAATGACACAATTAAATTATTGAACGTAATAAATTTAAATTCATTTTTATGAAAAAATACAGGAGCTGAAACCAACAAGAACGTTAGCTCAAAGGATTATTATGCGTACCGATTAATGATTAGACGTGAGCTTTGTCAACAATTCATGGTCGATAAGAGTTGAAAATACTAAGTAACTTATTACTAAATAACTTAAAAATAATGTTTGCCTTTTATTATTTTTATATTCCCTCATGGTTCACAGCGCTCCAGATGACTTTATAATACCTAAGTCTAGAACTGAGTAAATTTTGTACAGAAATTATTGTCATTTGGTGGCAAAATAACGTTTTCCGGGTCAGCTAGTATTATATATATTTTTATATATTAATATAGGATCTGCAGGATCTGTCGCCAGATTGCCTACATTTTAAAAAACTCGAATCATTTTGAAAGTATATTTGACTACAAAAGTTCATTGCAATATTTACTTCTTATAAGTATTTATATATATATTAATTCCGTAAGTTCCCCCTAAATAAGGGCAAGTTATTTCCACTTTAAATTGACAGTTTAATTGATTTATTTAAGTAATAGTTGCGACGCAACTAACTCTCCTTCTGTTTCGTCACTCCGTTCGCGCCCTCCTTGCTAGTCTCGCTGCTCTGCTGCATGACATCGCCGCTCATTGCCGGCTCCCACATCCCTCCTTTATTGACAAGTTTTAGCTTCAAGGGTGGGACAGCCAAAGGAGCCAAATCTTCTGGGGACTGTCTAAGCCGTTGACCTTTTCCTTCTTCGACTCCTTGGTGAGTCCTCCTCCCTGAGTTGATGTCATCTTCGGTTGAAAGCTGATTAACGATAAGTCTCTAGATGTATCCAGGTGGCTTGAGTTGATTGATATTTTCCTGAGGTGCGATACATTTTTTGTGAGAGTCCTACCCCCTGCCCTAACTTTTACTAATGCCTTTTGTCTTATTTAACAACCTTTAATTCGGTATCCTTAAAATTCGGAGTCAACTTACTAGAAAAAAACTAGAAAAAACATTTTTCTAGAGTACTTCATCCCCTACGTTTATCACGGCTTCCCGTGCTCCCCTCTTTTTATCTGCCTCTTCTTTTCCTTTTTGTTTTAACATACAATTCTTGTTCTTTTCGGCCGAGTCTGGAATCTGTTCATCAATATCACCTATACATGGAACTTTATCGCGGATAACTCTGTTAAACATCAGTTGGGTGGGGGCTACTCCTGTTGTGCCATGTGGAGTAACGTTATGCATGAGTACAAATTTCTGGATTTCTTCCTTGTAATTTTTTTAATTGACCAAAGACCGCCGAAAGACCAATAGGGTGGAGTCTTCTACTGTTCTATACCGCAAGTTTTGCAGTATTCCTCAAATTCTTGACTTATATACTGTCGTCCATTGTCAGTTTTTAAGTGTTTTGAATAACCAAAACACTTAAAAACTGTGTTTTTAAGTGTTTTGGATTAAGTGATAACAGAATATTTCCTTCATTACTTCAATTCGGCTTTTTGTCGAAATGGAGCGTAAGAATTTGAACTTCATATAGCGGGAGTAATAGTCAATAAACACTACAACAAACTCGTTGTTTGGTAGGGGCCCCAATTTGTCTGATGCTACCCAAAACCATGGGCCTGATGGAAATGGGTTCCTATCCATTGGTGCTGGCCTAGGGCATTGGGAGACCAGAAGACAATCTTTGCAGTGTTTGACATAGTTCTCTGCATCATGATCAATTAGAGGCCACTATACCTTAGATCGCAGACGCATTTTCATAGCTGACTCTCACGGGTGTCCTTCGTGAGCCAGCTCAAGTACTTGGTTCCAAATTAATTGAGGAATAACAATTCGGTTACCTCGCAAAAGAAGGTGTCCTATTGCCGATAACTCAAACCGAAATGGGTACAACAGTTTTAGGGATCCTGATTTCCATGGGTCGCACTCTAGATAGGCCTTCGAATCGATAATATCGTCGCCCTTTACCGAATGCTTTTCAATTTCCGAGTCATTGATTGGGGAATCCTGTTCTCGATCACCCGTAATATGCTACAATCCATTTCGTTTTCACCAGAGTCGGATGCTGATAACTGACAAAGTCGGGATAGAGCGTCTGAGATGTGCTCTTTTCCCGCTCTGTAGACGACTTTAAAATTAAAGGACTGTAGCCGTAGAAACCATCTCTCTATGAGCGCAGAAGACCTCGATATCGGTTTGAAAATGGCCTCCAATGGTTTGTGATCTACCACTAGCTCGAAATTAAGTCCTGCTACGCAAAAACAAAATTTCTCAACAGCCCAGACTAGAGCCAGAATTTCTTTTCCGTTTGAGAATAATGTTTCTCAACGTCCGATAAAGCTTTACTAGCGAATGAAATAATTAAGGGGTCAGCACTTACAGAGAACTGCATCAGTACCGCTCCCAGTGCTACAAGACTGGCATCTGCTATTAGGCGAGCTCAATTTAGCGGGTTGAAGTATGGAAGGTTTGATACTTTTTCCAGTCGATCCTTTAAGTTCCGAAAAGCATCTCTTTCTGTGCGTAATCTGCCAGGTCTGGGATAAATTTTCCGACGTATATCACCAAACCTAGAAAACTCCGAGTCTCTTCCTTGTTAAGTGGTTCTCGAAACATTCTAATCACATTAATTTCATCCGGGTTAACCTCGATTTCCTTGTCAGAAATAATTTGACCAAGGAACTTGAGTTTGTTCGTTTTCCAGCAGCTGGAAAAACGCCGCTTTCTTTAAATGCGTTACAAACTTCTCTTACAGTCCTGTCATGTTTTTCTTCGCTCCAAAGATTATTACATCGTCAATATAGTTCTAGACATTGGTAAGGGGTGCCAATAGCTGCTCCAGGTGACGTTGGAAAATTTCTTTTTTTTGGAGGAAAATTTTGGAGCAGAGTTAGTAAGAGCCCTTTTTGTGTTATGAACGTCGTAATTTCTCTGCTGGCCTCGTCAAGTTCCAGCTGATGATAAGCATCTTTTAGGTCTAAACGCGAAAAATATTTTGCGTCCTTTAATTTGAGCATAAAAGACTTAAAGGTCGGTAGTGGATAATTTTCTCGAAAAATGGCCTTTTTTGCACGACGAATATCAATGCACACCAATGCACTATGGGCAAAAAGTCCGAAATTTTGGCATTTTTACAATTGTTTTGTTGTTTTGTATTAAAAAAAAAACTATTTCACCTGATTAAGAAAACCATCAGGATCCCAAATATAATTTTTAAACATTTTTAAATGTTATTTTTTAGTACTTTTTTTTTAACGAAGTCGAAAGTTTGAGATCTGGTCTCACCTTAAAGAAAAAGCGCGCCAAAGTTGTCGATCTTTGCAGTTTCATAACTTAATAATTGTGAATCAAATAAAATCAGTTGAATATGGAATTAAAAGGTCATGGTAAGTCAAAAAAGTTAAAAGCTCGAAATTTTTGTTATATGTGTTGTGTTGTCCAATATTTTAATGTGTTGTTGCTGTTCTTTTATGTCCCAACTGAAAAATGTAGATGTGTGTTTCGTGGAATGAAACTAAAAAGTTGACGAGGGTTAACGCAAGGTGAAAGTTGAAACTTAACAACTGATATTATCTGAACCCAATAACATAAAGCTCTTTTGCTTCTTTTTGTTCCATTTGGCAATAATTTGATATGATGCAGTTGCACTTGAGTTTTGCCATTCAACGTTGCTTGATGTATGGAATGACAATAATCGGCAACAAGCTCAAGTATATAACTTTATGGTGGAAAATATGGGCGAAATCGATTTAAACGATGCTCAGTGTAAATTGATTAAGCAAAAACTGAAGCAGTTTTTTGGTTTTCTTAATCAGAAATTGGCGAAATGCAACAGAAATCTAGATCGCTTCAAATCAAAACAGTCGCAGTGGCTTGCGTCAAGTTTAAAATTTGGTGTAATGGAAAAGGACGTGACCCATGATAAACGAGGTCGAAAATCCTTGACGTATGCTGAGGCAGGACCAAGACTGAAACGGAAATTAGCATTTGAACTGGCCAAAGAAAACGAAAATTCGGTGCCATTATTGTTGCATGCGGCTTCAGTCTCGGCAAAAAAAACCAAACTAATCGATAGTGCACTTATGCTACGAAACGAAAATATTAGCGGAAATGTAAAGAGCCCTAAGCAGACTGCTGTTTCAAAAATAAGTCCTGATAAGGCCTTAGCCTTTTTAATAGAAAATGGGCTAACAAAACAGCAATACATCAACATTAAAGCCATATCTAAGCAGCATGGATGCGATATCTATCCACCGTATTCTGCGCTTACTCAAATAAAATTAAAATGTACCCCAAACAAATTTGTTATTCCGAAACAAAGGCAGAAGTATCGCTTCAAGATTTGTTAAACCATACTGCTGACCGCATATTGGAAATTCAAGAAGAAGTAATTTCTCAACTACACATTACGCAGTGTAAACTAATTGCCAGCTATGGGTTTGATGGGTCAACCGGGCAAAGTGTATATAATTGATAATTGATATGTTTTCGAGGTATGACGTTAAAAAAAAACTATTTTAAGGTGTAATTAATGTTTATTTTAATTTTACAAGGGTATACAAAATTAAAATTTTTAATGTAACTGTACAACTATTTAAAATATGGTACGAAATTAGTAAAATTAAAATTGTTCTAAGTACTATTGAAGACTATTTAAATTTATTTAAAAATATCTTGAAAGGAGCGTTCAAGAAGGCGTGGTCAAAATAACATAAAAAATATATATGAAATTCAATTACAATTAAATGTTGAAAGTTTTAATCGTCTATTATAAATATTCTAGGAATCAGACTTTATGCCTGAAAATCAAAGACTGTTTGCCCATAGCTTTAAGGGGGCGGAACGGAAGGCGTGGTCAAACTGAAAAAAAAAAAAAATCCGAAATTCAGGCATAATATTTAAGACATATCTGCAAAGTTTCAAGCCTCTATCTTCAAAATTAGAATTGATGCCAAAAAAATCGATTTTTTGCCCATAGTGCAATGGGGGAAATCCACAAGCTCGTGGATTTACGAAAAATTTTTACGAAAAATGTTGCAATCACCTCGACATTCGGCACTGCTGATATCGGCGCTTCAAAAACGTAAATTACTTCAAGTAATTGTTCAGAAGCATATCCTCGAAATTGTTTCTGAGAATGCGATCTAACGTTGAAGACTGCTGTAGGTTCTTTGTTAATCCATGTACAATCTGATTGACTAATAAGGTTAAATTTCGATCCAGAGTCAATAATGAGAGCAACGTTGTGGCCCCTTATTTGGCAGTTTATTAGTACTTCTTCTTCATCGCTGCAGATCTTAAAACAATTCGCACATTCCTTCTTCCGTTTGGGATCAGCGCTCTCATCTTCCACCCAACGAATATCATTTCGGCGGCGCTTCCTATTTTCGTGTTTCGGCTGAGCATATTGTGTTGTTCTGCATTGTCGTGCAAAATGACCTATCTTGGAACATTTGTTACATTTAGCTGCTTGGGCCGGACAGGAGAAATCGCTATTTGCATGCCCCATTCGACCACATATCGAACACTCCAGATTCGGCCTTATTATCCGAACAGTAATTTTATTGATTGAATCGCTAGTGACAGATTGTTTTCTTATAACAAATACGACCTCGACCTGGGACGCTTCAATAACTTCGTCCAAGGAGTATTCCTTACCCAAGAGTTTCTTCTTTAGCTCCAGCGGCGCCCACGAATCAGTTATTTTGTCTTTTAGGCAGATTTCCTCAATTTCCGCTTTAGATTGACCGAAAGAACATTTATAAATTTGTTGTCTTAGTCGTAAAATAAACTTTGAGAAAATTATCTGACTGAAGAAGTGATATGCTTCGAAATAGATGCCTTTGAAACGTTGAATTTGTTTCGGTGAAACAAATTTAATATCTCGACCAAAACAGGGAAGACGTCGATCTCCCAGTCCTCTACCAGTGCACCTGGTAACGATAACGCAATTGTAGCCCACCTATGTGAAAGAGTTTAGTTCTCTTTATTTTGGGTGACGCGATCTGTTCAGCCTGCATCGAGATGGTGAACGCTCTAAACCACTTCTCCCATTCATTTCGAAAAACCGACTTCTGAATTGCTTCACATAGGAAAGGTTTTAAATAATTTTCCACCATCCTGAGGTCGTGCGTTTGTATTTGCTAGAGTTTAGACAACGAAAAAAATTTTTATTTTTGACTTAAAATTTTGGGCTTGTTATACCCTTGCAGAGGGTATTATAATTTTGTCCAAAAGTGTGCAACGCAGTGAAGGAGACATCTCCGACCCTATAAAGTATATATATTCTTGATCAGGATCACCTCCTGAGTTGATATGAGCATGTCCGTCTGTCCGTCTGTCTGTCCGTTTCTACGCGAACTAGTCTCTCAGTTTTAAAGCTATCGTCTTGAAACTTTGCACACACCCTTCTTTCCTTTGCACGCAGTATATAAGTCGGAACGGGCGGGATCGGCCGACTATATCCTATAGCTGCCATATAACTGATTGATCGGAAATGGTATAACTTTGGTGTTTTTAGAGTTACAAAGTTCAGATTTTGTACGAATGCTACTTTTGGCAAAATAATACGACCTACCAATTTTCATAAGGATCGGCCGACTATATCTTATAGCTGCCATATAACTGATTGATCGGAAATGCTACAACTTCGGTGTTTTTAAAGCAAGAGAATTCGGATTCGGCACGAATGCTAGTTTTGGCAAAATAATACAACATTCCGAATTTCATAAGGATCGGCCGACTATATCTTATAGCTGCCATATAACTGATTGATCGGAAATGCTATAACTTCGGTGTTTTTAAAGCAAGAGAATTCGGATTCGGCACGAATGCTATTTTTGGCAAAATAATACAACATTCCGAATTTCATAAGGATCAGCCGACTATATCTTATAGCTGCCATATAACTGATTGATCGGAAATGCTATAACTTCAGTGTTTTTAAAGCAAGAGAATTCGGATTCGGCACGAATGCTATTTTTGGCAAAATAATACAACATTCCGAATTTCATAAGGATCAGCCGACTATATCCTATAGCTGCCATATAACTGAACAATCGGAAATTACCCAACTTTCGTGTTTTTGAAGATAGAAAGTTGGAACTTCGTAAAGATTCTATTTTTGGTCACTTAATAAAACCTACCAAATTGCATAACGATCGGCCGACTATATCTTATAGCTGCCATATAACTAAACGATCGGAAATGGTATTTGGTAAAAATACAAACTTTGGTATTTTTGAAGATGGAAGCTGGGTACTTTGTCCAGTTTCCAGTTTAACTGCAAGGGTATATCAACTTCGGCTCCGCCCGAAGTTAGCTTTCCTTTCTTGTTTTTACCTCTCTTTTCTTTGTATAACATCGTTTCTACTCTGGGATACTACTCTGTCCTTATTCACAACGCCTAGCATCGTTGCAGATCTCTTTTGTAATCTTTCGAAACCAAAACTCTACACGCTTTCCCTACAGTGGTCAGAAACCCGTCAACAATAAGTCTTATGTGCACAGCCAAAGAATGCGAATTTGGTGGTTCCATTAAAGGCGACTCTGACCTGTCTTGCTGGCTTTGCAATAACTGCTCACATATAAAATGTGCTGCAGCTGGACACAAGGGATGGATAAGCGATCTTATCAATAAGAATATTGGCTTGACGTGGTCTTGTGTCACTTACAGATAAATTGAGTCTGAGATGCGGACTATTATAATACCAGCGATTAAAGTCAGCTGTTGGGAAATGAAGTTTCGTGTTTGCATTGTGCTTCATTTTGTAGTGTGTTTTTAAACTAAAATTTCTTGAACGTCGAAGCACAAATCAATGCAATTTAAAATGGATAGTCATGCTCCAGGTTTGTACTAATTGCTAATACTAATGTTTTGCCAAAGTCGTGCGTGTATTTCTAAAAATTTTTAAATATAGAAAGTGGTGTCCGTTTCAAGCTTTCGTAATAAAAGTTCAACTTTGGGAAAAGTTTTAAAAAAATGTTTAGATTTGTTCAGTGATTTTCTATATCCATGTTGTAGAGCTATAAATTCTTTATTTAGAACATTTAGGCTCAATTGCTTCTTTTGCCAAATTCCATTTTTTAGCAAAAAATGTTGTAATCAGCAATGCGGTGCTGCAGGAAGTGTGGGGCCAAAAAAAATTGTGGCGGGACACGTTTACTATGCTTCAAAAACTTGCCATGGCATGTTTAACACATGAAAAAAACCCCATACAAATATTTTACCTCGTTTGCAAGTTATTAATTAATTTCACAGAAACAGAGTAAATTCGCTGCGATTTCTCGCAAATAAAAAGTACGACCACGTGCATTTTTTTTACAAAATGTATAAAACTACCATTTACTTAATTTTTTTCCTTTGTAATTAACCTAATTTAAGAGACCGAATTTAAAAAAGTTTGTTTATTTTTAAGTTATTAATTAATGCCACAAAAACATGGCAAATTCCCCACTGTGCAAGGGTATAATAACATTTTTATACCCTTGCAGAGGGTATTATAAATTTGGTTAAAAGTGTGAATCGCAGTGAAGGAGAGATCTCCGACCCTATAAACTACATATATTCTTGATCTGGATCACCTCCTGAGTTGATATGAGCATGTCTCTCAGTTTTGAAACTATCCACTTGAAACTTTGCACACACCGTTCTTTTCTTTGCACGCAGTATATAAGTCGGAACGGCTATATCCTATAGCTGGCATATAACTGATTGATCGGAAATGGTATAACTTTGGTGTTTTTAAGAGCTAGAGAATTTAGGACGAATGCAATTTTTTGCAAAAATAATACGACAAAATGCAAAAATAATACGACATGCCAAATTTCATAAGGATCGGATGATTATGTACTTTAACTGTCATATAACTGTACGATCGGAAATCACCGTATTTTAAAAAATCGTATTTTTTAAAACAAAAAGTTGGAACTTCGTACAGATTCTATTTTTAGTCTGTTGATCTGACCTACCAAATTGTATAGGGATCGGCTGACTATATCTTGCAGCTGCCATATAACTGAACGATCGGAAATGGTATTTGGTGTTTAGTAAAAATACTATTATTAAATTTTATTGTTGATTGTGTGTTTCATTTTAGTACAAAATGAAATGGGACAATAATTAGGAAAATAAATAAATAAAATAATATAAAATAAATAAATATAAAAATTTTCTTTTAAATTGCCATTTGCAAAGACAGTAGCTTACCGGTTTTATATCACGATGAAGGAATCCTACAGAATGTATTGATTCAATGGCTTTTAAAATTTGTAACCCTAGCCTAAGAGTTGTACTGAGAGAAAAAGCTCCGCGGGGCTGAGCTCGACGAAGCTCAGCTAAATTTTTTCCTTGGAGTTGCATCACAACGTAGTTGAAACGATCATTACGACCGCATCCTATAAAACGGCACACGTGTTCCTTTCCTTGTAATTTTTTTAAAACGGCCACTTCCATTTTGAGCACCTGTTTTGGCTGCCGAGCAGATTCTACCTTTAAAGCCACTTGTTCGCGAGTAATAAGGTCTTGACCTTCATAAATTTCTCCAAAGCCACCACCTCCGATTTTTCGCATCACCTAAAATTAAAAAATATGATTTTATTAAGATCAGCATACAAATACATATATATAATTACATACTTTGATACTTGATATATAAATTTAGTTTCACTAAACTATTCTTGCGCGGCAAGTGTCTTTCTATATTTTTAATTTTATTCCACGTGATTAAAAAGAATATTTTTAAATGTTTAATTTTGTTTATTTTTATACCCTTGCAGTAGGTATTAAAATTTTGGCCGAAAATTTTAATAAAAAATAAAAGATAATTTTATTATATTACTATTGTAAAAATAATTATGTTTAAAATTATGAGAAATTAGCGGAATGGGGAAAATACTGACTGACGTGTCGGATGACAAAATAACTGACGTACTCCCTTGGAATTTTATTTATCGCTCATAATTTGTAATTTTTTTCTTTAATACTACAATTAATGATAATGCTTAAAGATAATTAAAAAAAAAAAAATTAAAAAAAAAAACATCGAAGTCCTAAGCAGGGTTCGAACCTTGAAAAATTGTACAGAGAACAACTACTTTACGCATTAGGCTACCACCCTGACTCGATCGGCGGCGAACAAAAGCACTATTTGTTCCTTTATCACATCGTCACATTGTAAACAGAAACGATGAGAAATTTAAAATTAAAATTGGAAGCCAAAACATTCTTACGCCGTCGTGCGAGCAGTCACACCTACATATGTACATATGTACATACAAAGGCGCACACATTTTTAAACGCATACATATAAAGAGTTCTAAAAAGAGAATCGAATGTATGTGCATTCTCCCCTCACCATCAAGCTCGACAAAAAAAAGTTGACCGCTTGGGCCCTGATGTCCCATCTATGTACTTTATAATCGTTGTCCTGAGTTGATATAAGCATGTCCGTCTGTCCGTGTATCTTTCCGTCCGTCTGTTTCTACGCGAACTAGTCTCTCAGTTTTAAAGCTGCCCTTCAGTACCAAAATTCCTTACCCCGACGTTTCCTGGCGACATTGTCGAAAAACAAAAACAAATTGCATGGGCTTCGTTTACTCAAGTCCGAAACGAAAGGGGAAACGAAACTTCTACCTGCTTTTGGTTTTCGACGATGATTTTCGAAGCTTCTACGTCATATTTTCGATGATTCTCGAAGCTTCTACGTCATATTTTCGATGCAGCGGCACGCGACAGAGAGACAATTAGAGAGATGTATATGGAGGGAAGGGAGAGAAAAAAAATCTGTGCCGAAAACCAAATGAATGGAAGCGACGTCAGAATACTCTTTTTAAAATATGATGAAATATTTTTATATATTTAAGATTATATTTAATAAATTTTTCTTTTCTAATCATATGGTATATTGAAATGTATTAATAATTTGCTTTAGGCAAAGCCAATATGTTCATGTTTGATTATTAGCCTTGTGCGATTCTAATTACAAGGCATTGCTTTGGTCGACTATACCCTGGCACGCGCCAAAATTTTCGGTTGTCAATTTTCGGTTTCGTCTTGCCTCTCCCCTTCTCTTTGCATTTGCTGTTCAATTTGCATCGCAATTACACGCGTTTGTTGCCTTGTGACCTAAGTGACCTAGTGATACTAACTAATTCTGGTGAGTAGTGCATATAATTAACTTATTTATTAAATACCGAGCGGCCGTTCAATATATATACATATGTACATACATATGTACATATATTTATTAAACGGCATTAGCCGCTCGGAAAAGTGAGAAATATTTATATATGTACATATGTACATATATTTATTAAACGGCATTAGCCGCTCGGAAAAGTGAGAAATATTTATATATGTACATATGTACATATATTTATTAAACGGCATTAGCCGCTCTAATCCATAGCGCGAAATCATGAATTGAGTGATATTTTTGAGCGAAAAAAAATAAAAATCAAAAATAATGATTATATTTTGATTTTTATTTTTCGATCATAGAATAATGATTATATTTTGATTTTTAAAATAAAACTCATAATGATTACGGTCCCTGATATAAATACATTTTTAGAAATATATGTTCTTCAAAAAAGGAACATAACAAAACATAAAATGATATTAATAAATATTCAAACATACAATAAAACAATAAAATTAATAACGCAATAAAATTAAATGAAATACGCTAATAGTTTTTTAATTACCCAAAATAAAACTAACAAAGCGGAAAAAATGATTGGCTCAAGACAAATTAGGAAATTAACATCTAAAGCTAGGGAAAACATTTTAGAGCGTGCTCATGGAAGGCCCCTAGATTTAGAAGCTGGGCCTAGCACAAGGGAGAATAGGGAATCTTTCGAGCCAAGTTTGAAAACTGAAGAAATAGTAGCTAGTGATTTTGAAGTAGGTGGCTTAGAGGTACATGCCCGTGATGGATCTGACTTAAATACGCAATTAAAAAATTGGTATTTAAAGCATAAGCCGACACGAGCATGTGCCATTGACCTCGTTGAGATATTAAATGCTCAAGGGCTCAAAGTAAAGCCGTTTTATAAATTTAATTGCTTAGAAAAACCCGATATATGTAAAATAGCGGGCGGGTCCTATTTGCATATCGGGTTATCTAAACAATTAAATAAATTATCAGTGTTCCCTCAATTGCCAGATGCTCTCAGTATTGATTTAAACATTGACGGACTTCCAATTTTTAAAAGTTCTCGGGCACAATTATGGCCCATTCTTATTAGAATTAATAATCTCCCTGGCCGCCCTGTTTTGCCAATAGGAGTTTTTCTGGGCCATAATAAGCCTTCCGATTGCAATGTTTTTTTGTCAAAATTTTCGTCCGAATTGTCTGAATATATTAATAACGGTTTCACTATTTCCCATAAAAAAATTGGTTTGGAAATCAGGGCAATCGTATGTGATGCACCTGCTCGTGCATTTATTACAGGCACGCCTGGACACACGTCCAGCCATGGCTGTAGTAAATGCACTCAAGTAGCGAAAAAAGTAAATTCTGTATTGACATTCAGCACTGAACGTGCTGAATTGATATCAGATGAAAACTTTAGCATCAGAACATACCCACAACATCATAAGGTAGAATATTTACATAGTCCGTCCGCTTTAGAAAAACTTGGGATCAAAATGGTGACCCAAGTCCCTCTAGATTGTATGCACCTAATAGAATTAGGTGTCATGCGAAAATTTTTACTAAGAATAGTAGGTAATAAAATTAATAATGAGTTTAGGGTTTCCAAACCAAGCAAAAATTTAATTTCGGAATGCTTAAGTTCACTGAGAAGTTGTGTCCCCACAGAGTTTGCAAGAAAGCCAAGGTCATTGGATGATTTACCACATTGGAAATCAACGGAATTTCGGCAATTCCTTTTATATACTGGCATTGTAGCTCTCAAAGATGCCATTCATACAGACCACTATTATGAATTCCTCTTGCTACACTGCGCTTTCAGGATGTTGTCCTCTCATTCACAACGAGAGTCCAACATCAATACTGCCCAAAATATGTTGGATTTATTCGTTTCGAATTTCCCAACCATTTTTGGACAGAGCAGTGTTTCATACAATGTACATGGCTTACTTCATGTAAGAGAGACCATTCAGCAAATCGGTGATCCGGTTTCAGGGTCCTCTTATTCATTTGAAAATTATCTGCAAACTCTCAAGAGATTTGTCCGAAAGCCCACCCAAATTCTAGAGCAAATAAATAGGAAGATATTAGAGGATGGGGATATTCGGGTGGAGTTAAATAATGTAAAATAAATAGGTAGTGTTTTAAAGTTGAAGGGATGTACCCTAAGAAATAAAAGGCCAGATAGTTTTTGTTATGTTGGAGAACACATCCCAATTGAAGTAGATAGTTTTGAAGAGGATGCAGAAGGAATTTGTATTTTGGGTAGAAGATTTGTAGATATTAGTAGTTTTTTTGATATACCTGTGTCCTCATTAGCTTTAGGTATTTGTTTATGTAGCATAAACATGGCATCAGATATAGAGAGATTTAGGGTATCTGATAAGGTTAGAAAAGCTGTAGCGATGCCTTACAAAGGGGGGTTAGTGTTAGTTCCGTATTTACATTTTTCTTAGGGTTTTTCCCTTTGTTAGTTTTATTTTGATTTTTTTTCGGAGGTGTTTAGTCCGTAGGCATATTTTTAAATATGAATCGGGCATGTCTCAAGCGACGGCGCTTAAGGCATCTTTAGAAGATTCACCTTCCATTGTCCGTTGACAAAAAAAAAAAAAAAAAGCGTATTTCATTAAAATAAAACAAATAAACTTATAAAATGTACAAAAAAAATTATGTATTCTTTTTATTTTCTAGATCAAAGATGGAGCCTCAAAACAAAATTTTAAAGATGGCGTTTAATGTCGATGGTAAGTAAATTAAATGAAATCTAATTTTTTTATTAATTTATTTTCTCAGACGATGACCTAATTGCGGAGACGCAAATGACCGACGTGGAGGTCGAGGTCAGCGACTTAAAAATTGATCGCCTAGAGCGAAAAATAGATGATCAGGCGCGGAAACTGGATGAGCAGGCGCGGAAACTGGATGAGCAGGCTAGGGAAATCGCCGCTTGCACCAACCAGCTGGCAAAGTTGACAGCATTGCTGGAGGTCTTTGTTAAGGGAAAGGCCTCCAGCAATGCTGTCAATTTTAATACCTATTAATTTTTGCAGACCACCGCAGTGACGAATTTGTTGAAGCGCGGAGCCCTTACAAAGTCATTGAAATATATTTTCGTGGAGGACCTGATCGTCAATTACAACATTGACGGAGTAAGTGGTAAGAGGAGATTAAAGTCGTTTCCAAATTTTTATGGAATTTTAATTGGTATGTATTTTAATTACAAAAAATGTAAGAGATATCTAATTTCTATTTATTTTATTTACAGATTGTATATCTATGGTGGATCCGGGGAAACCGCCGGAGAAATTATTGGGGCACGCATTGACGGCCATTAAAAATAATAATAATAAAAAAAAAATTAAAATAAGTAAATAATAAGTAGTAAATGAGTAAAATAAGTTGTATAAATCGTTAGAATAAATAATAAATAATAATAAATAATAAGAATAGATTATAACAATGTATTATTACAATAACAATATAGATTATAACAATTCATAATTTCTTAATAAAATTAAAATTAATAAAATTTCAAATAAAATAATAATTTTGGTTAGAAAGGGGGGGGGGGGGGTGTGTGAAAATCCTGACAGTTCCTCAATAGTTCTTCAGTGAATCCCTTATGAATCCCACCTATTTCCCGTCAGATTCCTCAAAGAATACCTCAGGGATTCCTCGGGGTATTTCCTCAACGATTCCTCAGAGTATACCTAAGGGATTCCTCGGGGTATTACCTCAACGATTCCTCAGAGTATACCTAAGGGATTCCTCGGGGTATTTCCTCAACGATTCCTCAGAGTATACCTAAGGGATTCCTCGGGGTATTACCTCAACGATTCCTCAGAGTATACCTAAGGGATTCCTCGGGGTATTACCTCAACGTTTCCTCAGAGTATACCTAAGGGATTCCTCGGGGTATTACCTCAACGATTCCTCAGAGTATACCTCAGGGATTCCCTGGGGTATTTCCTCAACCATTCCTCAGAGTATACCTCAGGGATTCCCTGGAGTATTTACTTCGAAATCCTCTTCAAATAACTGCAGGAATCCTGCAGTATTCCTCGAGTTGTTCGAATTCCTCGATGTGAGGAACTCTTCTATGGAAATTCCTTGATGGTTTGTATGAAACATACCTAGAGGATTCCTCGGGTGGCAATACTATTACCTAGACGTTTCCTTGAGTAATCCTTGAGGTATGGTACTGAAGGGTGTATACCTAAAACTTTGCACACACCCTTCTTTCCTTTGCACGAAGTATATACATACATATGTAAGTCCGAATGGCCGGGATCGGGCGACTTTATCCTATAGCTGCCATATAACTGATTGATCGGAAATACTATAACTTAAGTGTTTTTAGATATTTTTGGCAAAATAAAATGAAGCACCAAATTTCATAAGCATCGGCCGATATCCTATAGCTGCTATATAACTGAACAATCGGAAATGATCCAACTTTCGTGTTTTTTGAAGACAAAAAATTGGTATTTGGCAAAAATACAAATATTGGTATTTTTAAAGAAAAAAGTTTGAAACTTTTTTTTAGATTTTGTATTGTAATAAATTGGTTGTATTATGATATTCTCATAAGGATCGGCCAACTATATCTTATGTAAGTAAATTATTATTGTTTCTATTATTGTCTGCTCATTCTTCGACATAACGGTGCTAGTATGTTTATACTCATAATGTGAAGAAAAAAATCGAATTTGCACATCGTTTGACGAAATTGTATTCAACAGACCAGACGAGCGTCATGAAAAAAATTTTATAATTCTGAAGAACAATGTTTACACCCAACAATCCAAAAAAGGAGATGTTAATTATGATAAGCTGTACAAGATACGCCCTTTACTAGACATTTTCAAAGAAAGTTTCGGTAAACTATCCCAAGAAGAGCATCAAATGAGAAAATGAGTTGATGAGCAAATCATTTCTTACAAAGGTATTCAAATTTCAATTTTATTAGAAAATATATCTTCAATTTTAATTTTGTTTCCAGGTCAATCGTCATATAAGCAATACAATCCAGCTAAGCCTCACAAATGGGGTCTGAAAATGTTTACTCGTGCTGGAACATCTGGATTAGTTTATAACTTTACACTGTATGTTGGTGAAGGCACCTGCCCTTGTTTTGGATTGGGAATATCATAGGATGTAGTATTGTATTTAGCAAAAGGGCTTCCTGAAGGCAATCTTTTCAAGCTTTATTTTGACAATTGGTTTGCGTCAGTAAGTCTTTTGATTGCATTGAAGGAAATGGGCATATTTGCAACTGAAACTATCCGCAAAAATCGCATAAGCAATTGCCAACTTCTTTAAGATGCAGAATTTAAAAAAAAGTGGAAGGGGATCTTTTGATACAAAATATGAACTTAACCAAAATCATTGCATGTGTAAAATGGTTTGACAATAAGTCAGTTCTTCTATTTTCGTGTGAAGGCCATCATCCAGTTGGTATATGCAAACGATGGAGTCCAAAAGACAAAGCTTACATTGATGTAACAACCCTACTTCGTAACTTCATACAATAAGGGTAAGGAGTTGTACAAAGTCTACCACCGTTTGTAAAGCTTGTATCTTTCAAAAGAAAGGTAGTTGGGAAAGGTGCGCCATCTATGAGAGATGTTTCAGATTAGAAAGGGGCACAGAGAGATTAGAAGGAGTGCAACCGGGTGAGATGGCAGAATTTTCCGTTAGGGCATTGTCTCTCCGGGCAAAGGCCATGAAGGGATCAGCGCCAAATTTTGGCGTCGGGGCATTTATTCCCTCAGTGCATCTCCTCTGGTTTAGTCGAGTGGATTTTTTTTTCATCTGGTTGTGGATTTTTTTGTATGTAGTGCAAAAAAACGACAACGAACGAAGGCGCTTGTGTCCAAGGGCAAACAGAGCGAAAAGGAGCCCACCGTGTTGTGGCCAAGAGCGAATCCGTCGAGGTAAGAAAGGGCGACGGGTCAGTTAGGAGTTCTGGTTAAATTTTTTTTTCTTGCGTGATTAGGGTCGGCAACAAGGCAAAGAACTACCGGAGGGAAATTCGGAAGCCCACGGAAATTCGGAAGAGTTCCAGTTGGTTCCAGAACATCCCCAAGAACGTCCCCAAGACCGAAAAGCTGAGGGAGGAAGAACTAAGAAAAAGACTCGATTAGCGGGTTTGAGTTCTACTCGAGAGGCCCACCATCGAACCTTTGGCTCGAGCGGGCAGTTGAGTTACAACCGCGCTTGGCAGAGCATATTTCCTCGCCGCGATCTTTGTGAGTAGTGTTATTAGTAGTAGTAGTGTTATTAGTAGTGTTATTATACTATTAGTAATAAGTAATAAGTTTTGTGGTGGCTTATGGCCACCATGATATGATATGAAAAGTGGAAAGTTGGCCAAGTGTTAATCTAAAATTTCAGCCACCTCCAGTCCGAGAAAGCGCTTTCGACGATGGATGTACCAATGCTGGGGTGAGTGCGAAGATACCTATATAATATTCAATTTTAATCATTAAAAGTAAATGAAGGAGATAAAACCAATAGGACAAAGCAAGGAATATTTCCGAAGCAAAATGGCCAGTTTAAGTTTTAAAATAAAAAAAAAATAAATCTTAGAATGAATTGTTAGTCCGCCAGCCTAACCCAATCGAACCATTTCGCTAGAAAATTTCCACTCAAGTTCGAGCGCATGTTCGTTTACATCGTTTGCGTCGTTTGCATGTTCGATGTGATCGCCATGTAATTTTATTGTTTTTATATGAAAGTCTTGCTCGTATCTGATTTGTTTTTATTATTTTTGAAAAGCCAATTCATTTAATCTTTTAGTTTAAGTTGTTTTAATTTTCTTTTTGCCACTCATGAATATTTCGGTTATTATTATCGGGCTTACTTTAGATTTTACTCCATAGAATAAGATACAACGGGACATGTACGTTTTAGGTCCAAAGCAAATTTATATTATATTTCTTAGTGCTTAAATAAATTTTATAATGTGCTAAAAACACCTGTTTTGACCCGAGTTAACAGTCCCCTGTTAGCAGGGGCTATCACTGACATAATGGGTTTTGACCCCAGGATTTGGAGAGCCACAGGTAAGGTGGGCAAACCAAGTCTCGCAATATCGGAGGCTTAGGTGCTCGACGGAAGAACCGATGCGAAGGAACCCCTTTCTTTTTCTAGTAGCCGATCTCTTACCAAGAGAAGCTTGCTCCATGCATGCAAATTTTTCTTTTATGGGATAATGAGTAAAGGACACCTTGGGGGCGTGGCAAGAACACCACTCCATTACCAAGTACTGACTCTACTTTGTACGAAAAAAAGAGAGGTCTTTCATCTTCTTCTAGACTTCTGCATGAATGTACTCATTTGTGACATAACAGATTTGTAAAGTACACTACACTACACGTTTTTAAAAACACTGCACTCATTCTGTACTGTACAGTGCACTCTATAGGTCGGAACTAGATAGCACAACATTTTCAGTGTAACAACTTCCATGATACAATTATATAATATAGTCTCATCAGCAAAAGTTTTCGTCAGTACCTGTTCGTTTTTTGACGTAAAAGGTTGTCTGTGGACAAATTTTTTATTTCATTAACCTTTGTGCAAAATGACTTTTTCAATGTGTCGAATTCACTAAAAAAATTTAAAGAACTAGAATATACATTTGATTCATATTAGTGAACAATTTACATTTAAAAAAAATGTCAAGGAGACATTACACAGTGTGACAGTGTTTTGGATCTTTTGAAGAGACCTAGTAGGAATTCTTTATTAGGTCAAATATGATATAGTACAAAACCGTGTTTGAAATAATACACCCTCAAAATCTTCATTTATTTGGAAAAAAAAGGTTTTTCGGGAGTGCAAATTGGGAGTAAAATTTTTTACGTTTTTCAATAGTTAAAAGTTGTAGCTTTTGAAAAAAAATACATCTTCAATTTATTTAAACAAAATGGATTTTACAAAAGAAACTGACATTTTTGAATTTTTGTCGTGTTTTTCGAAAAGTTCCTCCAATTTTTCTTTTTTTTCGCACTGTGTTATTATTAGCCTCTAAGAAATTATAATTTATCGAATCGATGGACTTAGTAGCTAGTACTACTCTCTATAATTAGTTACTATATTATAAATACTTTTAATAAATACTAGCCAAAAGTAAATAAATAAATAAATAAAAAAATAGTCGAATAATGTTAGTTAAGCCACTGAGTATCTAACAAAAAATAGTTTTTTATGTTTCTGATGTTTTATGTTTGTTTGTTAGTTAAGTATGTATGTTCAAAATATGTTAGATCTACTAATTTAGATCTACAGCACAAGACGTAGATTTAATTCGTCTTTTCTCAATTTTAAATTTTTTGCACAAATAAAATACTTGCGGTCTGTCCTCTTTAACGTTATAATTCCGATTATACTTTTCTCTAATCTTAAGCCTAACTTATCTATTGCGGCGAAGCTGGGCGAATTCGCACAAGAGCGAATATGAGCTTTCGCTCCCGCTCCGCCCTAAGCTTTCTTAGACTGGATTTAGAGACTAACAATTCAAATTAAAGACATCTTCAAATTTATTTCAAATCCAATTAAACAAAGTGCACCAATCTGGCAACGGACGTTTAATTTAATTTCAGGCTCTGGATTAAAAAACTTGGCACAGTTTTTTGTTTCTGTCGGTGAGAAACTGGGAAAAAACGTCAATATTGACTCTTTATTGCCGCATCCCACAATATCGCGAAACATCTGTGCTCTTTATGATTTTCACTTCAATGAAGTAATAAATGAAGTCATATAAATAGCCAAAATGATGACATTGAAAAATTAATTCAACCTACAAGTCATAGACAATTCACAGACTATTCAGAACCTATTTAAAGCACCAACATTTTATCGTATATTCAGGATGAGCTTCAAACTTATAAAAATGTTAATAAAGCGTATACAGAAGATTTTGATGTTCTGCAGTGGTGGTCAATAAACAAAGCCCGTTTTCCGCTGCTTTATCAAATTAGCTGCCAGATACTAGCAGCTCCCGCGAGCAGTGCAGCATCGGAAAGGGCATTTTCTGTTGACAAAAATTTAATTTGCGAAAAACGGTCAAAAATTGCCATCCTTCAGTGGTGAAAAAAATAATGTTCCTTCATTACAACATTAATAATTTAAATATTTTTTTTTTATATATTAAAGCCTAGTACTCTGACGACGAAAATCCGCTGTCACACGAGTGACAGCTGTCAAACTCCATATAAAAAAAACGGTGTGAAAAAAGGAAGAAGAAAAAATTTTTAACACCTAGATTTTGCCGGTACTCTGACGACGAAAATTTTGGCTATCAAATTGAATGGCGTTGCCGGATCAAAAAAAATAAACAGCTGATTTTGGGGTGTAAAAAGAATTTTTTTGATTTATTTTAATAGCCAAAAATGGAGCGAAAGTTGAGAAAAAAAAATTGTCGGACCGAAAAATTTTTTAGCCCGCGAGGATAATGTGAAACCAATTAGTACGGTCAAGGCGAAGCCCATCTCTATACTCTATAGTATAGACTCTACAGCAGGGGTGCCCAGCTCCTTTGTTGTTGGAATTGCTCTTTCATATGGGAAATTAAATTTCCAGGAAGAATAGACCAACAGTATTATTGCCCACCGCACAGTGGTCCAGCCCGTAGGCCAAAAATAAAAAAACCAAAGTCCAAATTTTGACTTTAAATGTACCAATTCTTATTTATAATTGGTCTAGCTATTTGAATTTATTCATCTTTTTGTTTTGCTCTGTCTGTCCGCTTCAAGAATAGCATCGAAAAAGTTAGCATGATATTCATTGTGTATTGCAACGTAAGCAACGTGCAAGTGAAGCTCTCCGCAAAAAATTTGTTAAACATTTTTAAAACAAGTGTTTGTGCCATGGAAGTGATTAATATTTTAAAGAAACTTTCTTTTTACAATAAAAAGTATATGTAGTATTTGTTGTGTTTTGTGTAAATCATTGTTGTATTTAGTAAATAATTGTGAACGTTCTTAGTTTGTCTTTTCTGTGTTTGGTTACAGTTTTAGTTGTGATGGCACTCTTTGGCATTCACAAATCTTTTTGTATAATATTCTTAAGCGGTTTAAGAAAGTTTAGTTCAAGTGCCGTAAGGTGCCGTGTGTCTTGCAAAATACAAAAAGATAACCTAACCTCAATTTGAAAAAAAAAGCACTAAATATTAAAGGGTAAGCATATAAATTAAAAAATGTATTTATTTTATGTTCGTTTTTGTAAATTACATTTATAATTTCTGTCATTATTATTTTAAGGCAAAATAGTTTCCCGGCGAAAACTCGTTTTACACTGATTGTTCCTATGGCAGCTATAACCTATAGTATCCAGATTTTTACTGAAGTTTTCCAGGTTATATACGAAAATTTCAAATTATTGTTGCATTAAAATAAAAAACATTAGTTTTTCATATAAAAACTGAATATCAGACCGATTGTTCATATGGCAGCTATATTATATAGTTGCCCGATCTGGCTGATTTTTACATATTATTTTAGGATAAATATTAAAAAAGTTTTCTGCAAAGTTTCAAGTCCCTACCTCAACTAGAAGTATTTTTGGCCGCTCTCCCCAGACAAGCCGGACCACTGTGCACCGGTTGCATTTATATTTCTTATATTTACTTTTTTATGCTGTTCAATTAGCAACGGATCATTTTTCCGTACGAATTCCTGCTATGTATCAACATTGTATTGCAGCTCTCGATTGAATTCTCGATTCTTGGTTGAATGCATCGATCGATTTGGCGCAATCATTCCTACTTCAATCAGTAGCTTGTTTGCAATATTCACGCATTGATCCTTAATCAGAATCAATCCTTCATTGTAAATTTCATCGGTTATTTGGATGTCAGGATTATTTGTTTGAATGCACAAGCGATGAAAGATATCTTCCCATATGTCGTCTTTGTAAATAAAAAAATACGTCTTTGTTCGACAACTGAATTGGTTGTGAAGGAAACCATGAGGTAATGATAATTTTCCTTGTTGTGCTGTAGCTCTGACTTCGTCTTTTGAGCTTGTGTTAATTAATAGTTTTTCATTTATTAATAGTTTTGATTTGTTTTTTTGTTTATTCCCTTGCTTTAATCTTTAATAGGTTCTTCTCATAAGGTTGCGTTCTCAAGTTTTAATGTTTTTAAGCGAACAGGGTTGCGCCATTAAATGGCAAACAACATTGATTGAAGTTAACTTCTGGCGGCCTAAGCATTATCTTATAGCGAAAATATCAGTGTTCGAATCACACGGAGTTACGGATTGTGCATATTCAAGTTAATGTCCTTGAGTCCATTAGTGATGGTAGCGTGCCCGGCTTGATTCTAATTGGCGATTGGGGTTTTGACGGCAGTACTGGTCATTCCGAATATTAACAGAAAACATTGAACAGCAACATTGACGATTCGAGTTTTGTTGTGACATCGTATGTACCACTGCAATTAAATATTCAAAATAATGATCCCAAGAAACACAAAGTAATTTGTAAAAATCGTCGACCGTCATCAATGCTTAGAAACAAAAACTTTATGACCTACAGGATAACCTATAGGAAGAACACCTATCCACCTATAGGATATAGACAGCAGATTATTCGGAAATTTGCTAAATCAAATAAAGTGGCTATAAATAAAAGCTGCAGAAAGTTCTATCTTAAAAAACACGAAAGTGTTTCCGATCAATTCCGATCTTACAGCTATATGGCAGCTATAAGATATAGTTGGCCGATCTTTATAAAATTTGGTATATATTTGCATATGTAGAAAGTTCAAATGTTCTATCTTAAAAAACCTGAAAGTGTTTCGAATCAATTCCGAATTCACAGTTATACGGCAGATATATGATAAATTCGGCCGATCCTTATGAAATTTGGTATGTCGTATTATTTTGTAATGCAATGCAATCCCAAATATAGCATTCATACAAAATCCGACTCTCAAATGAGTCCAAAAATAGAATCCATAGAAAATCCCAATCTAAAAATACCAAAATTAGAGTTTTTTCAATTATTCAAAATTTGCATACCAGTTAGGGCCAAGCGCAAATATTAAGTCATAAGACAAAAGATACATGATAACGCTTGGTTTTAACAAAGTTATAAAACTGTTCCGATTCTGAGTAATTTGAATCCGGAACACAGTGGTCAATTCGGTCTCGCTAGCGGCATTAAAATAATAACTTTTGAAATATTAGAGATATCTTCAATCGGTTTTTTATTTTCGGTTTGTTACTCAATTTTGCATTATGTGGACAAAAATGAAATTTATAGTGTTTTTTTTTTTTTAATTTAAAAAAAAAACAAGAAAGGAAAGCTAAAGGAAAGCTCGGGCGGAGCCGAAGTTGATATACCCTTGCAGTTAAAACCGGATATATATCGCAAACATCGGATTAAATTGGTCGATCCTTATGAGAATATCATAATATAACCAATTTATTACAATAAAAAATCTAAAACAAAGTTTCAAGCTTCCATCTTCAAAAATACCAAAGTTGGTATTTTTACCAAATACCATTTCCGATCGATAAGTTATATGGCAGCTATAAGATATAGTCGGCCGATCCATATGAAACTTGATAAGTCGTATTATTTTTCCAAAAATAGAATTCATAGAAAATCCCAACTTTCTAGCTCGAAAAACACTGAAGTTATGCCATTTCCGATCAATCAGTTATATGGCAGATATGGGATATAGTCGGCTGATCCTTATAAAATTTGGCGTGTTGAATTACTATGCTAAAAATAGCATTCGTACCAAATTCGAATTCTCTAGCTTTAAAAACAACGAAGTTATAGCATTTCCGATCAATCAGTTATATGGCAGCTATAGGATATAGTCGGCTGATCCCGGCCGTTCCGACTTATATACTGCGTGCAAAGGAAAGAAGGGTGTGTGCAAAGTTTCAAGACGATAGCTTTAAAACTGAGAGACTAGTTCGCGTAGAAACAGACAGACAGACGGACAGACAGACGGACAGACGGACGGACGGACAGACGGACATGCTTATATCAACTCAGGAGGTGATCCTGATCAAGAATATATATACTTTATAGGGTCAGAGATGTCTCCTTCACTGCGTTGCACACTTTTGACCAAAATCTAAGTTAAAAAAAAACAAGAAAGGAAAGCTAACTTCGGGCGGAGCCGAAGTTGATATACCCTTGCAGCTAAAACAGGATATATATCGCTAAAATCGGATATAGTTGACCGATTCTTATGGGAATATCATAATATAAGCAATAAATTACAAGACAAAATCTAAAAAAAAGCCCAAACTTCTATCTTGATGAACCCCAAAGTTGGTATTTTTACCAAATACCATTTCCGATCGTTCAGTTATATGGCAGCTATAAGATATAGTCGGCCGATCCATATGAAACTTGATAAGTCGTATTATTTTTCCAAAAATAGAATTCATAGAAAATCCCAACTTTCTAGCTCGAAAAACACTGAAGTTATGCCATTTCCGATCAATCAGTTATATGGCAGATATAGGATATAGTCGGCTGATCCTTATAAAATTTGGCATGTTGTATTATTTTGCCAAAAATAGCAATCGTACCAAATCCGAATTCTCTAGCTTTCAAAATACCGAAGTTATAGCATTTCCGATCAATCAGTTATATGGCAGCTATAAGATATAGTCGGCCGATCCTTATGAAATTTGGTAGGTCGTATTATTTTCCCAAAAATAGCATTCGTACAAAATCTGAACTCTGTAATTCTAAAAACACCAAAGTTATACCATTTCCGATCAATCAGTTATATGGCAGCTATAAGATATAGTCGGCCGATCCCGGCCGTTCCGACTTATATACTGCGTGCAAAGGAAAGAAGGGTGTGTGCAAAGTTTCAAGACGATAGCTTTAAAACTGAGAGACTAGTTTGCGTAGAAACAGACAGACGGACAGACAGACGGACAGACGGACATGCTTATATTAACTCAGGAGGTGATCCTGATCAAGAATATATATACTTTATAGGGTCGGAGATGTCTCCTTCACTGCGTTGCACACTTTTGACCAAAATTATAATACCCTCTGCAAGGGTATAACAAGAAAGGAAAGCTAACTTCGGGCGGAGCCGAAGTTGATATACCCTTGCAGCTAAAACAGGATATATATCGCTAAAATAGGATATAGTTGACCGATTCTTATGGGAATATCATAATATAACCAATAAATTACAAGACAAAATCTAAAAAAAAGCCCAAACTTCTATCTTGAAGAACCCCAAAGTTGGTATTTTTACCAAATACCATTTCCGATCGTTCAGTTATATGGCAGCTATAAGATATAGTCGGCCGATCCATATGAAACTTGATAAGTCGTATTATTTTTCCAAAAATAGAATTCATAGAAAATCCCAACTTTCTAGCTCGAAAAACACTGAAGTTATGCCATTTCCGATCAATCAGTTATATGGCAGATATAAGATATAGTCGGCTGATCCTTATAAAATTTGGCATGTTGTAATATTTTGCCAAAAATAGCAATCGTACCAAATCCGAATTCTCTATCTTTAAAAATACCGAAGTTATAGCATTTCCGATCAATCAGTTATATGGCAGCTATAGGATATAGTCGGCCGATCCTTATGAAATTTGGTAGATCGTATTATTTTGCCAAAAATAGCTTCCGTACAAAATCTGAACTCTGTAATTCTAAAAACACCAAAGTTATACCATTTCCGATCAATCAGTTATATGGCAGCTATAAGATATAGTCGGCCGATCCCGGCCGTTCCGACTTATATACTGCGTGCAAAGGAAAGAAGGGTGTGTGCAAAGTTTCAAGACGATAGCTTTAAAACTGAGAGACTAGTTTGCGTAGAAACAGACAGACGGACAGACAGACGGACAGACGGACAGACGGACATGCTTATATTAACTCAGGAGGTGATCCTGATCAAGAATATATATACTTTATAGGGTCGGAGATGTCTCCTTCACTGCGTTGCACACTTTTGACCAAAATTATAATACCCTCTGCAAGGGTATAACAAGAAAGGAAAGCTAACTTCGGGCGGAGCCGAAGTTGATATACCCTTGCAGCTAAAACAGGATATATATCGCTAAAATAGGATATAGTTGACCGATTCTTATGGGAATATCATAATATAACCAATAAATTACAAGACAAAATCTAAAAAAAAGCCCAAACTTCTATCTTGAAGAACCCCAAAGTTGGTATTTTTACCAAATACCATTTCCGATCGTTCAGTTATATGGCAGCTATAAGATATAGTCGGCCGATCCATATGAAACTTGATAAGTCGTATTATTTTTCCAAAAATAGAATTCATAGAAAATCCCAACTTTCTAGCTCGAAAAACACTGAAGTTATGCCATTTCCGATCAATCAGTTATATGGCAGATATAAGATATAGTCGGCTGATCCTTATAAAATTTGGCATGTTGTAATATTTTGCCAAAAATAGCAATCGTACCAAATCCGAATTCTCTAGCTTTAAAAATACCGAAGTTATAGCATTTCCGATCAATCAGTTATATGGCAGCTATAGGATATAGTCGGCCGATCCTTATGAAATTTGGTAGATCGTATTATTTTGCCAAAAATAGCTTCCGTACAAAATCTGAACTCTGTAACTCTAAAAACACCAAAGTTATACCATTTCCGATGAATCAGTTATATGGCAGCTATAAGATATAGTCGGCCGATCCCGGCCGTTCCGACTTATATACTGCGTGCAAAGGAAAGAAGGGTGTGTGCAAAGTTTCAAGACGATAGCTTTAAAACTGAGAGACTAGTTTGCGTAGAAACAGACAGACGGACAGACAGACGGACAGACGGACATGCTTATATTAACTCAGGAGGTGATCCTGATCAAGAATATATATACTTTATAGGGTCGGAGATGTCTCCTTCACTGCGTTGCACACTTTTGACCAAAATTATAATACCCTCTGCAAGGGTATAACAAGAAAGGAAAGCTAACTTCGGGCGGAGCCGAAGTTGATATACCCTTGCAGTTAAAACCGGATATATATCGCAAACATCGGAATAAATTGGTCGATCCTTATGGGAATGTCATAATATAACCAATTTTTACAATAAAAAATCTTAAACAAAGTACCAAGCTTCCATTTTCAAAAATACCAAAGTTGGTATTTTTACCAAATACCATTTCCGATCGTTCAGTTATATGACAGCTATAAGATATAGTCGGCCGATCGTTATGCAATTTGGTAGGTTGTAAAAAAATAGCATTCGTACCAAATCCGAATTCTCTTAAAAACACCGAAGTTATAGCATTTCCGATCAATCAGTTATATGGCATCTATAAGATAAAGCCGATCCTTTTGAAATTTGGTCGTATTATTTTACCAAAAGTAGCATTCGTACAAAATCTGAACTCTGTAACTTTAAAAACACCAAAGTTATACCATTTCCGATCAATCAGTTATATGGCACCTATAGAAGGGTGTGTGCAAAGTTTCAAGACGATGGCTTTAAAGCTGAGAGACTTGTTCGCGTAGAAACAGACAGACAGACGGACAGACGGACATGCTCATATCAACTCACTCATGCTCATATCAACTCAGGAGGTGATCCTGATCAAGAATATATATACTTTAAAGGGTCGGAGATGTCTCCTTCACTGCGTTGCACACTTTTGACCAAAATTATAATAACCTTTGCAAGGGTATAACAAGACAGGAATCAAGTGACCAAAAATAGATTTTGTTAGATACAGATGATAGACTGAGGGAGGTGGTCCTGATTTAGAATATACATACTTTATAAGTTGGGACACGTCATCTTCACTGCGTGATTTTTATCTTTTAATAAAAAATTACGGCTATAGTCAAGGCTATAGTTATATAGTATATAGTATTTTACTATAAAATATTAAAATATAGTTTCCGACTATACTGTTACCGGTACTCATTTCTTCCTCCCACGCTTTCACTGAGGCTTAAACTTTTAAGCAGTGGTCGACACTCAATACACTCAATAGGGAGAGCAGAAGCCGAACCAAACCAGTTTTGGTTCCAGTTTATAACGCATTAAAAAGTTGTCCGATTGGGCTGAATTTGTGGTAAGGATGATTTAAAAAATTTAATTTATTATTTTTTTGTTATACAACTATACAAGACACTTTATAACATTTGTGAACCGATCGCGGTCTCGATCAAAATAGGCCTCTCTATCTCAATGTTCAATAATAAAACATCGGCTTAAGAGATTTATCTCAAAAGTCCTTAGCGGACTGTATGAACTGATCTGGGTAGGATCTTTGGAGGCTTAGTTGGGAGAAAAGCGGAAATTAACTCTTGGCTCAAAGTTGATTATAAATTGGGTAAGAGCCTTTGAGTAAGGCCTCATATACCACCCCCCATTTTAAATGGAATCGTCCCTATTCATTGGAATTTATGGGTATATTGAATATCGCTGATTAGTTATTTCGACAATGATATTTTTTTCTAGATTATTTTTGTACCCTTGCAGAGGGTATTATAATTTTGTCCAAAAGTGTGCAACGCAGTGAAGGAGACATCTCCGACCCTATAAAGTATATATATTCTTGATCAGGATCTCCTCCTGAGTTGATATGAGCATGTCCGTCTGTCTGTCCGTTTCTACGCGAACTAGTCTCTCAGACTTAAAGCAAAATAATACAACATGCCGAATTTCATAAGGATCAGCCGACTATATCATATAGCTGCCATATAACTGAACAATCGGAAATTACCCAAATTTCGTGTTTTTGAAGATAGAAAGTTGGAACTTCGTACAGGTTCTATTTTTGGTCAGTTAATACAACCTACCAAATTGCATAACGATCGGCCGACTATATCTTATAGCTGCCATATAACTGAACGATCGGAAATGGTATTTTGTAAAAACAGCAACTTTGGTATTTTTGAAGATGGAAGCTTGGTACTTTGTTTTGGATTTTTTTATACCCTTGCAGAGGGTATTATAATTTTGTCCAAAAGTGTGCCACGCAGTGAAGGAGACATCTCCGACCCTATAAAGTATATATATTCTTGATCAGGATCACCTCCTGAGTTGATATGAGCATGTCCGTCTGTCTGTCCGTCTGTCTGTCCGTCTGTCTGTCCGTTTCTACGCGAACTACTCTCTCAGTTTTAAAGCTATCGTCTTGAAACTTTGCACACACCTTTCTTTCCTTTGCACGCAGTATATAAGTCGGAACGACCGGGATCGGCCGACTATATCCTATAGCTGCCATATAACTGATTGATCGGAAATGGTATAACTTTGGTGTTTTTAGAGTTACAGAGTTCAGATTTTGTACGAATGCTATAAGGATCGGCCGACTATATCTTATAGCTGCCATATAACTGATTGATCGGAAATGGCATAACTTCAATGTTTTTCGAGCTAGAAAGTTGGGATTTTCTATGAATTCTATTTTTGGAAAAATAATACGACTTATCAAGTTTCATATGGATCGGCCGACTATATCTTATAGCTGCCATATAACTGAACGATCGGAAATGGTATTTGGTAAAAATACCAACTTTGGGGTTCTTCAAGATTGAAGTTTGGAATTTTTTTTAGATTTTGTCTTGTAATTTATTGGTTATATTATGATATTCCCATAAGAATCGGTCAACTATATCCGATTTTAGCGATATATATCCTGTTTTAGCTGCAAGGGTATATCAACTTCGGCTCCGCCCGAAGTTAGCTTTCCTTTCTTGTTATTGTAATAAATTGGTTATATAATTACATTTTCATAAGGATCGGCCAATTTAATCCAATGTTTGCGATGTATATCCGGTTTTAACTGCAAGGGTATATCAACTTCGGCTCCGCCCGAAGTTAGTTTTCCTTTCTTGTCATTGACGAGAATATTATTTGTTTCATTATCTGAAATGGCACCATATTGTATGATGTCTATTGCTTTATTTGTATTCCTTGCAGAGGGTATTATAATTTAGTCCAAAAGTGAAGGAGACATCTTCGACCCTAAAAAGTATATATATTCTTTATATATATGCAGGATCAGGATTCATATATTCAGGATCATCTCTAGGCAAATTGAATATATAGACATGTAGAAACAAATTCCCATCCAAAAGTTTTAAGTTTTTAAACGCGTGAATCTCGAATACATTATGAGATTAAACTATCCGATTTTCACCTTAGACTTGTATCTTTTACCTTAGGCCGATTAAGTTCGTGCCAAAATTTGTACACGGGGGGCGGCCCCCAAAAAGAAAAACGAAATAGAAGTATGTGTTAAACATTTTTTTACTGGGAAGGTATAGACCTTTAAAGTTTCGATTTACTCGTAACTTAAGGAGTGGATGGAAGAGATGAGTACCGGGTGTAATATAATAATAAATAATTTTTGTAATTATTATTGTAATTTTTGGGTATAATTATTTTTTTTTTTTATGCGACGTTTATAATTTCTGTATGTATAAACGTTGGGCGTGATTTTCTTCTGTAATGAAATAATTTCCTAGTGATTTAAAAAAGTGGATGAGTTCAATTCAGATATGGTGAACCGGGAAAAATACAAGAGGAACGGGGATGAAATACAAATAAAATACAATACAAAAATAAAAATTCTCTATTGAGAATGAGAGACTGTAAGCGTTCAATGATTGTACTCATTTTTTGTTTATAATTCTATATGTTTGTTTGAAACTGATTTGAAGCACATTAAAAAATGTATAATTCTAAATAAAGTACATATATATATATATTTAATTTACATTATATTAAATGAAAACGTACCTTCCAACGCTCTTTGACTACATGACCCGGTTGAAGCAAATCTTCTGAAGTCATTTTGGTGACTTGCTTTTCCTTGGGGCCTAACACGATTCTAGTTTTTTCGAGTTCTGTAGCTTGAGATGTAAGTCGAATTTTAGATGTCGGCAATTGAAAAGTAACACGACTCCGCACGCCTAACCGGCTGTGTTTGGCTGGCAGCGTCGCTGACCGCTGAAGGACATTCGGAGAAGGCTGCTTTAATATTTCTGTTTCGTCAGCCCCAGCATCTAAAAAAAATCGTTGCTGATGACAGGATTGAAGATCTGTACAAACAGATGGCGGCTTTGAGGATGGTGGCGGATGTAATCTGAGCAGATTCCTATTTTCATGATTTAAAAAAAGGTACTGCGCTCTGTTGAAGGGTGCAACAACCGAAAGGTCAACATTGGTGTCTGCTTTATGTTCGTCGTGTCTGTAAAAAGTAAAATTTTTACATTTATTATATCGGGGTATAAAGGAATGTATTATATAATACATATATTATATGTATTACGCTAAAATTATTTGATTAGCTTGACAACAAAAAAGGACAAGCTCCTTCTCTCTCGGGGTGAAGGTTTTCAATTTTTTTTTTGAATTATGGTTAAATTATCTCGCGTGCATTCAGGATAATTGAGATTTTGTTGATTTTAATGTATATACATAAATAACGAAAAACAGGGAACCCGAATATTCTACGTCAGTAAAATTAATACTTGTGCAAAAAATATGTTTTTGCTATAGTTGTTGTTTTAGTATAGATCTAAGTATTCAACAGATACCTCGAGACAAAGCCGCACTAGCATCCTAGCACCGAAATTTTTCGTTGTCCTGACCAGGGAACCACGCCCAGTCCCAGTCTATAAGGACAGGCTGCAATGCGAGATCCTCGATATTGGCCTCCTGATAGGATGCGACACATATGCTCACCTTACTTAGAGGGCGTGCTCGAACACAAATCAGTCCAGTAAATCTCTTTTTAACTTTATACCAGTGGGGGACAAAACACACTTATGTTTCAAATTTGAGTGTATGCGTAGCAGAAAAAAAACAAGGAGAGCAGACCATTCACTGAGCGAAAAAACATAGTTTTTATACATTTGCAGAGGGTATTATAATTTTGTCCAAAAGTGTGCAACGCTGTGAAGGAGACATCTTCCAATGATCCAACTCCGACACTAAATTGTATTTGGTAAAAATACCAACTTTTGTATTTTTGAAGATTGGGACTTTTTTAGCTTTCCTTTTTTGTTACTAATGGCTTCATTTATGGGTATGACTTTAGAGCATGAAGTATTGTTTTGAGCGTATGCTCGCAGTTTTTATCGTTGTCTCAATTTGTCTCAATCTATTCTTAAGTGCTGAATATTCGACAGCCTTTGATTTTGTCTTATACTTAAATCTAGGTCTGTAGTACAGACTCTGTACCATTTTGTTTTGAAAATTCACTCACTGCAAGCACTAACCATACAACTAAAAATTATTAAATTAACGACATACCAAATTACAATATACCAAATTAATAACAAGTGCCTAAACAAAAAAGGTAAACAAGTCAATCAGCTGTTTTCGTGTCTTCACATTCCCCTAAAAATCATTCCATCGTTCGAGTATGCATGCACAAGCCTAAGACTCGTCACTTGCAGACTCCTCTTGCAGAACAACAAAAATTCAAAAGCAATCGTACCCTATTAATCCTATCTAGTAACATATATTAATTTTTAATGATTCGTCAAAATATATACATATAATACAAAACATTTTACTGCTAACAATTAATCTTTTTCCTTAATAAATGTAAAATGTATGCTGAAATAACAAAATAATATAATATAACAAACTATAACATTTTTTTTTCATTTCACCCAACAACAAATAATACCCGAATTTTCTTAGGGTAGCAAGCCTGAAAAGTTATAAAAATCAAAAATTGTGTGCGCTGGCTTCGAAACAAAATCGCACTCACACATGCACCCGTGTATGTGATTGTGTGATAATGGTGGAGAAACATCGATGTTAACGGACATCGATGTTTTCGATGTTTTTGGCGAAAAACATCGATGTTTCATCGATGTTTGATATAAAAAAAATAAGCAGTTTTATATTATGGTAATTTCTGACTTTTTTTTAAATTTGTAATGCTTTAAGGGGTTACGCCACCCTGACCGCGTGGAAACGGGATGGTTTTTTAGGAATTTCTTGTGACTAAACTAGTTGAGATAGGATTTTTCGACTTTTATTTATATTCAATACAACTAATGAGCTTTATTAATTCTAAAAAAACTTGTTTTCAATTCAAAATGGCGGAGATATAAACATCGGCGTTTTTCCAGAGTGCTCCTTGATGGTGGGCATGATTCACGTGTCAATTTTCAATAGAAACAAGTAAACAAAATTTTTTTTTAAAAAGTGATAAATTTTAAACAGAGTGACGTAGCCGTTTTAGAAAAAAAAAAATTACGCAAATAAGAGCACTGCAAAAATTTACTCAATTTTTTTGGCAAAAAATGTTGTACTCAAAATTGCATAAAAAAAATTTCTAACCATTGGATCGATAAAATCCTACGTCACTCTGTGGAA
Source organism: Drosophila pseudoananassae pseudoananassae (assembly GCA_018153035.1). Taxonomy (NCBI): domain Eukaryota; kingdom Metazoa; phylum Arthropoda; class Insecta; order Diptera; family Drosophilidae; genus Drosophila; species Drosophila pseudoananassae. Next base: position 666,803 of record JAECXR010000054.1, read on the forward strand.
AATCTATGTAAGAAGATGTTTTAAATTTTCAAGTCAATCGGTTGAACAGTTTTTGCGTTATCATACCCACCGTCTTGAAAAAAGTGGTTTCGAGAAAAACGCAAAAGAAGAAAAAGAAGTGTCTTAGTGCCCTCCTGCCGCGCCGACTTCAAATGAACATAACTTCCATAATTATCAAGATATTGTCTTCGGGGACGTCTTAAAATACGCGTGAGAATATAGTCTTTTAAATTCGATTTTTTGAAAATTTCAGGGTGGCGTAACCCCTTAAAATAAAAGTAAAATTTTCATTTAAATTAAAATCAATTTTTTTTTTAGATTACATTACACATACATGGTTCAAATAAAAAAATACTTCTTTGTAAATATTTTACTATCCCTATCCTTACTTTACTATTCCTACTATACTATCCTTACTTTACTATTCCTACTATTCCATCCTTACTTTACTATTCTTAAGGCACAATCCCTTACATATTATTTATAAGTTGGTTTTTGTTCGAAAAGAGTAGCATATCTTCAACGGTTGATGGTAGCCGCGTTTGACGCTCACTAGTAAGTTGTCCAGCTTTACTAAATATAACTAAAATAGCGATATTGTTTTAATAATATAAAATGAAATTAAATGATATATATGTACATATGTAATTACAATGTGTCAATCTTCCTTTATGTACCTTTAATATTAGATGGGAAAACATCGATGTTGCCCCGGTAAACATCGATGTTGCCGATGTTCCAAAAACATCGATGTCATCGATGTTGGCATCGATGTTTCTCCACCTCTATTGTGTGATACGCATTCTTCCACCCTCAAATGTTGATTTATTTAGAGAAAAACCGGTTTTCGGGACTTTTTTGTGCTTAAAAATTCCTAAGCGCGTAATTTTAATAAATTTTAAATATTGTAGCTTTAAAAAAAATATATCTTTAATTTTTTTAAACAAACTTTTACACAAGAAACTGACATTTTTGCATTTCATTCGGCCACTTTTTCGGTGCAACTTACAAAAAAATGTGTCAGTTTTGACCCATCAATATTGTCTTGTTAATGGATTCTTAAAGTGGACACACAGCATTACAGATTGCCTGGTAAACGCACAGCAGAACCTTCCTGGCCGTTTGAAACAACGCTCAGGATAGCCGTGTTTAGAAAGTGCTGCGGGGTGAGCAACAGCGGAGAAGCAAGGAGTGCGGGGAAAGGGGGGGCAACTGGAAGTCCGCCAGTGCCCCGCATGGCTACAGCAGAGGTTTGTGGCCGGGAGAGGCGAGGAGGCACGGATATGACCCGACGACGGGAATGTGGCGTAATTCTGGAAGGATGGATTAACGGCAGGAGGCCCATTGGAGTGAATCGTGACGAGTCTTTTAAGAAAGCTTATAGCATTGAGTTGGGGAGGCGCCTTTGGAGAGTTTGACATTTAGGAGCGTTTCTAAAAAGATCTGGTAGTTTGAGCTGAAGGACCGCCTTTGGAGAGTCCGACAGCCCAATAGGAGCATAGTGTACAAGACGAGCGAAAAAGGACACGTAGCAGGACGGTTCACTGAAGCCAAGAGTCTAAGAGGCGAGTTGGGTCATTCCCGATTCCTATTCCCCACGGAAGCCTTGCCACGAAGCGAGTAAACGGAAAAGTCTGGAGTACGCCTTACAGACTCTTGAATCTCAACGAACAGGCGTGATCCTGCGAGACAATAGGCAGGGATTCCCCTGTCACAAGTCTAGAAACTCCCGATCCGGACTATCTAGCGCATATGCGCATTGTTTTCGTGGTGTAACGGAGGCGTATGCGCGCTGGTGTGTGACGACCGTTGGCAAGCGAACAGAGTGTGTGTAAGATGTAAAAGGTAAATGGTAAAGGATGTCTCTCGTAATAGTAATCTAGTAATCTTGCCCGGCTGCCAGGAAGCAAGACAGCGGGTCCTCCCCGTAGTATGCATGCGCCTATGTGTGCCTATTGGAGGCGGTGTGCCTATTGGAAATCAACCCGGAAACGATACTAGCCATCGAAACGGCAATAATCAGCAGAACCGAAAACCGAGTACAAGCAGCAATAGCAACGAGGGCAACCATCAACTGAGAAGCGACTAATCTTAAAAATATACCATTGACAAAGAATAATTTAAGTAATCTAATACTTAGATGTAAGCTTGGTAATACTTAAAAGTAAGCTGGGTTTTGAAAAAACCCCAAGCATAAATTTTAAAAAACACAAACACATTAAAAAACACAAAAGTAGGGCCATTTATGTTCGTTCTGATAACGTTTTAAATGACGGGGTCATAAGATAAATAAGATATAGTCGGTCTCTTAAATTAAATAAACAACATTTTTTAAAAGGATGAAAATCTATGACAAAATTCAAGCATTATCAACCCTATTTCTTCAAATTACACCAAAATTATGGCATTTCCGATCAATCAATTATATGGAACCTTTTAACGGCTTGGCACATGTCGTGAAGGTACTTCGATGTACTAGCAGGGTGCTGCCGTGCTCAGGGAAAGTGGGCGTGGTTCTTGTATCTTCTTTAGGGACATGACCGTCACGCGAATCGTCGTAGATCGAATCGAAAATAGACTGGGAGAAGGATTCCGAAATAGTATTGTGAAAAGGAGAAAACATTCCTTGGCGCAGGCCAATTTTGGAAGTGGCTAAATGCTGTTAAAATAGGTGGCGCGATTCCTTCAGGTGCCAAAACAAAATATTTTTTATAAATTCATTTTCATTAACATTATAATTTGAAGAAATTTCTTATAAAATAAATTAACATAATTACTTAACATTAAGTTAATTAACATTAAATTAACATATTTTACGAGAAGAAATTAAAAAAAAATATATCTTCGTTAATAGTTTACATTATTATGGCCGTAATTATAATAATTTAATTGTAATGATTAAAGATGATTCAGGTTTGGTGTTTAAAAAAATAATATTTCCATTGGAATGCTTAAAAATCAGGAAGTAATCAAAAATGATTCCAAAAATTATAATAAAGGATTTTTAAGTTTTTTTTTGATTAACTGTACGTTAAGGTATTTTAGAACCTAGCCAATATAATATATAGTTGGATGTTATTTTGTTTCACAAGGGGATTTAGCGACGGTTCGTAAAAATATAATCCCTGAAGCTTGGGAAGATGTTCTGCAGAAGATCCTACTATGGCACTGTGGTGCTCACGTGGGATGGATGCCGGGTTTGGGTCAGGTGGTACCTGCAAATCCACCGGCATCGAGGGTCATCCAGCAACAAAAATCCTCTAAACGGAAAAATAAACACTAAGCCAATGCAGGGAATGGCGTGGAGCTTAATATTTGCTCACCTTTATTCTAACAAAAAACACACAGTAATTTTTGCGCCACGAGGTTGGGGAACAGGTCTAATAATTTTGATGCACAAATTAAATATTTATCTGTCCGCAGCGAGATTTCAAAGAAAAGTGAAACCAGGAAGCAGACAGGACATCACACTTTTGGGTGTTACATTTTGACAGGTGCCTACGAGAGTGGGTGAATTTCCAAAGGGGAACAGCTATCTGGTGAGGGCTGGAGGGGGTTGAATGTCAGTTGGGGTCAGCTGAGCCTATCGATATTTATATTTAGCTGCACTGGTTCAGATATGCAAATAAGAAAAAAATATTTTTTTTATTTTTGTTTTGGTTTTGTTCCACCGAGCGACCCCTACTTTACAGGTTTTATTTTGGTATTCATGCCAAAATAAAAGCAGAAAATTGCCTAGATTCTTCCCTTTAAGGTCTTCCAATCTATAAATGGCAGAGCCAACTTTCTGTTTTATCCTAGCTTTGATGCCGATTGGCCCCAATTTAGCTTTAAAATTCGATAACAAACTACTAAGCTTTAAATTGCGTTTAATAATCGCTTTCCCTATTTCAAACGATTAGGTCTTGCTCTTAGATCGTAAGTCTTTCTATTTTTCGAGGATGCCCTTTTTAAGTATTTCCCAATATCAACACGAATGTTTGTCAATACGTCTTCTCTACCTATGTGTCCTGCTCCACTATTTAACAGATCTAACTTTTTAAGCCACGTACATATAATGCTTTCAATGCGTTATCAAGTGCTGACCAAACACAATACTGTAAGGATCGTATCCGACTGATTGATGGATGGAGTTTCTCAACGCGCAGCTTATACTGGACAGGATGATATCCCACTCTCTTTGATTATGACGTATATAGGTTCGGAGCCCTGCTTTAATGGAGCTATTAACTCATTCGGCGGCATTAGGTTGAGGGGCGTATGCCGAAGTATATGCTTAATGCCATACTTAGTAAGAAATGCTGCAAACTCATGACTTTTGAATTGCGATCCATTGTCACATATGTACAATGGATTCGGGAACTCCGAAATACGCAAAGATTTCATCCCTTAAGAAGTCGATAATAATCTGGGACGAAAACTTCAGAACTGGCTTGAGAAAAGTAAACTTGGATAAGTTTTCAAGTATGACGAAAATACCTATAATGCCTTTCTTCGATCGTGGAAAAGGTCCTTTCCAGTTGTAGAAAAGCAATTTCAATGGTTTTTCGAAAGGAAATTTTCGATAACCTGGAAATCGGGTAATCCGGCTTCGATAAACTTGCCTTTTAGTGCCGTGTATTCGTTGGATTGAAAGGCACCTGCCGTTAAATTAATTGTTGGTGAAAGCTCTAACTCAATGGGATTTACCATTGGGTTCTTCGAAAGAACGAGAAAGCGCATCGGGAACTATATTCTGCAATCCCTTTCTATGATCGATTTGAAAGGTGTACCGTTGAATTTAAGTGCCCATCGGGCCAATCTACCACTAAGATCGGTCTGGTTCAATTCAATTTCAATGTTTCAATTCGGTCTGGTTTCAATTTCAATTTTGAAAGGATGTCCTTCGATGTACATTCGAAACTTAAAAACGGCCAAAACAACAGCCAAACACTCTATTTCGGTTACACTGTTACATTCGGTTAATTACACTGAGCCTTGTTCAATTTCTTTGACTTGTAGGCAATTGGTCTTTCTATGTTGTTGTCATCTGACTGAGCGAGTACCGCTCCTACTCCATGAAAAGATGCGTCACATTGGACAATGAAAGGCTTTTTATAATTGGGGTGCATTAAAAGAGGTGCTGAACATAGTCGCTTTTAATTTTTTCAAATGCGGATAGAGCTTATTTATTCCATTTAAAAGCTTTTTTCCCTAGAAAGAAATAATATATGGTCGTAGTAATAATATTTCATCGTAGAAATAATATGGTGGAGTATTGGGATAGAAACCGCTGGTACCAACCTGTCATTCCCAAAAGACGCCTTAACTGTTTCCGAGTGCTGGGACGGGAAATTCGGCTACCGCCCTAAGCTTCTCGGAATTGGCTTGCAACGTTCCTTCTCCTACTATAAAACCCAAGTACTGTACTTGTTTCAAACCAAATTTTGAAAAATTAACCTTTTTGCGACATTATAGTCAACTTTCCCTTTCGAGGTTGGACAGCTACTTCGGCTAAGTGTTGCAGATGATCCTTAAATGTTGAAGATAGAACTAATAAGTCATCAAGGTAAACTAGGACATGTGATTTCATATTATATGGAATCAGCATGTCTATTATTCGACAAAGAGTCTGTGGCGCATTGGAAAATCCAAATGGCATAGTTTTTTTTTTTAGTTATCTAAAAGTTTTAATGGGAACTAAAATAGTGTATTTTATTTTAAAGACATCTTTTCTAGCAACATTTCTTAAAAAAATGAAAAACTACGCTTCCCTATCTTTATTTTCTTCTATAGAGAAAACTTTTTTCAACCCAATTTGTGAGAAAATTTTTCTCAGTGGAAACATTTTGATTTTTAAGTTTGGGCTGTCAAATGAGTCAAAATGAGAGCAAATGAGAGAGCTTCTAAAAAAAATTGAGAATGCTCACACTGTCAGTGTGCCGGCAGCGCTGCGGCAGGATTTTCTACCCTATACTCGCGTGCTATGTAAAATGAGAGTTTGCCCACCACTGGTCTAGACAGAACCGAGCGTTGTTTGGTTTTACTAACATTGTTACTGGTGATGACCCCGTTGATGAAGGTGCTTCTTCAATACATCTTGCACGGTCATTCTTTTAATTTTTTCACGTAAAAGCTTTTCCCTGGCAGGAGGCAACGGATAAAATCTCTGTTTTATAGGTTTGTTCTCACCTGTGTCGATAGAATGTTCTACTAGAGAAGTTTTCCCTAACCCGTCTTCCTCAAAGGACGGAAAAGAATTTATTACCGATTTTAAACAACGTTTCTCCAAGAGACAAAGTCTTCTTCTGTTTCCCCTTCGGCTTGGTTTATCTCACTTATACTTCCTATCAAAGATAATGAAATTCGAAATTTCTTTTAGAAATTCATTCCGCAAATAACATCGTGATTTATGGGCAGTACTTTTAAAAACTCTATTTTGTCATGTCTGGTGTTAAAGTTAATGATACGGTGATCACTCCAGCTAAATTCCGCATTTGCCTATCGGCGGTTTTTATGATCCCCTTTAGGGACTTAAAATTATATTTCTCCGCCAGTTTGCTTTTTGGCTCCGCTATCCAGCAGAGCTAAATCTGATTAGCCTAATATTTCTATATCTATTTTTCTTTACCTCCCGAACGTTTCGACTATAACAAAATATGCGAAATGTTTTTAGACAATCTTGATAGCTATGTCCTAATTCGTCACAGTTCCAACATTTGATTTTGTCCATCAAACGAATGGCACAAACTTCATTTGATTCCTGGTCATCTTCAAAAACCCCCTACGTCTGGTTAATGAATTGAATTTTGTTAAGCGAATGTAGAGTATTTATTCGAGGGACGGCTCTATTACGAAACCCTTTGAAAAATTCTTCATGCCTGTGGCATTCAGGCATTAGTGTTGGAACATGCAACAAATCGTGTTTCAATTCCGACCTAAGATTATGTCGGACCTCTTCCTCGGACCATGGTTATTCCTAGACTTAAACTGGATACCTCATTATCCCATTCCAGTGAAATAGTTCGAATGGGAAATCCCATTTCCAGTTAGAGCCAAATTTAAAATTGCCATGGTGGCACTAATTTGATTAGAGATTGATGCTGCCAAGCTTCACATCTGATTTTCTAAGGCCCCTGCTCTTATTTGTTGTACCCGCTCTTCAGAGACGCCGTTGCCATCTGAAGTACTTCGCGTATGGTTTCGGGATTCTGCATGGTATTCCGATTTCCCCTGGGAATGGTGGTGGCAACTCGATTATTACGAAAGGACTGCCTGGTCTGAGGACGTGTATGCGGAACGGTGCCTGTACGCAGACTATCGCCAGTCAGTTGGAGTCAGCTGAGCCTATCGATATTTATAATTAGCTGCAGTGGGTCATATAGGCAAATAAGACCATAAGTTTTTTTGTTTACTATTTTTTTTTATTTTAAAAATTACCAAAAAAAATTTTTTTTCATTTTTATATTTGTTTTGGTTTTGGTTTAACGAGCGACCTCCACAATCTATTGGATATAGTCAGCCGATCCATGTAGTTTCGATTTACATATATACTAAGTGCAAAAGATCGAAGGGTCTCTGCAAAGTTTAAGGTCGATAGCTTAAAAACTGAGAGACTAGATAAATTAACCCTTGGTAATATTGATCAAGAATATATGTACATTATATGGTCGGAGAGCAGAATTTAATACCCTATAGCAAGAACAGGGCACAGAGATAGAGCAAATTCATGCGGGATGCCTAGAAAATATCGCAGGAAGAGCCATATCAGTGGGAAAAAGCAAGGATCGGACAAGCTGTCTGGAAGAAAGGCCGGGAAACGACCAGCTGATATGAACAAATGATGGGGTATAAAAACATCCTGACGAGGAAAATTACCTGCACGGTATTATTAGGAACGTGCTTATCAATATAAGAAAGTTTCAGTTCTTATTTTGGATATAGTTGGCAGATCTTAACGTTAAGTGCCTGAGTAATGAGAGAGGAACAAAGAGTGCATGTCACTCTATAACAAAAACACTTAGTCTGTTATAACTGTGCATGGCAGTGCACATAATGGCAGGCTGCATGCCTTGGCGTGCTATATATCTTAGCCGCAGAATTACATATTTCTAGTGTGCGTCTGATCTGAATGGGTCATATATCAAACCAAAAGTATTGCTTTAATTTGATAAAAATGTGAAATGATTTTGATTTATTAAATTGGGGCTAGAGGGGATATTGGAACCTCCCGAACAAAAATATTTTATGTCACCTTAACCTTTCCAATGCGACTTTTTGCTTAGAATTTATTCAAGAAAACTCGATTTTTCATATTTTTCAAAATTAATCCGAATGGGTCCTTTGTTTGTCTGTTTGCACTAGAAAATATTGGATAAATTTGTTACTTAAATTCAACTATATTCCATCGAACTACCAAACTGAGCGGACGTGCTTTGCCCGAGCTCCGGGAAAACTGCTCCATAATACAGCTAACGAAAAAAACTGGGGTAACCCAATGTAAGCGAAAAGACGCTGAACTACAATTTATTAAAAGCAATAGACAAGCTTTTTACAACAATCGTTATGTGCTAAACAAAAACAAGTGCATTGTTTAAAAAAAAAATAAGTGCCACGCAATAAGTTCATTAAGCAACGATCAAAAGAACGAGCGTAGAAGTTCAGTGAACCAAAGAAACGGCTTCTACTCTAACTCTTACAACGGGCACGGTCTTGCTCACCCGTTCTGCTCACTCCGACTCCCGCGTCATGGAGTTCGCAGTGTAAAACCCCCCCTCCAATATCGGAAACAAATTTCGCACCAACAACTAGCAGTGCTACAATTTCTGCAAACACAGCGACAACCACTGCAATTCCAAGTACCGCGACGTCAACGACTACAGCGAGTACAAAAACAATAACGTCGGAAAGTGTCAAAGCGGCCACGGCCACACAGACTGGAATGGATCGCTACATCCAAATTAAGCGCAAGCTTAGCCCGCAGAGTAATCCGGCAGGCAATAAAACAAAAATTAACCGTGTCCTGAAGATCGATAAAGAACCAGACAGATCCCCTAGTAATAGATTTGCCCTACTGGCGGAGGTTGAGGAAAACCAACCAGCCCAATATTCCGCAAAAAAACCTAAGCCACCTCCAATCTATATTAGGAAGAAAAGCTTTAGTGCCCTGTTCAACAAAATTGCGTCGTTGATCGGGAACGATGACAACTTTCATAATGTTCCGCTTTTCAAAGGGAACATCCATGAAACAAAGGTGCAAACCAAGACTGAAGAGCACCTTCGAATCGTGTCCAAATATCTGGACAGTGCTCAAAAAAACTATTACACGTACCAGCTAAAAAGCAGTAAGGGCCTACATGTGGTAGTAAAGGGAATCGAACCCGATGTTAACGCCGCGGAAATAAAAACCGCCCTTAAAGAAAAGCGCTTCGCCGCCAAGAATGTTATTAACACTCTAAATAAAGATAAAAAGCCACAACCCCTTTTCAAGGTCGAGCTCGAGCCAGAAAGCAGGTCGCTGAAGAAGAACGAAGTCCACCCAATCTACAACCGTTAATATCTTTTGCATCAGAAAATCACTGTTAAAGAGCCACATAAACGCAACGTTTACGGGGACGCCCACAACTCCGCTTACTGCACTACAAACAAGGACCGTGAAGAAATGTGGAAACTGCGGAGGCAACCATACGGAAAACTATAGAGGATGTATGGTGTATAAGGAGTTAAAGAGTCGCATGTGTCAAGCGACCGCAACGCGCAACCAAAATCCACAGAATGCGTACATTGCGTCAAAAACTACGCCAGATGTCTGCTTCGCCAAAGCTGCGAGATCCTCATTCGGCCCTCTAAACACCACCAACGGCTTCTCCTATGCCGATGCTCTACGATCTGGAAGGGAAATTCAAATTCAAAGTTTTGCTCAAAGCAAAACGGAAACTATGATGCTTACCCTTCAACAAAGTATGATGGAGCTTATGTCATTAATGAAAACGACCATGCAAACTTGTTAAAAACCAGAACATGGTGATACAGCTGCTCGGAACTGGAATTCTATTCAGAGAACGCATTAAACACTATTTTCACAAAAGGTTTGCAACAAACATCTTGCAGGCCACATCAATACAAATTCAGTCAAACAATGGAATCCTTTCAACCGCTGCCGTTTACTGCCCTCCTCGTTTCTCAATCTCGGAAGGACAATTTATGGACTTCTACAAGTCACTTGGGTATCGTTTTATAGCCGAAGGAGACTACAACGCCAAACATGCGCACTGGTGATCACTTCTAGTGACTCCCAAAGGAAGACAATTGTACAATGCAATTATAAATGTGAAAAATAAACTGGACTACGTTTCCCCTGGAAGTCCCACATACTGGCCAACAGACTCACGAAAGCTCCCAGACCTTATTGATTCTGCAGTGACAAAAAACATACCTCGCAATCTAATAGGTGCCAAAGCAGTTTCAGACTTATCATCAGACCACTCGCCTGTGCTTCTAACGCTTCTTCAAAGTCCAGAAATATCCGAACACCCCTTCAGCCTGACGACGCCAAAAACGAACTGGCTAAAATACAAAAGAACGTTAGTGCCCACATAGAACTCGCCATAGAAATATAATCAACAAATCGAACAGCTTGTGCGAGAAAAGAGGCGCACGCGTCGTGATTGGCAAAACTGCAGATCACCAGCTTCAAAACAACGCTTTAAGGAAGCAACCCGATCCCTTGACCAGGCTCTTTACCAACAGGAAGAAAATGCACAGCTGAGGTACATCCAGAATATTTCGCCAACAAGCACAAAGTACCCCCTGTGGAGGGCCCACCCAAATCTTAGCGCCCCAATTGAAACGACTACCCCGATAAGAATCTCTTAGGGATGCTGGGCTCGCAGCGACGAAGACCGAGCTGAAACATTCGCCACACATCTCCAAAGTGTCTTCCAGCCAAACCCAGCCTCAAATTCATTCCTCCTGCCAGTAATTCAGCCAGAGTCCTCCACCAAGCCAGCAGCACCTTCATTCCGGCCGAACGAAATCGAAAAAGTCATAAGAGATCTAAAACCCAAAAAGACTCCCGGTGGTGACCTATTGACCCCAAAAATGCTGATCGATCTTCCAAAATGCGCTATAGAGGTCGTCTGCAAAATCCATCATTATAATGATACCGAAGCCTGGAAAAGACCACACAATTCCGTCATCATACAGACCAATAAGCCTTCTATCTTGTTTGTCTAAATTGTTTGAAAAAAGCTTGTTAACTCGCATAATACCACATCTGGAAGCTTAAAATATTATCCCGGCACACAAATTTGGCTTCCGAAGAAACCACGGAACCATCGAACAAGTAAACAGATTAACATCCGAAATACGCTCAGCCTTCGTACAGCGAGCATACTGCAGCGCTTTTTTCCTCGACGTATCTCAAGCTTTCTACCGAGCTTGGCTTATCGGACTCATGAACCAGGGTATTCTCAGTGAGACGCAACGCAGCTCCTGCGGGCGACTACACCATCTAAGATGGAGTTCCACAAGGAAGCGCACTCGGCCCGTGTCTATATGTTTTGTATACTGCGGATATTCCTACAAGCGCACAACTAACAACGTCAACGTTCACCGACGATACCGCTATCCTTAGTCGCTCCAGATGCCCAACGCCGGCAACAACCCAACTGGCTCACGACCCTACAGGAATCATCTTATAATAGTGGAAAGGTGGCTGTCCGACTGGCGCATTAAAATAAACGAACAAAAGTGTAAACATATAACGTTTACTCTTAATAGACAAACATGCCCTCCGCTTTTACTAAACGGTATGCAGATCCCTCAAGCTAACGAAGTAACGTACCTTGGCATCCACCTTGATAGACGACTTACCTGGCCTAAGCACATCGACAGCAAGAAGATGCACCTAAAACTGAAAGCCAGCAGCCACTGATCGCCACTTTGCCTGGACTACAAGTTCTACTCTACAATTCAGTCCTAAAGCCAAACTGGACGTATGGCTCCCAGTTGTGGAGGAACGCGAGCAGCAGCAACATAGACATCATACAGCGCGCACAATCAAAAATCTTGAGGACTATCACTGGGGCACCTTGGTATGTTCGCAACGAAAACATCCACCGGGATCTGGGCATCCTCGCAGTGAAAGACGAAATCCAGAAGCAAAAAGAGTCATACAAAGAAAAACTGTCTTCGCACTTAAATTTTCTCGCTCGGGGATTGATTCGGGTTTCTAGCGTATCCCGCCTGAGACGCAACGACCTCCCAACCCAGCAATCGATTTTAAGGGCAAATTATTTTTTTAATTGTGTCTAACGATAGAAATCACGTTTCGTTTGGAGATAACTTTATTGAGATTTTAATAGATCGCTTATATCAAGGATAACTCTAAAATAAGAAAATAAGAAGTCTGTTCCAGAACTTTGAAATAAAATAGATTGAGAAAGTTTCAAATATATTTTTTTTATTATTTTTAGTTTTCGCCAAAAATCCGGGCTCCTCTCAGATAAGACATAGACCTCGTTGTAGCACCAACACACAGTGGTTGGTGTTTTTGGAGATGGTGGCCAAAAATCCAATCCACTTCCAGTGGAGATATCGCCTTGAAATTTTTTTATAATAACTTAATAATAGTATAATTAGATTATACCAAAAAATTGGCCCAATTGACTAAGTATATACATGCCTAAGTATATTCCGAAATGCCTAAGTATATACATGTATGCCTGAAATTTTATGTGAAATTAAAAAATTTTATATTCTACCCCTAAAGCACGCAACACTATTTAATGCGTTATTGACAACAACGCAATTATTAAATTTATTTAATAAAAATAAAGTTTTGTTATTTAATATAAATACAATTTATTAATTAAAACAATAAAACAAACCATGGCTATGTTTTGCTAAACCTTAGACTCTCCCTGTTATCCAAAGCATTAAATGGCATAAGGAAAAAATGAATATTACTCAAATTATGTTTATTTATTAGATATAACAAAATAGTTATACAAGTTTACGTTGAATATTTAAAATAAAATGAATAAAAAAGTTAAGTAACTAAGAAAATAAATCAAAATTTTTTGAAAATTATTCTAATAAATCAAAAAACTGTTTCGAAAGAATGGAACTGTTTTTATTTTATAATTGTCGTTGCCCTGATATAAAAGGATCGGAGCTCAACAAAAATTGATTAAATAAATCTGTATTTGTTGCAATACGTGAAATCTTCCTTGTGTGTTGGCGTCGATACATTTTTATGTCCTTATTCCTTGATTCAGCTGCTTCTTCGGAAAGTTCTCCAATGGATACTATTGCGTGTTCAAAATATCAGGATCGTGAATTAATATTTCGTGGACTGACGGGGGAGGTAATACCAGTAATACTTGTCTGTCAGTTTTATAGCTGTATCTAGCACATATTTCCGAAATTTTTCGGCATTCATTTTATACCCTAATGACAAGGCTTGATGACAATTGTTGCACAATTTTGAATTAGTTCTTGTTCAATGCCAGTAATTTTGCCAGACTTCTCAAAATTGTTAAAAAAATGTTCTGGCTGTATTTATCAACGATAAGTCGCATTTTTTCTCTAATGTCTGACCGAATTTTGTATTTTCATTTTAAAAAACGATCTCTATTTTCCAATAATTTTACTTGCCACTGTTTTATTTCAATCCTATACGAAACATGAAGGAAATATTCGAAAAATCGTATATAGGCGTGAAGTGGAGATAGTAGCAGACTATGATTAATTTGAATTTTCCTATTCGTTTCCAATTTGAATTCAGTAGGAGCTAGATCAAGAATTTTTTTTTTTATATGTCTTCATCAACAGCCAACTTACCAGTTTCTTTTAGAAACTAAAGCGGGTAGATGATGGGAGAGGGTTTTTCTATATTATTTTATTATGTAAACAATTGGGCGATTGCGTTATCATTTATAGTGGGGCATATGATGTTACAAATAAGTGGTCCTCGTCAAAATCATTTTTGACTTTCTGCTTCAGTTTTTTTTTTACGCTTTGTCCTGAGCTCCCATCAAAACCCCATTTGCCAATTAACGTCAGGAAACTAATGGACTGATCAAGGTCACGAATCACATCGCCTTGTAACTCCAGTATTCTAATAGCTGTGTGGTCTAACAAGTTTTGGAGCTCAACCTCACCATGAGTTTCACTTATTGTGATGTTTTCCGGGAAACTTTTCTTTTTTCCTTTAATATTTTTTCGTAGCATGGAAAAAAAAGCACATACTTTGTTGTTCTCAAAGAATCTTTAAAATGTTTTCATAGCATGGAAAAAAGAGCACCAACTTTGTTGTTCACAAAGTTTCTAAGAAAAAAATATTGATGTTTTGTGAACCGACTTCTGTTATAAGTGATAATGCTTCACAAGGTTTCGCTGACAAAATCGATTTATTTATTATTTCAGAAGCAACTCTCAAATCATCAGATGCATATTCATCTAATTCAGCTAGTTGTGCCAAGCATCGCCGTTTTGTTCTATTGGAACACTATAAAGTTCAGTCTTGGACGACCTCTATCTGACTAGAGTGTATTGATTGTGTGTTAAGTGGGTTAAGCATTATGATTTTCTTTTCTTTAAACCAATTAAAATATTTTTTAAGAACATTTGCTTTAGTTTGGTGGCTTTTAACCCACATTTCTTTTATCTTTTTTTAAAATGGTAACCAGTTCTTTGTTTTTAAATCCGTATCCTTCCATTTCCAATTTTTGTTTTATTTGATCGCTTACTTGTTTTTTTTTCCTTTATTGCATTCGATCCCTTCAATGAGCACCAAATATCAAAAATGGTTGTGCGTGAAAGTTCACACTGAGAGAATGAGCCTATCAAGAAATCTAAATTTATAAGGAAATAAATAATGGTGTTATGATAGAATAATAAACATAAAGAAAGATAAAAACAAAGCACGAAAAAAGGTCCATCAATGGATAAAAACAAATACACGAAAGCTAAGAACACACACAAAATGAAAGCCACGAAATTGAAAAAAATCGGTAAATAGCGCACGAGATCAGTTTGTTGAAAAAAATATACCACGGGAACGGGCAAAAACGAGCAACTGAAATTGTAAACATATAATTCTAAAAGACTAATCTTGTTTACAAAATATGTTTCAATTTCGGGACAGATCAAGATCACAACTTTTTCTTTAGTTAAATGTACGCTATTTTGGTTTTTATGACAATGACAAAAACAATGACAAAATAGAAACCATTTTTCACAATTTACATTTTAAACTATTTTAATATTCCTTGATTGAATATTTTTTATACATTTTTAAGGGCGAGCTGACTTTTTCGTGTTGCTTGACTGCACGTTTGAAGAGTTTTAATTTGCGACTTACGAAAGCTTTTACAATGATCTTGTTTAAAATAGAGAAAAAGTAAATTAACAGTTAAATTCTTTACCATTTCAAGAATCAGTGATGCCAATTTGGCGACCAAATTCAAACATTTTTTTATTTTTGGCCGTTCCGATTCCTATCTTTAGCTGCAAATAAAAATTAAGCTCAATCAGACGATTTTTAGAGCTTTTATAAAGTTTTTATTCTGCTTCCCTACTAAATTGCCTCAGGGTTTTTTTGCGATCTGGTTGCATACTTTTGCGCTTTGGCAAAACTACAAGAACAAACCTACGACCATACTACCGATTCATTACGGAAGCAGACTAAAAAGACAAAACAGACAAAAATTTGACTGCTTTTTGATTTGTAGTTGTAGATTAACCGTTTGGCATTAAAACATTTTTCAAAAACATTTACGAAATGGCGCTAACCAGATTTTTGTTAAAGGGGCATGGAAAAATTTTAAAACAAACTAAAACTGCATGGGCTTTGTAAGAGTCATGCCAAATCCAACAGCTCTTTCTCTTATAGTCTCTGAGATCCACGAGTTTGTACGGACGGACAGACAGACGGACAATAGGGCATGGCTATATCGACTCGGCTGTTGATGATGATCAAGAATATATATACTTTATGTGGTCGGAGATGATTCCTCCTCTATGTTACATACATTCACACAACAAAAACATCAAAACACGCTCCAAAACAACAAATCATGTTGTAAAGGCACACTATTATAACTATTTCAATGGCTCATATTTACCTACAAATTGGACAATAGAAAAATTGGACAATATTTAGGGGAGTTATGGACTTTTTTCACTTCACTACAGAATGTTTTCAGTTATTATTTCCCCAAGCACCGAAGTATGGTACAGAAATTTTTTGTGTTGTTGTTTTTGCTGACCATTCATTTCTGATCGTTCAGTTATACATATATCGTTATATAAGATTCCAAAATAGAAAATGCAGTCCCAACCAACCTTCCATGTTTAAATTCACATTTTCCTGTCGTTCAGTTAAATGGCAGCTATTGAATATAGTCAACTGGTACTTGGCGTAAATTAAATATTTGCTTGTAAACAGATAGACGACAATTATAGCAGAGGAGGTTTAATAAAAGCTACATCATTCCTCATGAAAAATCTTGATACTAATGCAACGAAATAAAAACCTTTTAATCCGGGGAAAAACTTTGTAAATTACATAAATCAATATAATTTTTGCATTGCATTTTTACAAGCTTAACTTGAATAAATTGTACATATAAAATCTGTATTTTTGCAATATTTTGTGTTTTTTATATAAATTTATTTACCATAACTTTTATTTTTCAATAAAAAAATTTTTTTTTGCTACCATAGAAACCATTTTGGAACATTTTTTCCCTCCTGAAAAACAACCCTGTTTGGTTATGCACAACAAATAATTCCATAAAAAAAGTGAATTGTTAAATTTGTATACGAAAAGCTATTAATAAAAAGTAAGGCATAAATGTATTAAACGAATTTACCATTTGTAAATAGCTAAATTATAAAAAAAAATTATTTTACCCACAAATTTAAAATTGTCTTCATATATGTACATACATACATATGTATGTATAAAAGGCCTCTATATAAGCCGATTTATACACAATTTATATTAATGTGTTAAACGAGGGCGTGTTTTTGCTTTTAATAAAATTTTTATTTTTTTCTTGCCTTATTCCGAAGAAAGAGATTTACACATCCATATGTATGAAAATTCGGATTATATTATTCCACGCACAAAAACACCGCGCTAATCACCGAAATAGTTTTTAAACGGAATTTTTTTTTGAATGAAATGTATTGATTGGTAAGCTTAGGGTGCTTTCACTTCCAAGAAAATTTCCCTGCAAATAAATTTAAAGCCAGCTGACACAAAAGAAGTTTCCATCTTCCAAGATTTTTAGCGCATGCTCAAATGAAGCGCAAGGATATATTCGATAAATGCATCCATGGTTATCGTTCAACATGACAAAAATAGCAAAAAAAAAGTATAAATAAAGTTATAAATCTTTTTATACCCTTGCAGAGGGTATTATGATTTTGGTCAAAAGTGTGCAACGCAGTGAAGGAGACATCTCCGACCCTATAAAGTATATATATTCTTGATCAGGATCACCTCCTGAGTTGATATAAGTATGTCCGTCTGTCCGTCTGTCTGTTTCTACGCAAACTAGTCTCTTAGTTTTAAAGCTATCGTCTTGAAACTTTGCACACACCCTTCTTTCCTTTGCACGCAGTATTTAAGTCGGAACGGCCGGGATCGGCCGACTATATCCTATAGCTGCCATATAACTGATTGATCGGAAATGGTATAACTTCGGTATTTTTAAAGCTAGAGAATTCGGATTTGGTACGATTGCTATTTTTGGCAAAATAATACGACATGCCAAATTTTATAAGGATCAGCCGACTATATCCTATATCTGCCATATAACTGATTGATCGGAAATGGCATAACTTCAGTGTTTTTCGAGCTAGATAGTTGGGATTTTCTATGGAAAATTCTATTTTTGGAAAAATAATACGACTTATCAAGTTTCATATGGATCGGCCGACTATATCTTATAGCTGCCATATAACTGAACGATCGGAAATGGTATTTGGTAAAAATACCAACTTTGGGGTTCTTCAAGATAGAAGTTTGGGCTTTTTTTTAGATTTTGTCTTGTAATTTATTGGTTATATTATGATATTCCCTTAAGAATCGGTCAACTATATCCGATTTTAGCGATATATATCCTGTTTTAGCTGCAAGAGTATATCAACTTCTGCTCGGTTTTATTCGGTTTTACTTCGGTTTTATTATGATATTCTCATAAGGATTAGCCAATTTAATCCGATGTTTGCGATATATATCCGGTTTTAACTGCAAGGGTATATCAACTTTGGATCCGCCCGCTTTCCTTTCTTGTTTTTTAAAATTTTAAATCATAATTTTATGAAATTAAAAAAATTCATAGCCTGTAATGGGTAATGAACTATCAGGCTAGATGTTGAACTCCCGCTTTGGTCCGCACGTTCGATGGTTCCGGCTCTGGCTCGTCGGTGGCGTGGTGTTAGGGTGTTTGGCCGATCACGGGTGCCTTTTTAGGACCTATTATTATTTAATTTAAATTAACGTGCGAGAAAAGATGACGAAATAAGCTTCCGGAGGAGCTATGATCGACAACTGAGAAAATTAGGACAAGAAAGGATAGAGAAAGAAGAAGACAAATTTGTGCGATCGGACAATATACCACTCCTTGATGTTCTAGGAGCTAACGAGGCCCACCCTTCCTTGATCATGGTTTTTCCGTGTAAATTTAAAATTTTCCACGATCCCTTTGTTTGGCAAGCGCTACTGAGGCGGGTTTAGGAAATCAAAAAAATTAGGATTTTACGCAAACATTATAAAATAGTTTATTAAAGCTAAAATGGACATGATAAAATTTTCTGGGTTTCGCTTCGTTTCTTTACATCTAATATTTTAAGGAAAATTAAGTAAGGAGGAAAAATTTTATAAATATTTAAATATGGTGTATGAAAATGGCTTAAATATACAAAAATGGGTTTTCATTAAAACGACAAAGAGAAATAGAATTTAACATCAATTTAAGTTATAGGTGGTAAAATGGGAAAAAGTGTCAACTTAACATAGAAATAAGAATAATTATAAAATGGGATACTTCAATGCAAAATTATTTAGGTTTTAAGCAAACTCACTTTGTTTTTCTCTGCATCCACCGCCGAAAGCTTTCGCTGGTTGCTGCGCTGTGAGAAATATTTATCGCACAAAACAAGAAAAAAATATGCCAAAAAATAATAATTCATTTCATAAAATAAAATTATTTTTCCTTACGAGGAAAATTTTTTTTCGCTTAAATCTTGTACACTCACTTTTCACCCATATTTACACTTATCCCCTAATTTTCTCTCTATTTTCTCTCTAATTCTCTCTCTCTATTTCTCTCTATTTATCTCTATTTTCTCTTCTGTTACAGTACAAATTAACTTATAAGTAAGCTCCATACAATTATTTCCTGACTACTTATGCTATCCCTCTCCGTACTCTCACTAGAGTTCATTGAACCTTCTGGGGAACATTTGGGAGCTATGCTCCAACGCACCTTCACAACCGAGATTATCCACAGCGTGCTATCACCTATTTCGTTTTGGGTGACAAAACTGCAACGGGGCTACTGCACCGACTCCGTCCGTCTCGCTTACTCCTTCATCCAAACGTGGAATGGGGGCCTGAGCTTGCAGTTTTTTTCTCGCCTCTCTTCTGTCCCGTTCACCAATATCGCACCAAAATCAACTGATTATATTGCAGCCGGTGCGGATGGAAGAGATTTCTATCAAGGGATTTTTTTTTTTTGTTTGAATTTTTAGATCGGTCTTTAACCGCTTATATCTACTTAGATATTACATAACTCCGGTGTTACCTAGCTAACCAATTTTTCTGAGCTAGGTGGGGGGTTGAGGTTAGGTTTAGTTAGGGGTCACATCTTCACACTAACCCTCTAGAAAACAAATTCCCTTTTTAACTGTCTTAGCTTAATTTAAATTGTCTTAAAAAAAAACCGACACTGGGGTCTCCTTCCGCCGAGGACCTCCCTGCAACCGCACCAGGGGATTCGCCGAATTCCGTCGCGACTTCGATGGTTGTGAACCGCGGACTGATCTGGTCCCAGAGCTTTGCCTCTTTCGCTTGGTTGTTCTGCACTTGGGAGCGATGTTGTTGCAGGCCTAGCCAAAATAGATTACGCGGACTTAGGAAATCTCCTCTCTTATAATAACTATTGGTCCCACAAACGCTTACCTCCAGAGTCAGTGCCAACTGACTGAATTCCCAATTTCCACACTTTTTCTGCTTCTAACTTTTTTTCCGATTTAAGTTTTACCACTTTCAACTGCACTGGTCTGAGTCTCGATGTGAAAAGAAAGAACCTCCAGGCGAGTGATACGAGGAACCCAGGACCAGCTATTCGGGAGTTCTTTTTTCCTTTTGCAGAGTGTACCCGGTTAAAAATTTCTCCACCCATTTCTATCGCTGAGTAAGAGCGCTGCCACTAACAGTCCCTAAGCCTATCCGTTTTCTTCACGACAGTTTCCATCAGATACACGCCTTTACAAAATCCCCCCCGACCAAAATCAGGATTGGGGGTGCATTTTATCTTCTCAACCCACAAGGCTGACCACTTGTAGCTAAGCCTGGCGAATATCTTTCCCATGGTACCGGCCGACCAGCTTTCCACTCAGATCCTCTAGTTCATATATTGAGCTTCCTATCTTCCTTCTCACTCTAGCCTTTACAAATAGGGGAGCTAGCTTAGAATTGTAACCCGCCTGAAAACAGCTCTGTTTAAAGTTCCTCCGATATACTTCCTGCCCAACCTTGTAAGATACTTCACGCGCCCTAAGGTTGTAATATCGCTCATTCCTCACATATTGTTTTCCCAATGTCTCAGCTGCTTTCTTTCTGATAATCTCTAGAGAGTCCTCCCGGCTAAAAGTAGCTGCTTTGTCCTCTAGCATCGCCAACTTCCTCAATAAGGAGTACGTTGCCCCAGAGGTAACCATCTGCTGCCCAAAAACCATATAATAAGGTGTGGATCCCAGACCGGCATGAGTTGCTGACCTCAGCGCACAGCTGATTTTACTAAGATTTTCATCACAGTCCTTTTGGTCGCTGCGAATGTAAGCACGAATGCCAGCAATCACCGATCGATTTACCCGCTCCGAAGCATTAGCCTGAGGAGCGTGCACCGCCGTTAAAGTGTGCGTGATACGATGACTCCTAAGCATACTCTGAAATTTGTCGGATCTAAACTGCGACCCGTTATCGGAAACAATGCTCTCTGCAACCCCAAATGTGTGAAAAAGATCCTCTTCTAAGTACTTTCAAACAACGTCCGCTGTAAGTTTCTTTACGCCTTTAAGGAAAACGAATTTGGAATAATGGTCAAGCACAATGAAAATCCCTATATTCCCACTACGAGACCTAGGATAAGGGCCTAAAAAATCTATGTAGATACGCTGGAAAAACCTCTGCGTCTCGACTGCCTTTCCCATAGGTGGCCTCAATGTCCTATTTGGTGCTTTAGTCATCCTACAGGTTTCACAGGCTGAAATGTAGTCCTTCACATCATTCACCATTCCTGGCCAGAAATAATATCGCCGAATTCTCTCCAAAGTCTTGTGGACACCCCCGTGAGACGCCAATGGATCGTCATGCGATTTCTTTAGCACCTCCTGAATCAAAGCCTTCGGTATCCACAATTTCCATGCGTACGCATCATTGAGTAGTTCGCCTTTCGAATGTTCGGTGCGTCGATACACCAAGGAATCCACAATTCTCAGATCCGGAAAGTTAGCTAAATTACTTTTAATTCCCTTAATTAACTGAATATAGTCAGAAGACTTAAAATGTTCTGAGTCGATATCCACCAGCAACCCGTTATTAAAATCTATTGCCGCTATCTGTTCCTGTTCGACTCTAGACAAAGCGTCGGGCACCACATTTAACTTCCCCTTTCGATGCTGGATTGCGAATCGAAACCCTTGTAATTTTAACGCCCACCGTGCCAATCTAGTATTTAGATCACCTTGCGACATCAGCCACTTCAAGGACGCGTGATTCGTGATGACGGTAAATTCCAGTCCTTCGACATATGACCGGAATTTTTTTATACTTACTAAAGCCGCAAGGCACTCCTGCTCTGTCACTGTGTAATTCCTTTGTGCCTTATTTAATTTCTTAGACACAAAAGCTATAGGTAATTCATCCCCGGTGATAGACTTCTGCACTAGGACTCCTCCTACTCCAGTTTTACTAGCGTCACAGTGTATGAAAAACGGTCTCTCAAAGTCTGGTGTCTGTAATACCGGCGCACTTCCTAACATAGCCTTCAACTTCTCAAATGCCTCTTTACCTTCCTGGGTCATCACAAATTTTCGCTTGTTTTGTAAAAATTCGGTCAAAGGAGCCGGTACTGACGCAAAATTGTTTATAAATTTCCGGTACCACCCGGCTAATCCCAAAAAGCTTCTTAACGCTTTGAGTGACGTTGGTAATGGAAAATTTGAGATCGCCGAGACTTTGTCGGGGTCCGTTCGAATACCACCCTCACCTATTATGTGGCCCAAATATTTTACGGTTCGCCTACAAAATTTGCTCTTCTCCACATTCAAGGTTAAGTTAGCTTCTTGGATCCGTTCAGCTACAGTCTCCAAAACTTCTAAATGCTTCTCAAACGTATCTGAGATAACCAATAAATCATCCAGATATACAAAAACTTCGTTTTTAAGTGATGCAGGTATTACCTTGTCCATTAACCTCGTCATAGTTTGTGGAGCGTTGCAGAGGCCAAAAGGCATAACTTTATAATGATACAAAGGCCGCCCTGGTATAGTAAATGCAGTTTTCGCTTTTGATAGAGGATCCAAAGGGATTTGCCAAAACGCGTCTTTTAAGTCAAGGCTACTTATAAAATTTGCCTTAGGTAACCGCCTAAGTATGCCATCGATCTGGGGAAGCGGATATGCATCCTTTTCCGTTACTGCGTTAACCTTCCGGCTATCGAGGCACACTCTTACTTTGCCTGGCTTTTGGACCAGTACTACTGGCGAAGACCACGGACTGTCGGACTCCTCAATAACCCCAAGGTTTAGCATCCTATCAACCTCGGCATGTAGCAATTTTTCAATGGCCGGCGATAGTGGGAAATGCCGTTGCTTAATAGGCTTCGCTGACCCCGTGTCTATTGTATGCATTAAAACGGAGGTCCTACCCAGTCCCGATAATGCAAATGATGGAAAGCTTTTAATAACTTTTTCTAGTTTAAGTTGCTGCCATTTCGATAACGAGTGCTGCTCCTCATCTCCTGAGATCTCTGAGATAGCTAGGGTCGGCGGCAACAGTTCGTAAGCTGTCCAAAAATCTATTCCTAAGTAAATATCTTGCCTTAGAGAGGGGATTATATGAAATTCTAATTCTCTTTTTATTCCTTTATATTCTATCTCTGTCTTAAATTTACATATTATTTGTTGCTTGTTTCCATCGGCAGTACACGCACCAGCTAAAACCTTTTTAAAAGGCTTTCTACCGCATATATACTCCTCAGCCAGATGCCCACTGTTTAGGTGAGGGGCCGTTGTGCCGCTCACCTGAAGAGCGCATCCGCGCTGAAGAGCGCACCCGCGCTAAAGAGCGCACCCGCGCTGAAGAGCGCATCCACACTCGCCCCTCTGTGCCCTCTCTTCTCGCTCGTTGGTTGTCGTCGATCTCTTTTTTTGTACTAGTTTCTAAGTTAAGTTAGTAATCTCATGTAAGCAGCCCAATAAAGCTTACCGCGTTATACCATCCGAAAGACGCCCCCAACTTCTTATTTCAACATTTTCAACTTTTTCTGGAATCTTTGGCGGCAGCAGCGCCCCCCTACAAAACATTGGTCCTTCGAGCCGGATAATTTCTGGATTTTCTTCTGCCAGCAGTTCTCGGCATTGTTCCGCCAAAAGATAAGTACATTTTTCCGTCTCCATCTCTCTGCCGGTCTTCAGCAGTGATCCGAACATTAAATTTCGTTCACACTGCTGCAAGATTGTTTTTCCCTCCGTGTCAACTCCAAGTCCGAGTTTTCCGACACAACGGCAGGTTGAGATTTTCTAATAATCTATAATAATCATAAAATTCTGCAAATTTTTCCATCCGTCTCCGTTTTGTGTGCTGCCCAATATTCCTCGCCGTTTTCGGCCTCTCCGTTATCCATTCGCTTGCCAACGGTCGAGGCATATGTGCATCCACATACGCACATACGCACATACATATTTTTTTGGTGCAATTAATCCGCGAAAAATTCGCAAGTGAACAGTGAAATTGTGTGGTGACAAAAAGAAGGCATAACTAATATTGGCCACCGGTGTGAATTAGTTCCGGAATTTCCAAATTCACCGAACAGTCCGCCGCTGTCGAAATATTTGTTTTTTTATCTTCCTCAATCAGTGCCATTTTTTACACCACATAACTTTTCTGTTCCCCCAACTATACAGTCCACTTATCAACGCTTCACTGTGCCAATATATGCCCACATGCCCTTAAATACATATATCCGTACTTTCATGCATGTCCATATACTTCCAAATATTTTCTGCCCCCAATTTCAGGAAATATATAGCCGATAAAATTAAAAAAAAAAAATTTTAATTTTCGAAAACCAACAGATATAAACCGCCATTTCACTACAAATCCGTGATTGTGTCGCTTAAATTCTCGACCTAGCCGTGTTGTGCTTTTTCGGTTCTGTTTTTTTCCTTTGAGGTACCCTGCACCCTGTACGTGGTGCCGACGGCATAAACGGCTGCGAAACAAAATAGATTAAAAAAAAATCAATTAATTATAAATTTATGTATTTATAATTATAACTACGAAAATTTATTTAATTCTAATTTTCCGTTCGAGCAAAGGGCCAGGTTTTTTGATTCACCTTTCCGGCCACTCAATAATAAAGGTCGAAAATTTAATTATCGAAAAATTATAATTAATTAATTTAATTATCCACCTTCTGTCCGAATAGAGCCGCGGTTTTAATTCCATCTTCCCGGCTCCGTGTTAATGAAATTCAATTAATTAAAGATTTATGTTTCAATTCCACCGTTCCAGCTTGGTAATAATTAACCTCAATTGATTAAAAATAAAGATTTTCAGCCCCACCCGTCTGTCTCCATAATAATTAAATCCGACAATTAGGAAAAAATTAATTATTTATTTTCTCTTTTGTTAAATTCAAGCCAAGGTCAAGTCCACCTTTCCGGCTCCGCCAATTCGAAAATAGTTAGGAATTAAATATTTACGTACGAGCCATACTGGTCGAAATATACATATATAGACAGTCATCAATTATTTTTCCGAACGAGCACGAATTTTCCGGTCCTTTTCCATTTTCCGCTCCGTCATTTTTCCTAACGTTGCTCCTACTCCGCATCTGGCAACATCCGCCTAGAATCTCGACAAACCTTGGCCCATCTGGTTTTTTTGGCTTCCTGAAGTTTCTCCCACATCCGAATTGTGCCGTTTCCGACGTTCCTCTCGACATCGGCGCTAATAATTCCCACTTGGCCTTGCAATCGCATTTCGCCCGAGATCTCACCGGTCTCATCACATTAGTGACCGGCTTCCGCTTCGTACGAGCCACCTATTGCGCAAGTCAGTCGACAAGCGCTGACCAGCGAATTGGTGTCTGAGAATGCCCACGGGAGACGACCAAAAGCCACGTCCGATCCCAACCATCCGTTTGGAGAGATCTCAATCCGCTTCTCCGCGGACGCCTCTTTTAAAGCCTAAGGCGTACAGTGCCATTCCAAGGGCGAAGAGTGACGAATCCGTCAACACAATCCCCGGTCCTTCACAGAGGCAGACTCGTTCCATTGCAAAAATGGTTCAAAGTGCGGTCGACGTGGCGCTGAAGAAGTTCATCGCCACTTCAGATCGAGTTAGCCAATTTGAGGCCAACATAAATACTCCGGCCGCCAGAGAAACGGAAGTGGGCTCCCAATACATGTGCGAAGTCCATCGGGACCAAATTCGGGCACTGTGGGAGAAGGTGGAGAAAAGCTATGAGAGCTGCTCCGATTTGCTAGCTGAGTCCGACGACAATGCGGCCATCTCGACAGTGCTGGAATCGAAGTACAGCTACTGTTACTCCGTCTATTCGAGGTGTATTGCCCAGCTTCGGGAGAAAATTGCCTCCCAATCCAATTCTCGCCCGCGTCTACAGGATGCCGTTTACCTCCAGTTGATACTGAGGACTTCGCGGGTGATTATATTCGGTGGCCCATCTTCAGAGACTTGTTTACGGTCATTTACATCCAAAACTCGCGGCTCACTCCGGTAGAAAAGTTGTTCCACATACTGTCCAAAACAAGTGGTGACGCCCACGCCATTGTTTCTAAGGCTCCGCTTACCCATGAGGGGTTTGACGCCGCGTGGCAAAGCCTCACAGATCGCTTTGAGAACCGGCGGCTATTGGTCAACAGCCAGTTGAAGATCCTTTTCAACATCCAGGCTATTTCTCAAGAGTCCGGGGTCGCTCTGAAGGAGCTGCAGGCCACCATTCAGAGTTGTCTGACAGCCCTAACAATGTCCGCCATCAATGTTGAGGCTTGGGACTACCTCTTTGTGTTTATGGTTTCGTTAAAGCTCCCCAAGGTCACACTTTCTATGTGGGAGCAATCCGTCCATAATAAGGCCGAAATTCCAACATGGAAGGAATTAGACTTCCTGACAGAGCGCCATCGCACTCTAGAGGCAATCGACGACGTCAGGCCTAGTGGCTCCGGGCAACTTCCGCCAAGGTCGGGAATTCCTATTGCCCCTGCTCGGAGGCTCAATTCATACGAGACTCGAGTGGTTCCGGGCCCCAAGGGTTGCGATCTCTGTTCAAGGGAGAACCACCCCATTCGCTTGTGTCCGCGGTTCCTGGAAATGGACGTAAATGGGCGCTCTGACTACATAAGGAGAAAGCAGTTATGTTTAAACTGTTTTGCCCCAGGGCACCAGCAGCAAGACTGAACGAGCGCCCATACCTGCTTCACATGCCGCAGCCGACACCACACCCTCCTGCACCGCGGCAATCCGTTCGCCACCGCTCCAAGTCCGCCTACGCCGCCTACCGCCAAGTTTCCGGCCTTAATCAGACCATTTCCGCGCAGTCTACGAAATTGTGCCATTTCTCCATTCGGTCGCCGTCTACAATTAGAGACTGCGGCCTACGTTCTTCCGCAGTTGGCAGGAAATCTGCCATCCTACCCGATTCCGCAGGATCGTCTCAAGGGGCTGCCCGACATTCCCCTGGCGGACCCCAACTTCTTTGAGAGCTCCCAAGTCGATGTGTTAATAGGAGCTGACTTTCTTCCGTCCATTCTCCTCGGTAATTCCAAGGCTAACATCTGCGGGTCGCTTCTCGGTCAGGAGACCATTTTCGGATGGGTGCTGACCGGCCCATTATCTCCAGTCAACCCCCGCAGTGTGTCTGTTTTTTCCGCACGAGTTGCCCGCAGCCTCGGTGACTCACTGGATCAGGGAGAGGTGCCCACACGGATCAGTTCTGAATCGGATTCAGGTTGCGAGCACAATTCTGTCGCGAGTCCTTTTTTAATTTACGCATCGCATCACGCTGCACGGTGGCAATCAGCTGATGATCCGTCTGATCCGGGCCAAACTCTAAATTCCAAGATCATATTCAGCACGATGTCGCCACGCCCACGCAACGCCCAGTCACTGGAGAGCAGATGTACTCGAGGTACACAATCCTACCGATGCCGAGTCTGCAATGGGATCCATCCATTGAGGAAGTGTCGGCGCTTCCTACGCCTTAGTGCCGAGGGGCGGCTCCGAGCGGTTCTCGGAGCCGCTGTAAGACGTGTGGTCAGGATCACCACACGCTGCTGCACCCCGTGACCAAGGAGCACCGGTCACCGCCCGCGGGAGACAGTACACGGGGTGTCTCGCTCTCTCGCCGGCCGTCATCCGCCTACTCCCGGCGCGGTTCGGGTGCTTCTCGCCCTGCGTCCGCCATTTTCCGGCATTCCCAAACCGATCCACGGCCGCCGACTTCCCGGCACTCTTCGATAACTCCTCGGCATTCTTCCGCCACTGGCCGGCAGCCGTCAAGTGCTCCCCTGCTTTCGTCCGCCACTCATCGGGTGCCGTCCACCGCTCTTCCGCCCGCGTCATCCGCGCCTAGGCAACTTTCCGCCTCTCCTCGAGGGCCCCCGCAGGACGCGGTCGCTGCGCCCACCCTATCGTCGCTGCTGAACCGGAACAGCGTCAACATCGGGACCCGGATTTTCGACACGGGGGCCTTCATCGACCCTTGTACGCCCTCTAGCTGCAGTGACGCATAGCTAGCGACGAGGGATCTGTTGCAACCCGAGCGATTGCAAGGGAGGGAGAATGTTTAGGTGAGGGGCCGTTGTGCCGCTCACCTGAAGAGCGCATCCGCGCGGAAGAGCGCACCCGCGCTAAAGAGCGCACCCGCGCTGAAGAGCGCATCCACACTCGCCCCTCTGTGCCCTCTCTTCTCGCTCGTTGGTTGTCGTCGATCTCTTTTTTTGTACCAAAAAAAGACGCCCCCAACTTCTTATTTCAACTTTTTCTGGAATCTTTGGCGGCAGCAGCGCCCCGCTACAAAACACCCACCTATACACGATATAGCAGCGCCTGTATCTAGCAACCCTCTTCTCTTCTTTTCTAGTAAAATAACTTCAGCGTACGGCCTATTGTCGCCTAAATTTTTTCTAATACTAGCAATTTCTTTTATTGTCTTCCAGTAATTTTTTTGTCGCCGACTGTTTTGCGAGACAGACCTAGCCTCGGGCTTCAGTGTTGGCAAGTTTAATGTTCGGAACTTTTCCAGCTTAGTATGCCAGACTTGCAATCCTAAATCTCCGGAAGGTGAATTTTCTACACTAAGCGCACCCTGCCCTCTAACTAATGCTGGTCCTCCAAGCCTGACTGTCGGTTGGGAACACTTGCTTTGGAACGCGTTGTTGCAGTGTTCCTGTGAGACTTTTTTGTACATCTCTCACAAGAGGGTTTATACGCGTTAGGAAGACCACAACCATAACAAAAGATTTTCCTTTTTGATGCGCAGTCTTGGTATCTATGCCCTTCCTTTCTGCAGTTCCAACATACCAAGGAAAATGCTCCTATCTCTTCTTGAAGTTCATCTTCCCCAAATTCTAACGCATCGTCGCCTTACACCTCTTCGCAAAGTTCACTTATCGGTTTTCTTAAAGAGAGTGGTTTTTGGTAACCATGGTGTTTACGCATCTCTTCTATAAAGAATTCCCTTTTTCTAACCGTATCCCTCAAATTCTCCATGGACTCGAAATTTAAATTCAGAATCTCATGCTGGATTTCTGGACGTAAATTGCGCCGTACTATTTCCACCAGTGTTTCGTCGGATATGGGCTGGCTAAGTCGGTCAGTAAGCTTTAAAATGGAATCATAAAAGCTTTCAAACGATTCCTTATCTCTCTGTTTTCTGTCCCTAATCATCTGACGGATATCTACATCGGTCCTTGAATCCCGGAATTGCTTCCTTAAGGCTGCACAAAGCTCCTGCCATTTCACCACTCCTACGGTCTTATGATGACGCCAAAAAAAATCACAGGCCTTTCCTTCAAATAGCATATTTGCATTCCCGCATAAAACTGAGAAAATCCCCTCTAATGTCTGATGTGTCAGAGCCTCGACTCTGTAGATAAAACTATCTACCCCTATAGTGTCGCCCGCTCCCGAAAACCTTAATTTCCAGTTTGATAAAATGTGACCCACTTTGTCGGGTCTTTGTGCTAAATCCGAGCTTAGGGATCTGGAGCTATTGGGTCTCTGTGGAACTGTATACTGTTCTTCGTGTGGCATGTTAATTCCCAAAACCTGCTCTAGGGAGGAATTCCTACTTGTATTAGGATTTACCGTTGCCCTTTGTTGGTCTATATTGCTTATTTGCGCTTCTACATTTGTCTGTATTAGATTTGCCATCCTCTCCGTGAGCTGAGTTAGTAGCTCGTTTTGCATTGCCTTTACGGCTGCAGAAATTTCTGTAGTTATTTGGCTCATTTCTTCTGCTGGTGTATTAACATCTGTGTTCTGATCCTGCCTTGTCCGCTCCTGGCTGGTTGAAGCTGACAAGTCCACCTCGCTTCCACTACGCGAAATAGTTTCGAGCCTTGTACGCTGCCTGGTTTGAATTGCTGACGTCGGAGGTTGTGAAATTCGTTGATCGATACAGATCGAATCACAAATTGGACAAGTTCTCTTGACTGCCAAATGTGTCCTTAAGCACGCTTTATGGAAGACATGCTGAGACTTGGTTTTATAGCTATCGACTGCCCTAATCTCAGAGCTACATAAGCTACACTCAGAACTAGGAGGAGGTCCCTCTTTTTGAGGTGATCGATCCAGACCCATAAATGTCTAAGTATAATTATTACCTATTACTATTATTATTTTTTTTCTTTTACTAAGGATGAATGAGGTAATACAAAAAGGATAAATTTTTAAAATATATAATAAAAAAAATTTGTTATTATTATTTTTTTTCAAATTAAAAGTAGTTTTGATTTCCACCACGCACTTAGCAATGCTGCCTATTAACGACCGTCTTCACAAAATTGTTGATAAAAATAAAAAAAAGTAGACTTGAATCAAGCAATGATTTGTGGACATGAGGCCTTATGTGTAAATATGAATCTTCATGTTCTCCATGCAAATCTATTGCTCGATTTACTCAAGGAAATGGTTCTCATCAGAACTTTATCCGTGGTCGCGAGCTCCACCTAAACGTAGAGTCAACGCGCATTCCAAGCGTCTTAGCTCTTGAAGAATAACCAAAACATTTAGGATGAAAAGAGGAAAAGAAAACTAAAATAAAAATTAATGGGGAGCTATTACTGAGGCTAAGTGGTCAATAGCCAGCTGCTAGCAGCTAAGCGACTGATTCCAATTCTTATGTCTTAGGTAGCCCACCACTTTTCTTTCTCCACCAATTGTCACTTTCGAACCCACATCTCACCGGACAGGATATCCGCCTAAGGCTGAGCATCCTGTGTTCCAAATGACGATCCAGAAACAAAAATGACAAACGACGACCAAGAAACTAGATAGTTGCCGATGAAGTAAGTGATGCTTACTTTACTGACACCTGACCCAATTAATCGATCAGGTGAAAAATAAATAAATTTAGGTTATAGAAAGAAAAAGTTACGGTATAAATTGTAGTGAGTTTCCTAGACTTAATATCCTTTAAAAAATTTCAAATAAAATCTAGCTTCACCGTTGGGCGCCAAAATAATTAATAAGATCTTACTAATAATTATTCATTACTGTAATGGGTAATGAACTATTTGGCTAGATGTTGAACTCCCGCTTTGGCCCGCACGTTCGATGGTTCCGGTTCTGGCTCGTCGGTGGCGTGGTGTTAGGGTGT
This sequence comes from Drosophila pseudoananassae pseudoananassae, assembly GCA_018153035.1. NCBI lineage: Eukaryota > Metazoa > Arthropoda > Insecta > Diptera > Drosophilidae > Drosophila > Drosophila pseudoananassae. The sequence continues at coordinate 698,152 of JAECXR010000054.1, forward strand.
TTGGCCGATCACGGGTGCCTTTTTAGGACTTATTATTATTTAATTTAAATTAACGTGCGAGAAAAGATGACGAAATAAGCTTCCGGAGGAGCTATGATCGACAACTGAGAAAATTAGGACAAGAAAGGATAGAAAAAGAAGAAGACAAATTTGTGCGATCGGACAATATACCACTCCTTGATGTTTTAGGAGCTAACGAGGCCCACCCTTCCTTGATCATGGTTTTTCCGTGTAAATTTAAAATTTTCCACGATCCCTTTGTTTGGCAAGCGCTACTGAGGCGGGTTTAGGAAATCCAAAAAATTAGGATTTTACGCAAACATTATAAAATAGTTTATTAAAGCTAAAATGGACATGATAAAATTTTCTGGGTTTCGCTTCGTTTCTTTACATCTAATATTTTAAGAAAAATTAAGTAAGGAGGAAAAATTTTATAAATATTTAAATATGGGGTATGAAAATGGCTTAAATATACAAAAATGGGTTTTCATTAAAAAGACAAAGAGAAATAGAATTTAACATCAATTTAAGGTATAGGTGGTAAAATGGGAAAAAGTGTCAACTTAACATAGAAATAAGAATAATTATAAAATGGGATACTTCAATGCAATATTATTTAGGTTCTAAGCAAACTCACTTTGTTTTTCTCTGCATCCACCGCCGAAAGCTTTCGCTGGTTGCTGCGCTGTGAGAAATATTTATCGCACAAAACAAGAAAAAAATATGCCAAAAAATAATAATTCATTTCATAAAATAAAATTATTTTTCCTAACGAGGAAAATTTTTCTTCGCTTAAATCTTGTACACTCACTTTTCACCCATATTTACACTTATCCACTAATTTTCAACTATTTTCTCTTCTGTTACAGTACAAATTAACTTAAAAGTAAGCTCCATACAATAATTTCCTGACTACTTATGCTATCCCTCTTCGTACTCTCACTAGAGTTCATTGAACCCTCTGGGGAACATTTGGGAGCTATGCTCCATCGCACCTTCACAACCGAGATTATCCACAGCGTGCTATCACCTATTTCGTTTTGGGTGACAAAACTGCAACGGGGCTACTGCACCGACTCCGTCCGTCTCGCTTATTCCTTCATCCAAACGTGGAATGGGGGCCTGAGCTTGCAGTTTTTTTCTCGCCTCTCTTCTGTCCCGTTCACCAATATCGCACCAAAATCACCTGATTATATTGCAGCCGGTGCGGATGGAAGATATTACTATCAAGGGATTTTTTTTTTGTTTGAATTTTGAGATTGGTCTTTAACCGCTTATATCTACTTAGATATTACATAGCTCCGGTGTTACCTAGCTAACGAATTTTTCTGAGCTAGGTGGGGGGTTGAGGTTAGGTTTAGTTAGGGGTCACATCTTCACACTAACCCTCTAGAAAACAAATTCCCTTTTTAACTGTCTTAGCATAATTTAAATTGTCTTAAAAAAAAACCGACACTGGGGTCTCCTTCCGCCGAGGACCTCCCTGCAACCGCACCAGGGGATTCGCCGAATTCCGTCGCGACTTCGATGGTTGTGAACCGCGGACTGATCTGGTCCCAGAGCTTTGCCTCTTTCGCTTGGTTGTTCTGCACTTGGGAGCGATGTTGTTGCAGGCCTAGCCAAAATAGATTACGCGGACTTAGGAAATCTCCTCTCTTATAATAACTATTGGTCCCCCAAACGCTTACCTCCAGAGTCAGTGCCAACTGACTGAATTTCCAATTTCCACACTTTTTCTGCTTCAAACTTTTTTTCCGATTTAAGTTTTACCACTTTCAACTGCACTGGTCTGAGTCTCGATGTGAAAAGAAAGAACCTCCAGGCGAGTGATACGAGGAACCCAGGACCAGCTATTCGGGAGTTCTTTTTTCCTTTTGCAGAGTGTACCCGGTTAAAAATTTCTCCACCCATTTCTATCGCTGAGTAAGAGCGCTGCCACTAACAGTCTCTTGCAGAGGGTATTATAATTTTGTCCAAAAGTGTGCAACGCAGTGATGGAGACATCTTCGACCCTATAAAGTATATATATTCTTGATCAGGATCACCTCCTGAGTTGATATAAGCATGTCCGTCTGCCTGTTTCTACGCAAACTAGTCTCTCAGTTTTAAAGCTATCGTCTTGAAACTTTGCACACACCCTTATTTCCTTTGCACGCAGTATATAAGTGGGAACGGCCGGGATCGGCCGACTATATCCTATAGCTGCCATATAACTGATTGATCGGAAATGGTATAACTTTAGTGTTTTTAGAGTTCGGATTTGGTACGAATGCTATTTTTAGCAAAATAATACGACATGCCAAGTTTCATAAGGATCGGCCGACTATATCCTATAGCTGCCATATAACTGAAAAATCGGAAATGACCCAACTTTCGTGTTTTTGAAGATAGAAAGTTGGAACTATTTTTCTGTAAAATAGTTGATCCAACCTACCAAATTTCATAACGATCGGCCAATTATATAGCTGCCATATAACAGAACGATCGGAAATGGTATTCGGTAAAAATACCAACTTTGGTATTTTTGAAGATGAGAGCTTGGTAATTTGTTTTAGATTTTTTATTGTAATAAATTGGTTATATTACGATATTCTCATAAGGATCGGCCAACTTTATCCGATGTTTGCGATATATATCCGGTTTTAACTGCAAGGGTATATCAACTTCGGCTCCGCCCGAAGTTAGCTTTCCTTTCTTGTTTATTATAATTTTATTTTTTTTATATAGAACAATTTTGTATAACTAATATTAATCTTTTATTTAGGATTTTATTAATACATGTTTTTCTTTACAAAAATTCTTCACGCACAACAAGAATCATTGTTGAGTAAGACCCAAAAAATGGACTTCAAAAGATGGTTTGGTAAATCAAAACTCTAAATCAGTGGTGCTCATCCCATTGCTCTCGCTGCTCATTTGTTTTTGCAAATGCTCATGCATACCGAGTTGTGTGAGACTGTTCACGCCATAAGATTTGTTGCTTACGCCATAAGGGTCGTTGGTCCCAGCTAGAGGTCTGCATGAATAGCTAAAAAACGACATTCAAATGGACAACCATGAAAATGAATTGAGTGAGATAGAATGCTGAGCCGAAAATTAATGAATGAGTTTGTACGACTGTGTAGGTCTCACTCGCAAAACATTCGGGGGATGAAAACCGAATTGAATGAGTTAAAGTTACAGATCGCATTCGAATTGTTTCGAATGGATTTTAGAATGTTAGATAAATATTTTTCCAACACAATTTGGCCGCTAAAAAAATATTGTAAAATAATTTAGTTTGAAAAAACTAATCAAAAAGCACTACGAAAATAATAATAACGTTTAAAAACCATAAGTATAAAAGAATTAAAAACCATAAGTATAATATCGCGAAAAAAAATACTTTCATTATAATTTACATTTTGGCCAACTCCAATAGAAACGTTCTGCTTAACAGAAGAAAATAAATGAATGCATAGAGTGTGTTAAAAACCATTCGAGACATTCGGCTGCATTCCTTATTCCAAAGGAATTCTTTATACTTCCCACCCCAACTCACTCGGTTTCGAAGCAAGAGAATGCTGATGAGTTAGAATTCTCTCTTACTCTCTCACTCAATTCGTTGTGTCTCTTGCACTCATTCATTCTATTCCATTCGGATGTATTCTCTGGCTGAGGCATTAAGAATGTATTCCTGCAGACCTCTAGTCCCAGCATAGGCGAAGGGCAATTACAATAACCATTTTTCGTGTTTTCTCTATTCTCCTCAATCGTTCTAATGTTTCGGGAAGTATCTTTTTAATTTTTCGGAGTGCCGAAAACTTTTCTCCATACTACTCCACACAAAGACAATTCTTAGGCGTATGCAATAGAGATGGAGATATTGCCTTCTCACGAGGCAAGTCTCTTGCCTACACTGAGATTTAGCTGGACTGCACTTATTAGCGAGCAAGCGATGCGATTTTTTTTTTCAAATTTTTTTATTTAACACATATCTTTTTTTTTAAGCTACCTATTAATAATATAATAACTATAATAAAAAAAAACACATACACATTTCTTTTCTCTCAGTGAACTTCTTGAAACACACCGACTTTTTCAACAACATATGTGTTGTTTCATGCTCTGCCGTAAGGCAGTTTTGGACACCACTGCTCTAAATAAACAAGGAAGGAATACTGACGTCGGGCAAAAGCAAAGTTGTTCCACCTTTGCCTTTAACATATAGTAGTTTGTTTTTTTATACCCTTGCAGAGGGTATTATAATTTTGGTCAAAAGTGTGCAACGCAGTGAAGGAGACATCTCCGACCCTATAAAGTATATATATTCTTGATCAGGATCACCTCCTGAGTTGATATGAGCATGTCCGTCTGTCCGTCTGTCTGTCTGTTTCTACGCGAACTAGTTTCTCAGTTTTAAAGCTATCGTCTTGAAACTTTGCACACACCCTTCTTTCCTTTGCACGCAGTATATAAGTCGGAACGGCCGGGATCGGCCGACTATATCTTATAGCTTTTATATAACTGATTGATCGGAAATGCTACAACTTCGGTGTTTTTAAAGCTAGAGAATTCGGATTTGGTACCATTGCTATTTTTGGCAAAATAATACAACATGTCAAATTTTATAAGGATCAGCCGACTATATCCTATATCTGCCATATAACTGATTGATCGGAAATAGCATAACTTCAGTGTTTTTCGAGCTAGAAAGTTGGGATTTTCTATGAATTCTATTTTTGGAAAAATAATACGACTTATCAAGTTTCATATGGATTGACCGACTATATCTTATAGCTGCCATATAACTGAACGATCGGAAATGGTATTTGGTAAAAATACCAACTTTGGGGTTCTTCAAGATAGAAGTTTGGGATTTTTTTTTAGATTTTGTCTTGTAATTGATTGGTTATATTATGATATTCCCATAAGAATCGGTCAACTATATCCGATTTTAGCGATATATATCCTATTTTAGCAGCAAGGGTATATCAAATCCCAAAATCCCAATCCCAACTTTCTAGCTCGAAAAACACTGAAGTTATGCCATTTCCGATCAATCAGTTATATGGCAGCTATAAGATATAGTCGGCCGTTCCGACTTATATACTGCGTGCAAAGGAAAGAAGGGTGTGTGCAAAGTTTCAAGACGATAGCATTAAAACTGAGAGACTAGTTCGCGTAGAAACAGACAGACGGACATGCTCATATCAACTCAGGAGGTGATCCTGATCAAGAATATATATACTTTATAGGGTCGGAGATGTCACCTTCACTGCGATGCACACTTTTGAACAAAATTATAATACCCTCTGCAAGGGTATTAGAAATTTAAACTAATATGTGAAATATTTTCCACGGCATTGCATGTGTGGAATAGCATTGTCAAAAACATTCATTTTTTATAGAGTGTACTTATCGAACGCATGTCCGCGATGGATTCTATTTAAACGTTTCGTGTCTATGCGGTCGAAAATATCCGTTTTATAAAACCAGGGTTTTTTTATGACGAAAGGCTTAAGGTTTAAGTAGCCTTTATTTCCTTCCATAGAGAATACGTTAAAATCTCTTTCCCAAACATCTTGAATATTATGATATAGTTGATTGCATCATTCAATGTCCATCTAACATATTTGAAGAAACTTACCTATCCCTCACAAAGAGATGGAAAATACTCCCCCTCCAACACATTCCACCGAAAACGCCGCTCTGAATGCCAAACTGGAACAGCTTTTCATGAGGCTCGACAGGATGATGTCCCTAGTAGAGACTCTAATGCAAGCAATCCTGCAGACGCGTCCACCCTCCTCTACCCTCCGCAATGGGAGCTCTTAAAATAGCCTGCTGGAACCCCAATGGGATAAGCTCGAAAGCAAACGAGATCATTGCTTTCATAGAGCTATACGAAATAGACATCCTTTTGTTGTCAGAAGTCCGTCTCTGCTCGCGGTCCACCCTCAGGATCCCTGGATTCACTTTGCACAAAGCCGATCACCCGGATGACCGGCGACATGGGGGCGCAGCGATCTTCGTCAAGTCAGCCATAGCCCATCAACTCTCTTTCACTCTTTCGGAAGAGCACATACAAGCCGTCTCCATCGAGATATCTACAAGAAGAGGGAGGTTTAACGTTGCTTCGGTGTACTGCCCCCCTGCTTTCAGGTGGACGGAAGCAGACTTCACGACTTTCCTCTCCAATCTCGGAGATAAGTTTCTTGCTGCAGGTGACTGGAATGCCAAACACAGATGGTGGGGCAACTACAGGATGTGTGCCAGAGGCCGGACCCTCAGCTCTGTCCTGGCCAATATCAATGTCGACATTGTAGCAACTGGAGAAGCTACGTGCTACCCCTATCGTGCAAACGCCGCCCCCAGTGCAATTGACTTTGGCATCTCAAAAGGCTTCAGACAACAGCAGGTCACTGTCAGAGCACTCACCGAGCTATCTTCCGACCACCTCCCGTTGCTCTTCATAATAGACGAAGAAGCTCAATTCCATAAAGGAGTCCCCAAAATGCTACCTGCGCATGCAAACGTTGCCATTTTTAAGTCCTACATCGATGCTCACACCGTGCTCAACACACCAATAGCAACCTGCAGCGATCTGGACGCATACGTAGATAGCTTCACCTCTACAATCACTGAAGCCGCCCAGAGAGCTACGCCACCTCAGCGCCAATCTGGTCACCCATCTAATAGAAGGGCTCCAATACTAACCCCGGAGGCAAGGGCACTCCTGGATCTAAAAAGGCACCTCAGAAGGCAATTCATTGTGTCAGGCGATCCTGCAACTAAGCAGCGTCTATCTAGCATTACTAATAGACTGCGCAGGTTGCTAGCGAAAACCCGCCAAAAGAACATCGATACCCTGCTGGAGGGAGCTGGCCCGGACAACTGCAGCGATTTTTCGATATGGGAGCTAACGAGAGGAATTAAAAGACAGCCACTTGTACAATCCCCAATAAAAAGCCACACTGGCCGGTGGCTTAAGAACGACTCCGACAAAGCCAACGCTTTTGCGGAACATCTGTCTGCCACCTTCACTCCTTTTGAACTTCCTGACGCTTCACACCGCGATGAGGTTGCAAACTTCTTACGCGCTCCCTCTCAGCCATCGCGCCCCATCAGACACACCACGCCGCAAGAAGTCTCGCTGCAGTTAAAGGCGCTCAACTTAAAAAAGACTCCTGGACCCGATGGCATCGACAATCGAGCGGCCAAGGCTCTTCCACCCAAAGGAGTGCTAGCGCTGGTGAAAATTTTTAACGCCATGCTAAGCCTGGGACATTTTCCCAGACAGTGGAAGCAAGCCCGGATCATCATGATCCCGAAGCCAAGCAAGCCACTATCTCGCATCGACTCCTACCGCCCAATCAGCCTGTTATCCACTTTCTCGAAAGTGTTCGAGCGGATTCTACTCAGCCGACTGTTGGAGCTACCACAAGTAGAAGGCCATATTCCTCAACATCAGTTCGGCTTCAGAAAATCCCACGGCTGCCCAGAACAAGTCCATCGCCTGGTCAACCACATCACCCATGGACTCGAGCATAAACTGCACACTGTAGGCGTCTTTCTCGACGTGAAGCAAGTCTTTGACAAGGTGTGGTACGAGGGCCTTCTTTACAAAATCAAGGAACTACTCCCTACGCCCTATTTCGCCATCCTGAGGTCCTTCATTGCCGATCGAACCTTCGTTGTAGCAGTAACTGGAACAGCTTTTCATGAGGCTCGACAGGATGATGTCCCTAGTAGAGACTCTAATGCAAGCAATCCTGCAGACGCGTCCACCCTCCTCTACCCTCCGCAATGGGAGCTCTTAAAATAGCCTGCTGGAACCCCAATGGGATAAGCTCGAAAGCAAACGAGATCATTGCTTTCATAGAGCTATACGAAATAGACATCCTTTTGTTGTCAGAAGTCCGTCTCTGCTCGCGGTCCACCCTCAGGATCCCTGGATTCACTTTGCACAAAGCCGATCACCCGGATGACCGGCGACATGGGGGCGCAGCGATCTTCGTCAAGTCAGCCATAGCCCATCAACTCTCTTTCACTCTTTCGGAAGAGCACATACAAGCCGTCTCCATCGAGATATCTACAAGAAGAGGGAGGTTTAACGTTGCTTCGGTGTACTGCCCCCCTGCTTTCAGGTGGACGGAAGCAGACTTCACGACTTTCCTCTCCAATCTCGGAGATAAGTTTCTTGCTGCAGGTGACTGGAATGCCAAACACAGATGGTGGGGCAACTACAGGATGTGTGCCAGAGGCCGGACCCTCAGCTCTGTCCTGGCCAATATCAATGTCGACATTGTAGCAACTGGAGAAGCTACGTGCTACCCCCAGTGCAATTGACTTTGGCATCTCAAAAGGCTTCAGACAACAGCAGGTCACTGTCAGAGCACTCACCGAGCTATCTTCCGACCACCTCCCGTTGCTCTTCATAATAGACGAAGAAGCTCAATTCCATAAAGGAGTCCCCAAAATGCTACCTGCGCATGCAAACGTTGCCATTTTTAAGTCCTACATCGATGCTCACACCGTGCTCAACACACCAATAGCAACCTGCAGCGATCTGGACGCATACGTAGATAGCTTCACCTCTACAATCACTGAAGCCGCCCAGAGAGCTACGCCACCTCAGCGCCAATCTGGTCACCCATCTAATAGAAGGGCTCCAATACTAACCCCGGAGGCAAGGGCACTCCTGGATCTAAAAAGGCACCTCAGAAGGCAATTCATTGTGTCAGGCGATCCTGCAACTAAGCAGCGTCTATCTAGCATTACTAATAGACTGCGCAGGTTGCTAGCGAAAACCCGCCAAAAGAACATCGATACCCTGCTGGAGGGAGCTGGCCCGGACAACTGCAGCGATTTTTCGATATGGGAGCTAACGAGAGGAATTAAAAGACAGCCACTTGTACAATCCCCAATAAAAAGCCACACTGGCCGGTGGCTTAAGAACGACTCCGACAAAGCCAACGCTTTTGCGGAACATCTGTCTGCCACCTTCACTCCTTTTGAACTTCCTGACGCTTCACACCGCGATGAGGTTGCAAACTTCTTACGCGCTCCCTCTCAGCCATCGCGCCCCATCAGACACACCACGCCGCAAGAAGTCTCGCTGCAGTTAAAGGCGCTCAACTTAAAAAAGACTCCTGGACCCGATGGCATCGACAATCGAGCGGCCAAGGCTCTTCCACCCAAAGGAGTGCTAGCGCTGGTGAAAATTTTTAACGCCATGCTAAGCCTGGGACATTTTCCCAGACAGTGGAAGCAAGCCCGGATCATCATGATCCCGAAGCCAAGCAAGCCACTATCTCGCATCGACTCCTACCGCCCAATCAGCCTGTTATCCACTTTCTCGAAAGTGTTCGAGCGGATTCTACTCAGCCGACTGTTGGAGCTACCACAAGTAGAAGGCCATATTCCTCAACATCAGTTCGGCTTCAGAAAATCCCACGGCTGCCCAGAACAAGTCCATCGCCTGGTCAACCACATCACCCATGGACTCGAGCATAAACTGCACACTGTAGGCGTCTTTCTCGACGTGAAGCAAGCCTTTGACAAGGTGTGGTACGAGGGCCTTCTTTACAAAATCAAGGAACTACTCCCTACGCCCTATTTCGCCATCCTGAGGTCCTTCATTGCCGATCGAACCTTCGTTGTAGCAGTAAGGGACTCACGATCCAGCTTGGCACACATTCACGCAGGAGTGCCCCAAGGAAGTGTACTTGGTCCGTTCCTATACACCATGTACACGAGTGATATGCCAGTTCCGTCGCCCACCACAGACGCCCGTATGCTTCTGGCTACTTACGCCGACGACACGGCCCTGCTTGCATCCCACACGTCTCAGCTGTCAGCCTCGGCTGCTGTTCAGGACTGGCTGAATGCAATGGAGCGCTGGACCAGGCAATGGAACATTGCCATAAATTGCAGCAAGTCGGCTTGCGTTACTTTTTCCCTTAGACTCGTGATCGACATCGTACATACCTTCAATGGTGACGCTATTAATAACGCTACCTCTCACTGCTACTTAGGTGTACACCTAGATCACAGGCTCATATGGAACACCCACATCACGGCGATCAAAGCCAAATGTGTTCGCAAACTACTCGACTGGCTCGAAAGCTCGACTGGCTCCTGGGATCCAAAAGCCTCCAGCTTTCGACGAAAGTTTTGCTGCTCAAAGCAATCCTCACGCCAACCTGGACGTATGCGATCGAGGTATGGGGCACCGCATCCAAGCACCAGCTAAACAGGCTGAGGGTAGTGCAGGCACGTGCTGCTCGACGGGCATCCGGACTTCCCTGGTATGTGACAAACCAGGCCATCCAAAACGACCTACGCCTTGTCCCGGTGGGCGACCTCCTAAACCAACACAGCCGACGGTACTCGGACAGGCTAACGAGTCACCCAAACCCACTGGCTAGCAGGCTGGCCGACCCGCAAACTCTTAGGCGCTTAAAGAGATTTCACCCCAGCGATCTGTCTTCCCGTGTTGTTCAATAATGTTGTAAACTAATGTAAATAACTGTAAATTATTGTATAAAGACTAGGCCCATATCCCATATGTACCATATTCACCCCACCTTCTAAGCGCCCGGTTAGGTTCAAATGGTTTTGAACGATTCCGGCGACTAAAATAAAATTTAACTTGTTTTAAAAAAAAACGTTTCGTGTCTATGCGGTCGAAAATATCCGTTTTATAAAACCAGGGTTTTTTATGACGAAAGGCTTAAGGTTTAAGTAGCTTTTATTTCGTTCCATAGAGAACACGTTAAAATCTCTTTCCCAAACATCTTGAGTATTATGATATAGTTGATTGCATCATTCAATGTCCATCTAACATATTTGAAGGATCCGTGTATGAAAGCGTTCTTTGCTGCTCTATCAGCAATTTCCTTTTCCCAAATGTTTTCATGGCTGGGTACGTCGTGAACTAGGAAAGGAAACCATAGGACAATTTTCTATTTTGCAAAATATTTCCTGGGCAATATAATTGCTGGAGCAGTTATTTTGTAGAGCTTAAATAGCGCCAAGACTATCCGTCAGTATGGATATCTTCGGAAAGTAGTTGGAAATTGCAATTTCTAAGGCTAGAAATTCAGCGGTCATAGACGACAGCTTTTTGTTAGTAAAGAAACTATCAACTGTATTTGAATTGGAATGAACAAATGCATAACCTGTAAAATTGCATGTGCATGTTATTAAAAGAATTCAATTTTTCATTTAGTAAAGAAATAAAAAGGAAAGGTAACATCGGGCGGAGCCCGGATATAGTTGGCCGGTTATAGTTATAGTATATCCTTATGAGAATATTATAATATAACATATTTATAACAATACAAAATATTAAACAAAGTACCAATCTTCAAAAATACCAAAGTTGGTATTTTTATCAAATACCATTTCCGATCGTTGAGTTATATGGCAGCTATAAGATATAGTCGACCAAAAATAGAATCTGAACAAAGTTACATGCTTCACGAAAAACACGAAAGTTGGTCATTTCCGAGTGCTCTGTTATTTGGCAGCTATAGGATATAGTCCCTCTGAAAATTATCCCTTCAAGTGATAAGACAGGTCCAGTAAATGAAAACCCCGTCAGAGTCACCCAAAAGGGTATTCCACAGTCCGGACTACCGGTACCGACTGATGCTGCAGTTCTTGTACCTGCGACACCAAAACCCTTACAGGTGATTCCTCCATCGAAACTTATATTTGTTTCTCGGCTTGCCCTTGATACTTCAGAGTGTTTGGCAACAAATCCTCCTTTGTTTACAAGGGGCCTCACTAACCTAAAAAACAATAAAAATAGACTCTTACTTAAATATAAAAAACCTGTAGAAGTATAGATTTTTCAAGATATTTACTAGCGCGGTAAAATTTTACCGTGCATAACGCTGAATGTTACAGAATTTATATTCGCCGTATTGTAATAAATTTAATATTTATACAATTTACTCAGGATCCGAAGCAGTTTTATAATTTTGTTAACACAAAGCGTAAACATGTGGCTTTTCCGTCTCTGCTTATGTGTGAAAATTCATCTGCGACCTCTGATCAGGCCGTCGCAGACAACTTATTCTCTGCCTAAATTGACAGATTAGCCCAACGAATACAACATTCAATCAGCAAATCTTATTTTCTGTCTTTTTTTCTCCGAGAATAGCTTATTAACATGAGCTTGTTATCAGATCTTCTAAGGGTCAAACCCATTTATTCGCCAGACTCCGACGGAGTACCAGGATGTGTGCTAAAATACTGTACCAGGGCTCTGTGCAAACCTCTTCTAAGACTTTTAAATTTATCCTTGGAAACCTCGATTTTTCCCCTTAAGTGGAAGGAATCTTTCATAATTCCCTTACATAAAAAAGGGGAAAAGTCCGATGCTGCCAATTATCGAGGCATCTCAAAATTGTCGGCAATTCCAAAGTTATTTGAAAAATTAATTACTCTCTTCTTGTCAGCATTATGTGGCTTCTTGTGCCACATACCACAAAACTATTGGAGTTGACATCCTTTGCCATAGATGGCTTTCGTAAGGGATATCAAACTGATGTAATTTACACGGATTTTAGCAAAGCATTTGATTCAGTTAATCACTCAGCCTTGTTGAGTAAACTGAGTATGCTGGGATTTTCTTCAGACCTCTTAATGTGGATCTCCAGCTACTTAGATGAAAGGACACAAAGAGTCTTATTTAAAAACATACATTCCCGTCTGGTCCGTGCTACATCTGGCGTCCCTCAAGGAAGTCATCTTGGCCCATTATTATTTACGCTTTTTATAAATGACTTTCCCTCTGCTTTAATGAACTCTCTAGTTCTTATGTATGCAGATTATGTAAAGCTTTTTCTTCATTACAAATCCATCTCTGCCCAATGCAGTCTTCAGTCTGACCTTGATAATTTTAAAAATGCAAGCTCATGTCTTTTTATCGTTCCTGCCCTCTGCAGGCTACGTATTCTCTCTATGGGATTGCCTTAGAAAAATTGACCCAGGTTAATGATCTCGGTGTCCTATTAGACGTCAAACTTAAATTTTCCGACCATATTTCCTTAATGGTTAATAAGGCCAAAGGAGTCCTTGGTTTTATTAAAAGATGGTCAAAAGAATTTACTGACCCGTATATAACCAAAACATAATACATTTTATTGGTCCGTCCGATACTGGAGTACGGTTAATGCGTCTGGAGTCCCCAATATGGAGTTCATCAGGACCGCATAGAATCCGTACAAAATAATTTCTTAACTTTTGCAGAGGTTTAAACTGGGATGCTAATCTTCACCTTCCATCTTATAATTGTAGTCTCTTATATATAAACTTACCTAACTTAACAAAACTTAGGACAATGCTCGGTGTAGTCTTTTTGCATAGCCTTATTAACGGGGATGTAGATAGCCAGCATTTACTAACACGCTTAAATTTTAATATTCCTAATAGGACTAGAAATTTCAGTCCTCTATTCTTTAGCCATTGTAGTTGGACAAACGCACAGCACGACCCTTTTAGGTTCTTATGTTCGAACTGCAATGGTCTCTACGCTATGACTTCTCTTTCCTGTCCTTCAAATTTAAAATATACAATTTTAAAAATTCTTACTAACTCCTCCTAGCTTTATAAATTAAAGTTTAATATTAATTATTAATTTGCTTAATATATACGCCCCTCGTATACGTTATACGTTATACGTTATATATACGTTTCTCGAGCGCCCCTCGGTCGTCTGGGCCTCTTAAGCTTTATAATGAATAAAGGAATGCTAGCTGATGCTCTTTGATGCACAACCCATTTCAAAATTCTGAAAAACAGCGAAAAAAAGAACGGTTACCAATTTCGTCAACGTTGGCGTTGTTGTTGATAGCGTCCCGCTAATTAATGTACTCTTACGCGCGCAGCTTTACTTGATTATATCGTAAGCATCGTAGTCGTTCGCTCTCAATCATCGCCTACATGTCGAACATGAATTGTTAAGAAAGCTCACGACATTTAAGAATGACGTTGTCCAGGCCACGTCTAATAATTAATCGGTACTCATAATAATTCTTTGAACTAACGTTCTTGTTGGTCTCAGCTCTTCTATAAATCACAATGCTCGTGCAGATGTACAATCGCCAACCAAGATTACTGCATCATCATCAACAACCTCCTTTTGGTTTTCTTGGCATTGCTCACTGTACAAAACACTCATAAATATAATTAACTAGCGACCCCGTCAAACGTTGTCTTGCCCTTTTTTGTTTTCTATAAGGGCTAGCTGTTTTTTCTTCATTTATTTTGGTTAATAAATGTTTTTCAGTATTTCAAGTACATCCAGTATTTTCACGTACAGCAAAATTCCCCTCGCCAATATCTAACAGTTGTTTAGAGAAAGGATGGATCCTGAAGCATTTGATCGCGCATATTCTTGGTCAGTTCTTTTTCAACATTACGCCACAGTTGCGATGATTTTAAGCAAGAATTGAATTCATCAGCGTACATTAACCGTGAACACCTGAAAGGAGTAACAAAGGGCCGTAAAATAGTTTATCATTGTTCCTTATATCCCTAAATGACCAATCCAATTCCCCAAGCGAATTTTTACGTCCTATAGTGCATTCATCCAAAATAATACTGCATCTGGATTATTTTGAATGTTCAATGACAGCTTAAGTGCTGAATGAGCTGTTATGCCTCCATCTAATAAGGTTGCTGCAACGCCAGAAGATGCAATGGCCAATGCGTTGCCATTTTTTTTAATCGTAACTCGGCAGGAAGAAGAGAAATAAGGAATGTTCACTTTGGAACTTTCACTTTGAATGTTCACAATAATCACTTTGGAATAAGCAGAATTTTCAACATCAGGCTCTTACTGGAATGCTAGTCGAAGAAATGGTCCCAAAATAAATACCTTAAATGTCGGATTAAAACTTCCTTCTTCGATAATGTCTGCCCCAAATGACGTCATTTGGAAACAACTATTGTATTTTTGAGTATTTGCAAGAAAGTGGCGTGATTCTTGTGTTTCGCCGCAAAGCAAAGAATACAATGGCTCATGTGGCGGAGTCAACACTGGCAATTTCACTTTACCATTAACGCAGAATAATCCAGGCGTTTCTCCGGAAAACTTTAATGCACCACAATACTCGCAAACAACGTCCATTTGCCCAATGCAAACGCTGAATGCAAGCTGTAATCATTGCTGCAATCGTATCGAAACGCAGCTCGATTCAAATCAGCTAAATATCTTGTTCTGCGTCGCAAATTAAAATCTATTTGTTGACTTCTGTTGTTCGCTCGACGATTCTGCATTGCCAACCGAGCTGTTTCACGGACTGCTTCACTTTGCTCTCGTGATCTAGGGTACTGCCTAGCACGAAGTCGAGCCATACAATTGCGCCGCTGTTCACGTGCAATTTCTTGTTCTTCTTCAGTCCTTTCATTTGCAGTATTTTGTATTCTTCTTGCATTACGGCTTTGTCGGGAAAGATTCGATCGTCTTGGTCGCGGCATTATTAATTCAACATCCGAATCAAATCGATTGCTGCAGAACGCGACTGCCTAACTCTCAATCGTGTTCGCTCAAGCCTAGCTGCTGACATTTTGACATTTGACATTTTCATTTGACATTTTCTTGTGCATCTTTCGATTGTGATTCACGTAACTGCGCCATGCTTACACGCGCCTTTTCATTACCTTTATACATCTAGATAAATGTATAAATACATAATATCGTACATAAAAATATGATACGTTACGCTCACAGCCTACTTACTTTTATTCATTACTATAAGTGGAGTATAGTTCGGTGGAGTACAATTCGCGCTGTCGAACGGGATAAAAAGTATCCTATGTCCGTCTCCTGGCTCTAAGCTACCTCCCTACCAATTTTCACTCAAATCTGTTCTTCCGTTCTTGATTTATAAGTGGTGTAACATATAACACGACTTTCTTTTATATATATAGATTTTTTTACTTAATGATGAAGGATTTTTTCAAATTGAGATCCAGTTCAAATTGAGTTCGAATGCTATGGTAGCGTGAGTTTGTCAATGTGATGAGGTAGCAACTCACTTTATTTGCGATTTTTGGTATGTCGAACAGGATTTCATGAGAATCAGTATAGCCGTTTCGTCGGAGGATTAAAGTAACAAAAACTGTGATATTTATTTGCGATTTTTGGTATGTAAAATAGGATTTAAGAGGATGAAAACTAGATGTTGGCGAATTTAAGACCTATTCAATACGCTCTCAAAATTTCATGAGAATCTGTATAGCCGTTTTGGAGGAGTATGGTAACAAAAACTATGACACGAAAATTGTATATAAGTTAACACGGTCTCCCAGCAAAACGGAAGTTCCTAGGCTGATAATGCTTCACAGCATAAAATAATGCAAGGCTAGGGACACCTGCGGACGTTGCACAACGACGTTGCCGAAATCCCAAGCTTCGGTCAGCGCAATCATCGGGCAATGCACTCCGATGCAACGGCGACTACCCAACACCATGCATGGGCAGCCGGGTCAGCACTTTTACGGCATAGGGCTAGCTTCCGTTATAAGAATTAATGTGCTTAGCAGTTAGTTGAATTTTGGAAATAAACGGTGACGGTCTAACCTGATGATTACAAAGTCTCTCATTCGCGAAATAAAATCGCGTCTTAAAAGAATCCTAAAAAGGACTCTTTGTTAATTTATACAGAAGATTAATACATTTTTTTACAGAAATTATAAAATCATCTGGTGGCAAAACAACGTTTGCCGGGTCAACTAGTAATTGTATAAAAATATGGTAATGTTAATGTTCATGCAGGTAAACATGTAGAAATTATACCCAAAAAGTGCAACGAAGTGAATTTGACATATACGAATCTATAAAGTACTAGCAGTATATGTCACGTTTCACTGTGACATATTGTGGTTGCACGCATAAGAAATAAGTCAAACGAAAAAGAATAATTTTCAAATTAATTTAATTCTGTAATACTTGAGGGTAAACAATATTCTTTGTTTTTCCATTCTCCGCGTAAATATAAAGATTATTTGGTTTTCCGACACAGGAACACGCAACCTATAATTTTCCGTGTGAAAAACAGTTTGCATCTGAAACAACTCCAGAGATTGACCTTGAGCTTTATTTATGGTCATTGCGAACGCCAAAAGAATGGGAAACTGCAATCTCTTGAACTGGAACGGTGTATCAGTCGGAAACATAGGAATCCTAAGAATCAGGACATCTTTACCTTTAAAAGGACCACTTATGATCGTTGCTTCTACAACGTTGTTCATCAATTTCTTGACTGCGAGTCGCGTACCGTTGCAGAGTTTCGGCTGATTCATATTCCGGAGCATGATAATCGGCACACCTATTTTTAATTTGAATATGTGTGGTGGCATTCCAGGCAGATCAAGTGAGTTTAGAAACTCCGTAGGGTAATTAACGGTGTCTTACCGTGCCAACGGTGTCTATCGACTTATATGTAATTTCGTCAGTTTCTATGCTGGATTGGATTACATGGTTGAGCTGGTAGACATCTTTATTCTTGGCAGCGAATAAGCTCGTCCACTCAGCCAATCGTGATTCCTATAATTTATTCGGATATCGGGGAACACTTTTTGGATAAGTCCTTCCTTCGATGTAACTAAATTACAGAAATTCTCGGGCAATGCTATTTTTCTCGACGTCTCATTGACTGGCAGCTTTCCGTTCCCAATGTCCAGTAGCTGACATGAGAATACGTCGGCTGAGTCATCGTTCTGTAACTGGACACGCATATTCATCTTCAAATGTAATGTACGTACATGTTGCCACAATATAGAATATTTTAGGCAAGCATTTATCAACGGTGAGTTTCTGCGATGTTTACCAATCGATCGTTTCGTCGATGGAGAACAATATCTCAAGGTTGGAACTGACTATGACAATTGCCACTTCTTTTATAGTTGGAGCATTGTACCTCCTGATATGTTCTTCAGCAGGCGTTTTGTCTGCATGAATGACAATTATATGGCTTCCGTAGCTGCGAAATAATGGGCTTCTTCAGCGAGGTATTGATTCCATAACGTGCATCGACTTCAGCTCCATCATTACCAATGAAGTACATTTGAAGAAATTTGTGTTCGCTGTCTGAAAACGGAAGCAGGGAACCGGCTTTGTGAGAGATTTGTCCTTTGATTTTAAAAGTTGGCATGAATTGCGCAGTTATAATTTCCGCACCAAATGGTGGAAGCAAGAGTTGTATTTCCTAATGTTCGACAGGAAATGCTTCGATTCAGCAGTAGATCCAGCTAATAGAGAGTGCCGAGGATCTGGTGGTGCTTCAAGTTGAGGCAATTTCACTTTCCCGGAAGCGCAACACAATCCTTTTGGTTCGTTGTTGAATTGGAGAGCCTGACAGTGTGTGCAGACCTGATTCATCCGTCCAATAACGACATTGCGATTCGAGCTATAATTAACAGTTGGATTATATCGGAATGCAAGACGATTGTATTGCAGGTTTCGATCTGTTGCAAGCTGTAAACGCGCTTCAGCTACTCTTGCCCTGTCGCGTTCATTGTTTTGAGACCGAATCAAATAGATTGCTGCAGAACGCGACTGCCTAACTCTCAATCGTGTTCGCTCAAGCCTAGCTGCTCGCTGTTCTGCTGATTCCGCATTGTGCATCTGCATTGCTCTCAGCCGCTCAGTCTCTCGGATGGAGGCCCGCTCTTCGTCAGTCATATTCGAAATGTTACGTCTTTTTGCTTTTGTATTGCGAGTATAACGACCAAAATTCGACTTCTTGGTCGTTTTGAAGTCATGACTTCGTTTCTAATGACTTCGTTTCTGACATTTGACATTTTCATTTGACAGTTTCCTCTTAGCTGGCTGCCTAAGTAGAAAAGTAGGGGCACGGGGAAACACGAAAAAAACTGATATATTCGCAAACTCAGATAAGCTATCAACATCAAAAGTAGACAAAAACCGAGCTGGAACCTCAACCTCAACTACGAACAGAGCATTTTTATATATATAGATGTATATTAAGTATGTACAGGATCATCTCCTAAGTTGATATTTTCGACTGTCTGTCTATTACTTTTGATCCGAAAACGAATATAAATAAAACGAACCTCTGGTCGCTCAGTTTGATAGATTCGATAGATCGAAAACGGATCGTTTCCAAGACTTTTTTGATAAATTTAGCAAAACAATAATTTTTTGAATTATTATGATATTAACTAGTTTTTTAACTATGATATTACTAGTATAAAACTATTAAAGTGGTAGGCAAAACGCACACATGTTTAAAATTTGAGTGTATGCGTAGCAGAAAAAAACAATGAGAGCAGAGCATTCACAGACCAAAAAAAGTAGCTCATTTTTCGTTAATTCAAAAGTTTGAGAGGGCACTAAAATAGTGTATTTTATTTTAGAATTCTACCCAATGCACATGTGCTATGGAAAATTAGATTTTGCCCCACTGCACTATTAATATTAAAATTGATTTTAAAATTGAAAATGATGAGTGTAGTCTGTCTGTGTAGTCTGATATAGTCGGGATCGGCCGACTATATCCTACAGTTTCTGAATGATCGGAAAATCTATAAGAGTTTTTATAGAAAGTTGGTATTTTCTGCGAATTTTTGGCAAAATAATACGACATACCATAAGGATACCATTTCATAAGGATCGCTCGACTATATGCCATACTGAACGATCGGAAGTAACCCAACTTTCGTGTGTTTTAAAATAGAAGTTTCAGAGCCGTTCCAACTCCCGAGCAGGTCGGGTCGTTTTTTCTCCCTCTATTCCCTGGAGAACTTAAGGCAGCTACAACAACAAAAACCACCTCGATTTAAACCAGATCGTTTTTATTTATTTTTTTTTCTTTTTATTTGTGTTCACAAATTTTAAAAGTTTATAGCGGGAATTCTTCCCCTCAAACATAAAATGGCGCTCGCAGCCAAGGATAAATCCTTGAGCTTAGATGCAGCCATTACAAAACGCCCAAAAATTTCCGCAACACCAAAAAAGAGGAGACCAAACGAAATCGAAGTGATTGAAGAAGTGCAAGAGAGTATGGAGATGGATCCTGCAGAAACGGCAGAAAACCAAATGGATTCCCCCTAATCCCCCTAATCATAAAGGACCGTTTGTCGTATATATTGACAAAATGACTGATAATGGCGATATCCTCAACAGACAAAATAGGAAGCCAATAAATGCATTAGAACTTAATGTAATTTAACCTTAAATTGAAAGGTATTATAAAAGTAAACAAAATTGGCTACGGGCGCTGCAAAGCCAGTGCAGTTTAGCGAAAGCAGCTAATGACCTAGTAAAATCTAATTTAAAAAAAGAAAGGTACGAACCCAAAATACTAAAACATTTCATTTTTAAGACCGGCATTATCTTTCAAATCCCCACAACATTTTCTCTTCCTGAATTAAAAGAATTTATTTCATCGCCAATTCCCATCCACGAAATTGTTCGAGTGCATAGGAAAAACGAAAATAAAGACATGGTGCCTACTTTTAGGGTTAAAATAATCTTTGAAGGTGCAGAAATTCCGGAGGAGGTCGTCTTCTTATATACTAAAGTTAAGGTCGAACTTTTTGTCCCTTTTAGTCAGTGCTTCAGGTGTTTCAGGTTTGGCCATTTCGCTCAACACTGCAAACAAACCAATGAAATTTGTCGCAATTGTTCCCTTTTGCATTCAAGGGAAGAGAAATGTAATGTTCTCAAGTGCGCAAACTGCAAACAGCCTCATTCTGCTACTGAGCTTGAATGCCCAGCAAGAAAGAAGGCTTTTGCTATCCAAAAATGCATGACATTTGAAAATCTTTCCAGAGTAGAAGTCAAAACCAAGCTTCCTGCTTTATTTGAGAAGCAATCTGCTAGCTCTTTCGAAATTTGTAATTCATTTGATTTTCCTCTGATTCAGACCCAGAAAAAATCAGCCATTCCAGTGTTGCAGAACAATATGAAGGCTGCGGCAGAAAGCATTCATAATATTATGCCCTATAATAAAGTAGTTAAAATTAATCAAAACCGTATTAATGAGAATAGAAATGCTCAGGTTACTATGGACAAATACAAATCTGCAATTAGGGAAAACAGTTTTTCTCTTAATGAAAAATTTATTCCTCCTCCTTTAAAATCCTCCACTTTCTCACAGCAACAACAAACCCCCTCTCCATCCCAACCTATTACTTTGACCCCATCTTCAGCTTTAGAAACCGCCAAAAACGTTTTAATTTCTATTTCCTCTCAAATTTCTTCATTTTTGCTAAATAATAATACAAACATTCCAGCAGATTCTAGAACCTTTTTAGAAAACTTAAGATCACGTATTATGTCACGTCTTAAATTATTAATTTTTTTGAAGCTTTTCAGTATTAATTCCTTTTCTTTTTTTTTTTTATTTTATTTATATATATATATACATATATTTTTTTTTTTTTGTTTTAATTCATGAAAATCTTACAGTATAATATTCAAAGTTTGACAGCCAATAATAATAAACAGCTTCTTGTACTTTTTTTAGTAAATAACAATGTAGACATTGCCATTTTGTCCGAAATTTGGATTAAAAACAAGAAAGGAAAGCTAACTTCGGGCGGAGCCGAAGTTGATATACCCTTGCAGTTAAAACCACATATATATCGCAAAAACCAATTTATTACAATAAAAAATCTAAAACAAATTTCCGACTTATATACTGCGTGCAAAGGAAAGAAGGGTGTGTGCAAAGTTTCAAGACGATAGCTTTAAAACTGAGAGACTAGTTTGTGTAGAAACAGAAAGACGGACAGTCTGTCTTGATTCTGATCAAGAATATATATACTTTATAGGGTCGGAGATGTCTCCTTCACTGCGTTGCACACTTTTGGACAAAATTATAATACCCTCTGCAAGGGTATAATAATGCGATGTGCAGCCTTGCTAATTTTAATTTTGTATGTAAGCCCCGTAATGACGGTTATGGGGGTGTAGGTATTTATATTAAAAAAAATATTAAGTATAAAATTATTAACTGTGATACGGAAATTGAAACCATTGGAATCTCAACGACCAACCTAAAACACAATATTAATGTTTTCAGTGTATATTCTCCCCCTAGTACCAACGTAAATGACTTCGAGAAAGGTTGTAAAGATACACTTTTGACGGCAACGGCTCTTGGGGGACTATCTTTAGTAGGTGGTGACCTAAATGTTAAGTCGTCTATTTGGGGAAACTTTACGCATGATAGTAAAGGCCAAATTTTAGAACAGATCCTCATTTCTGCAGGTTTTTCTTGTTTAAATGTGGGTTCTCCCACTTATTCTCCCAATCCGTCTTATTTTTGATCACTTGATCTAACTTTTGCAAACAAAGACAACCTTTCCCTTAAATGGTCTTCCTTAAATTCCAAAATTTCCAACAGTAATCATTTCCCAATAATATTAGAATTGTCTAATTTTACTGCTTCTACAAATAGAAATAAGCTGCTACAGTCTAAAATTTTGGATGATTTCTCCAAATTCCAAGAATTACTTCTTCGAACAATCTCACAAATACAACAAACAACATTTTAAAAAGAAATACAATTAAAATTAATGAGAATAACAAA
Organism: Drosophila pseudoananassae pseudoananassae; assembly: GCA_018153035.1. Lineage (NCBI taxonomy): Eukaryota > Metazoa > Arthropoda > Insecta > Diptera > Drosophilidae > Drosophila > Drosophila pseudoananassae. The sequence continues at coordinate 720,714 of JAECXR010000054.1, forward strand.
TATATCCCAAAACAAGAAAGGAAAGCTAACTTCGGGCGGAGCCGAAGTTGATATACCCTTGCAGTTATATACCCTTGCATCTGAACTCTGTAACTCTAAAAACACTAAAGTTTTATCATTTCCGATCAATCAGTTATATGGCAGCTATAGGATATAGTCGGCCGATTCCGGCCGTTCCGACTTATATACTGCGTGCAAAGGAAAGAAGGGTGTGTGCAAAGATTCAAGACGATAGCTTTAAAACTGAGAGACTAGGTCGCGTAGAAACGGACAGACAGACGGACAGACAGACAGACAGACGGACAGACGGACATGGTCATATCAACTGAGGAGGTTATCCTGATCAAGAATATATATACTTTATAGGGTCGGAGATGTCTCCTTCACTGCGTTGCACACTTTTGGACAAAATTATAATACCCTCTGCAAGGATAAAAATACTGGGACGAGAATTGTGAGAGACTTTTTAGAATAAGAAATGCCAGTAGACAAAAATATTACAGAACTAAATTATTATCGGATGCTATAATTTTTTTTGAAAATAACAAAAAAACTAATAACTATTTTTATAAAGTAAGAAAGGAAAATATGGAAAAATTAGCAGATAATTTGACAAATCCAAAGTCAGTGAAATAAATGTGGCAAACTATCAAATCTTTAAAATTTTATAAGCAAATTAAACCCACTATCAACCAATATAAGGATTCTGATCACACCGCTTTCCTACATCAGATCTCCTCAGCCCCAGACACCCCAGAATTTATTCAAAAGGAAGTTCCGTCTTTTGACATTCAAACCTTAAATAGATTGTACTTTCCGGCATTTGATCTCACTAAATTTTTAAAATCACGTAACCCAAATTCTGCGAAAGGTCTAGACAACATTTCCTATAGCATGCTTCTCTCCTTACCCCCTGACGAAATCCAAAATTTAGTATTTATGGTTAATGAAATTTTTAACGATGGCATAGTACCTGATTCTTGGCGTAGAATAAAAGTTGTTCAAGTCCCTAAAAAGAACACCGATTCGTCAATAATTACAAATAACCGTCCAATTTGTGTTTTAAGTGTTGTGCTTAAATGCTTAGAAGGTCTTAGGACAGCCTGGGTGCTTTGCAAACGCTGAAGAAATATTGTGTTTCCAACTGCATAGCTTTAGATATCCTCAAAAAAATTGAAAACAGTCAAAGTATCCTTTATTTTGAATGACATCACATACCCAGCCATCTTAATATCGAAGGAAACGACTTGGCGGATTCAGCAGCAAAAAATGCCAAAAACAGTGGCTCATATATTTCCCTGAGATATACTCGTAACGATGCCTTCACTCATTTATATAATCGCATCTTGTTGGATTGGGAAAGAGAATATAACTCTTTCTGTATAGAAAGAAACAGAGGTTATTGCCTATTATTTCCATTTGTTAAGGGGGGGGTATGGTATTTTAATTTTTTTTTTTCGCTTTTTTTTTTATTTTTTTTTATTAATGTACAACACGTCAAGAATGTTGTGTTAAAATTTCATGTCAATCGGACGAAAATAAAAAAAGATATGACCATTTGAACGGCGGGCGGTCCCGGCCGGTCTCTATACCTCTCTAACTTTAAATCGTTCTCCTGAAAAGTATGTTCTTTTGAGTCGGTGAACAGTATCCTTCGAAATCTAATGTACCGATCATTCTGAAATTTTGCACATTATTTCTGTACCTAAATCCGCAGGTACTGACGTCGAGTTTTTTTTTTATATTGATTATTATTCATTTTATAATAACTAATATATCAATTTTTTAGGCTAAAATCACGTTTTTGACTTCAAAGTGTTACCAAAAATCCAAAAATTAAAAAAAAAAAAAAAACTCGACGTAGTTACCTTTAGAAACATCTTAATTAATGGACATTTTTTTTTTTCTTTTTCTGATGATCCAGTAACGACTTATGCTGTTCACCGCAAAACCTGTTTTCTTGGAGGCGCCTACGGAGCTTGGCAGCAGACGGCTCATTTTTTTATTTTTTTCGATGAAAATTTCTGAAAACATAGTTTAAAAGTTGTACTTTGATATACTAATAAAATAATTGATCTGCCATTAACCGTATCGTGTGAAAAAATTCATGAAAATAGGTCTTTTTTGGCCGAATTAACCATACCCCCCCCTTAATGCAAAACCTTGGTTCAAAGACAAAAACTGCACTTTTAACCGCCTCGAAGTTAAACAACTAAACAGAATTTTAAGCGGACATGCTTTCGACAAATACACGTAGCACAAATTAAAAGTCTTTGACAATTCTATTTGCGACTGAAACTCCAATTCAATTGAAGATATTTCTCACATTCTATTAAAATGCCCAAAATATGGACCAATCCGTTCAAATTTCCCGCCTCTACTGAAATATGACGATATATATCGGTTCTTTGGGCACGAACCAATAAAAAATTACTCCTTTTTAACTCAATTTTTACGCTCAGCCAAAATATACTTATGATTAACACTTCATCAAATTTTATTAATGCATCACACATTTTGAATGGACATATGAAAATAATCTCACTCTAATATCGATAACATCATCACTCATCGGATTTCATCGCACATCTTCATAAACTAACAGCACGAAATTTCACTATTATTTTCGTTTTAAAGAATTAATAACCAGTGTCTTGAAATTTCATTTCACACATAGGCGGTGGCGTTTACCCGTTTCTTATTTTACGGGACGGCCAAATAAATCTTCCCCAATTTCCTGGTTGGTTGGAAGTAACTTAATACATAAAAAAAAAAAAAAAAAAAAAAAAACTTTTTTACTTATATATAAAAAAAACCTGCAGTAGTGTTGATTTCTCAAGATACCTACTAGCTCGGTCGAATTTTACCGTGCATAACGCGGAATGTTATAGGAATTAAGTTTTGAACAGATTTTTACAGATTATATTTTTTTGCCATTGGATCTTGATTTTATTTCCATTTTTAAAACTTTATTAATGATATTGAGCCATTCACGTTTAACAATGCGACACTTAAAACGTTCAGCCATTGTTCAAATTGAAAATCAAATGTTGAAATTACACGTGGTGCTAAATTTTTGGTCTAAATTGGAGTATAAATATTTAGCACAAATATCTTCGACCAAATAATTTTTATATATGTATATTGAGTTATAAATTTAAATTAAAATTAAATTAAATTTTTTTGAATACCAACATATATATATTTACTTTAAAATTTTTTACAAATTGTTCCCTCGCATATAATTAGGCTATTTTTATTTGAACACAGAAAATTAAGAATAATGTGAAACATCTTATTAGTTTTGGTCAAATTTTGTTTTAATTTTATGAATGAAATTGAATTATAAAACGTTAATTATCTCCTGTTTGAACTGAGCTGATGACTCCGCGGTTGTAGGGTGTTCAAAGGGGTCACTAAAGCTCTGCTCTATCGTACTGTGACCAAAAATACGGTGGGCAAATATTACGGTGGCAATACGCAAGCCCACTTTCATCTGTGGCGTCGCAAATTGTCAACTTCTCTCCTCTTTCTTGCTAACTCTATCTAGCAATTTATCTTGACGCCAGCATGCTCAGTTCTGAACTTATTTAAAATTAATGTGTAGGCAGTGTTAGGATTTCTACGAAGCTATCCAAAGATGAGGCAGGCGTATAAGGCTTTCTCCCTTTTGTGCTGGAATTGCCTTAGGGAATGTCATAGATACCAGGATTGTATATCTGATAGAAGAGTTTTTTTGTTACGGTTGTGGAGCACTAAATACTTACAAACCAAACTGTGGTAAGTGTTCAAAAAACTTCCAAGCCAGCACGTCGAGGTCGCAGTTCAAACCAAAAACTTAGAAGATGTACTGTTGGCAGTGACCCCCTCTTTGCAAACAATGCATTGATTCAGGTCCTTTGCTTCACAGCAAAGTACCGAGGTTATAGAAAGAGGATATTTCAGGAATTTATTACAAGTAAAACTTTAAAATGCGCCGAAGTCCAAGGCGGATAAATCAGTTTTGGTGGAGCGTAAAGGAGGTTAAGCAGGGCCTTCCGCACATTAATTCTTTGCCAGCAGGGTTAAGCGATTCGCGACCTTTTGTACCAGTTAAGTTTCTGAATCGTACTGTCTATGTGTTATTAGACTTAGGAGCATATATTAGTTGTGTCGGTGGTAATTTAGCTGATGAATTAAAAACCAGTATTAATTATAAAGTATAAGCAGGTAGTGCATCGACAGCAGATGGAAGAGCACAACAGATAATAGGATATTGTAAAGTCGAGGTAGAATACAGGTGTTCAAGCATTTAACACAATTTTAAATACAAATTCCATATATTGAGTTTCAAGAGAAGGAAGTCTCTCAGTTTCAAGGAAATGCGAGATAAACAGCATGGGTTAAAACCGATCCCCTGCAGCCTGACACAAATACATAAGTAAAGGGTTGCATAGCAGGTCAGCGTGCAGTGCGTTGAAAAGTAGTTTTAAATAGATTTAAGATTTTCATGTATCTTTCTTGTTAGAGAATTGTACAGAATAAAAACAGTTTTCAAAAGGAACTCATTAGAGTAAGACCCGTATTTGGGGCTCCTTTTAACAACATGGGAGGTTAAAAAGTTAATAAGAATTTATATAGTACCCTCTTAAAAACAAGACTTATATTTAGGGATTGATTTTTGGAAACTCTATGATTTATTACACCGGAAATTAAATATATCTTAATTAAATATATTTAACAGGGGAGGTTAAAAAGTTAATGAGAATTTATATAGTACCCTCTTAAAAACAAGACTTATATTTAGGGATTGATTTTTGGAAACTCTACGATTTATTACACCGGAAATTAAATATATCTGAACTAGGATTATCAGAAACCAAAAACTAACGTTGATCAACATATAAAACCAGGAAAAGTCGGAATTTGTTTTGACTGCAGAAAGGTCAAAAGTTTTACAAAAAAGGATGCATATCCTCATATCTATCATATTAGTGGTTTATAAGTTGGTTGCCGAACGCGAAAAATATATCAAGCCACGACTTGAAAGACGCTTATTGGCAGGTGCCTTTAGATGTCTCTTCTCGGGACAATAGGTAATTCCATTCGGGCTTTTCAATTCTACAAGAACAATATCTCGACTCATGGATAAGGTCAAAAACGGTACCTGCACACCTCAGAAACGAAGTATTCATATATCTTGACGATTTGTTAATAGTTTCTTCCAGCTTGGATAAGTATCTTGAGGTCCTGAGGGAAGTAGTTTTGCAAATTAGACGGGCTGGGTTAACTATTAACATTGGGAAAAGTCATTTTTGAATGTTCCGTGTACGATATTTGCGTCATATCATTGGAGGTGGTATACGTAAAGACCCAGAAAAAGTGCCAATCACCAATTTTCATGTTCCGAAGAGCTTGCAAAATTCAAGGAGCTTTATGGGATTATGTGGCTGGTATCGCAAATTTGTGCCAAATTTTGCGACTCTTGCCGCTCCTCTAACTGACTTATTTATTTATTTATTTCGCCAACGGACAAATCCTTACATGGCTACATAATAACAACTTACAAACTAATAAATAATACTACAATACTAATAAAAACTTAAGAAGTGCCTTATTAACATGCGTTTAAGCACAACCTTATCAGAGCCCCACTCAATTCGGAGGCTAGGCGGCAAGGAATTTAAACAAGAAAGATCCCGCTCAATCGGCTCATTTAAAAAATAATTGACCCGAAAGGGGGCAAAGGTACGAAGATCCCTTTGAGGAACACTAAAATTAATGAGCCCCAATAAAAAAGGACAATCAATGTTATCAACGACTAAATTGTTTAAAAAAGTTAAAGCTGCCAGTTTACGCCAATCCTCCAACGTGAAAACATTCAGAAGAAGGCAGCGGCTCTGGTATGAAGGAACAGGATCCTGAAACCTTAGAGGCAGAAGAGCAAATTTAAAAAAATTTTTCTGGAGTCGCTCAATTCTGTTGGAACGAACTTTACCAGAAAATTTAAATTTGCTGTCGAATAAGACACCAAGGTCTAACACCTCCTCTTTAGCTGCCTGTGCAGATTTCAAGACACCGCCTACTGTAGTGGGTATACATACACATAGATAAGTTTAATGGAAGAAGATTACGGGAGCACCATGAGTAAACTCTGGATATATCCTCCTGTAACAAGTAACTATCACTAATGCAGCTAATGGCTTTATAGATTTTAAGGTCATCCGCATACATTAAAAAGTGGGAATGACGAAAACATGACGAGATGTCATTAATGAAAATGATAAATAGAAGAGGTCCAAGAGAGCTGCCTTGTGGAAGACCAGAGGAGGTGACAAATGGACTTGAGATAGCGTCTCCAATAGACACGTGGCAAGGTCGGTCAGCCAGATAAGACTCAAACCAACTTAATAGGCAGGAATGAATACCTAGTTTATATAATTTGGCCAGAAGGGCAGCATGACACACTTTGTCGAAGGCTTTGGAGAAGTCAGTGTAAATGGCATCAACCTGAAATCGGTTTTCAAAAGCTTCAAAGCAGTGCTTAGAGAAGACCGCTAAATTAGTTGTAGTGGACCTCCCAGGCAAAAAACCATGCTGGTTGGGGGATATAAAGTTACGAGCCAGAGAAGTCAATTTTTTACTTACTATCCGCTCCAGTATCTTAGCGACGGTTCAAATTTTGGTTATAGGTCGATAGTTGGTAACATCACACTTACTACCACCTTTGTGAATAGGCGTTATAGAGGTAATCTTCCACCGGTGGGGGAATCTACCAGATGAGAGCGACAAGGAGAACAGGAGTGGAAGGGGAGTAGAAAGGGAAGCGATACTCCTCTTAAGAAAGAATGGGGAGATACCATCCACGTCAGGTGTGAGCGACTCGGTTAAATGTCCTGTGGCTTCAAACGTCCATGTTACTCACATTGAGAAAAGGCTCAATACTAAGAAGAGTTTCATTATCACTCCAAGGAACCTTCGGCTCCAAGTTAGATGCAAAGTATTTTGCAATAAGATCAGAAACGCCCTGATCGGAGTCGGCTGCTAAATTACCATAACATATGGATGAAGGTATGTCTGATTTTGACTTTTTATTGTTAACAAACCGCCAAAAAGCTTTAGGATTGGATCGAAGGCTCGCTTCGACATCGGATATATACTGATTGTAGAGGAACTTATTAAGGAAATCAAATTCCCGCTTAAATTGCCAGTACAGCTCTCCTGCTCGAGACTCCCCTGTCATAATAAATATTTTGTATTGCTTATCCCTTCTATTCTTTAAGTTTTTTAAACCTTTTGTATACCAAGGAAGCCTATAGGGTCTTCGTACCCTCACATGGGCATAAGTATCAATAATATCAAAAAGGGCAACCAAAAACTTAGTATAACAATCATCGATTGAGCCATCCGAAAAAAGGGAAACGCAATCAAAGGCTGAAATAGATGCATTAATAAGTGACAAGTTAGTATCATTCAGATGATAATATGGAATGTGTGAAGCAGAAGGCAAAAAACTATAAAACTCAATATGAATTACTAAAGGCTTGTGAGAGGCCCAGACTAAAAATATCATCTAAAACTACAATTTCATGACTCTGGTGAACGTTGCTAGGTAGCATGCAGGGAGATTCCGGGTCCCTAGACCAGACAATGGAGCTTAAGTTAAAATCGCCAGCTACCATCAAAGCGGTAGGGTCCGAAGTTCTAGCACAGACACTAGTAATGTTTTCCATATGCGCATGATATATACTAAATGCGCTATTCGGAGGGATGTATGATGCAATGATGACGAACGGGCCATGGACGCCATGGATTGAAACCGCAAGCTGATCCAGTAGAGGGTCGGCCAGTGGAAGGCGCAGTAGTGTAGCCTGAAGAAATCGACGGATAGCGATGATCACACCACCACCTCGCCCACACTGGGTACTGAATGCATCTCGGTCTTTTCGAAATACATGGTACAAGTTAGGCTCAAAGAACTCAGATGAGCTAAATTTGTCATTGAGCCACGTTTCCACAAGGATGATTACATCAAAATCGAAGGCAGAGGAATTGAGGAATACCATCCGGGTCTTGGTTCTCATTCCCGATATATTTTGGAAAAGAACTTTTAGGCTTTTATTGGGGTCCGAGGACGACGAGTAGCTACAGTCCAAACTGGGAATTGGACGGCAAGGTGTAAAGATGAAAGTGCACTCCTGGTACTGGTGCATGTGGAGGCATATCCAATACGCATAGCTTGCAAAATAGCCGACGAGGACACATAGAAATTTCCTTTAGACTCATCAGTAGACCTGCGAGAGTCCAGTTGCAAGGCAAATCCAGTGCCAGGTGAAAACATTGAGCATTCATAGTCAGGCACATCCAAACGCAGCAAAGATCCACCCCCACATTCAAAACGTAAATAAACATCCCCGCGAAAAGAGATAAGATGAGCGATGCGCTGCCAACGCATCGATTACCATCGTCTTGTTGTTGCTGGGCATCCACAAGTGAAGATATGAAGTGAAGTGAAGTTGTGGTTGTTGAAGAATATCGATCAGCAAACGAAGCAAATTATAGGAGGAATTGAAGGCAGCGTCAACCGTTACCATAAACGCCCACGCCGATTGTTGTTGGTAGCGCAGCAGAGCGCAATCGGGGTGACGAACTGCAGCTTGAGAAGAATAAGAAGAAACGGCGCCAGAGGCGTCGCTTACTGGGGGTTTTTTGAAGATTGCGATTGCGGTACAGGTAGAATCGCCGGGAGGTCAATAACCTTAGCAGGCTCTTAATGAACAAACCGGCTGTCTTTTACCGACACGGGCCAAAATTCGTCATTGAAGACTGAAGGGAAAATTTTGGTCCGGAACTCTTAATTTGAAATTGACGAACTTGAGGGCGTTGATGTCAGAATCTTTTTTGATCAGCCTAGCACAGGCTAAATCATTGGGCTCCACATTCAGCTTATCTGCGACAAACTTGCACAGTGCATCCGGTTGGGTAGACGTAGCGAATTTACCGACATGAAGGTATTTCAAGGTGGGAAGCACTTGAAGTTGAGCGCAACTGGGTGCTTGTCCCACAATGCGCCTGTTGGTGTTGATCCGCTTCTTCCTCGGGACAGCCCCCTTAGATGCCGTTGGGGCCTGTCCCAGTGTAGCCTTTTTGCTCCCAGTGCTGGTAGGCATAGAAGGGGGAGCAACAACATGCACCCCAGCCGAAGAGCCGCGTCCAACGGGCACAGCCGCTCCATTCACCAGGGCATGGTCAACTTTGGCATTAAGGCTTTCGCAAAGGGACTCCAGATCTAGAACTTTATGATTTAGCTCATCTATTTTGGAATGCGAATCATTTCCAATGACGCAGCTATCACATTGCCACATTAAGTTCGGAATGTTAATAAGTAGTTTTATAGCCTCCGAGGGCAAATCAACACAAGCGGTGTGATAGGCATGGCCTCAGATCGACGCGCACCGAACGGCCTCACACCCACGAAGTTGGGTAGCAGTAACTTCTGCACTGCACTCGGAGCAAACGAGAGGCGACATGAGCGAAAAAGTAAACGTCCGAACTCAAAGAAAGCTAGATGCAGACTGATATCAGTCGGATTCAATGACAACCAAACGTAAGTTCAGTTTGGCCGATGAAGCGTTGAAAGCCTTCGAGAATTTAAAACGATCACTTTGAACATCAAGTTCGGATAGTCAAATAATTAAAATCGGTAAAAAAAAATACCAAAACCTATAAACTTGATCAACTAGATCAGCTGTAAGCTCTCAAAGATAACATATGGTACTATACAATTTTCAGGTGTTACATTTGGCTTGATCGAAGTCTTTTTATATTCTCGACATTTGTTTTTGATTTTGTGTGTTTAAAATCAGTTTAAGCATTTTCTCAAAGTTCAAGGTATGTAGTTAACGAAAATAAATGTTTTGTGACCTGTGAGTAGATGTTGCATTCATAATTTATGTTTAAAACCAGCAATGTTTGTAGTATCCTTTTTATACCCTTGCAGAGGGTATTATAATTTTGTCCAAAAGTGTGCAACGCAGTAAAGGAGACATCTCCGACCCTATAAAGTATATATATTCTTGATCAGGATCACCTCCTGAGTTGATATGAGCATCTCCGTCGGTCCGTCTGTCTGTTTCTACGCGAACTAGTCTCTCAGTTTTAAAGCTATCGACTTTTCCTTTGCACGCAGTATATAAGTCAGAACGGCCGGAATAGTCCGACTATATCCTAGAGCTGCCATATAACTGATTGATCGTAAATGGTATAACTTTGGTGTTTTTAGAGTTCAAATTTTACACGAATTTTTGGTAAAATAATACTACATGCGAAATTTAACTGCCATATAACTGAACAATCGGAAATTACCCAACTTTTGTGTTTTTGAAAATAGAAAGCTGGAACTTAGATTCTATTTTTGGTCAGTTGATCCAACCTACCAAATTTCATAACGATCGGTCGACTATAGCTGATGGAATAACTGAACGATCGGAAATGTTATTTGGTAAAAATACCAACTTTGGTATTTTTGAAGATAGAAGCTTGGTACTTTGATTTAGATTTTTTATTGTAATTTATTGGTTTTATTATAATATTCTCATAAGGATCGGCCAACTATATCCGATGTTTGCGATATATATTTGGTTTTAACTGCAAGGGTATATAGACTTCGGCTCCGCCCGAGTTTAGCTTTCCTTTCTTGTTTATAACAAATTTCAACTTCTGTAGAGGATAACTTTGTGAAGGTCGCCTCGGCTCGCAAAAAGCGTATATTTGTGGTAAACTGTGGTTCGTCTAATGTATAATTTATCCGTGTTCAGCTGCGCCAACGTGCCCTTGTTAAATTTAGCGATATTTTCAGAAATCATGTCGGCCTGTAAACAAGCACTTGTTTACCACAAAGAAGATTTCTGCAGAGTTTGATAGCGATCTTGAGCGATATAGTTGATAAATCCAAATGTTCCGAGATGGACTTGATACCTATAAAATGCACCATTAAAAATGTTTCTAAAACTCTTTCTAAAGAGTTTCGAGAGAAATAATTCGGGTTGATTAATTTTGGTTCCATTTTGATCTTCTGGATGAGGGTTCCATCTTCAATGCATAAAATTTCAATTCGCGGGGCGGATAAATGTACCACCGAGCGGAACATCGGAATGATTACGGAAGAAGCCTTAGAAGCCCGAAACGCGTTTTAGTATGCGTAAAAACTCTCGCCAAAACACAATGGAGGATCCAAGGCAGTTTCCTTTGAGATTGAAAGCCAAAATCTTCTCCTAGACTACAATGCTTAAGAAGAAAATTCGGATTCTGACCCAAAACAAAATTTAGAATCAAACTAGGAAAATTAAAAATAATTTATTTTGTATAACTGCATCTTATAAAATCAAAAAAATAAAAAATTTTACTTAAATAAAATTAGATACTAAATTTTATTTTTCATTACCATTACCATTCCAAAAAAATTTTAAGCTTTTTAAAATTATCATTATTTTTAATGATATTCCACATCTGACGCTAAATTACCCAAATCGGCTACTTCACTCACCGGCCAATCGGTTTCACTTCAAACCTCTTTGAGATAAGACGTGTCTCTTCTGAGCTCCAGTAGCGCAAGTCCCCAACAACACCATCAATAAACCTCAGCAAAAAAAGGCAAATAAGTCTATTAAACAAAAACAAAAACATTCGGAAAAACAAAAACAAACACATAAAACACGTGTTCAAGTACCGGGCGCTAGCCCAATAAAAACCAACAAAAATGGATAAACCACCTGACATAGGTAATACATCCATATACCATAAACATCTAGGCGAACCAAAATATATAGTGATAAACAGAACTGACAATAAGTCTTTCGAACATGTTTCACCCTTCATAATTAAAAAAGTCATAGATTTTGCATGCGGAGGTGAAGTGGAGTCATGCAAAAAAACTCGAGCGGGTTACTTACTGGTTAAAACTAAGAACACCTTTCAGGAAAATAAGTTACTTAGACTACAAAACATTACAGACATGGGAGTAAAAGCTACCGAACACAAAACTAAAACTTCTCTAAGGGCGTCATATACTGTAATGAATTCCGAAACATAGACGAAACAGAAATCCTCAACGAACTAAAAACACAAAAAGTCACTGAAGTTCGCAAAATTCTAAAAAAACAAAACCAATCATTGGTAGAAACTGGATAAATTATAATCACTTTCGAAACCCATACAATACCAGAATCCCTAAACGTGGGATACGAAAAAGTTCGTCTACGCCCATATATTCCACGACCATTAAGATGACAAAAATGCCTACGATTTAGACACCCGAAAATTACCCACACAGAAGAAAACGAGTCGCAACAACGAAAAAAACTGCATTAACTGCAAAAACTTTTTCGATGCAGATTCAAAACAAAGCCCACTAGACCGCAGTTTCCCATCATTTATAAAACAAAAAGAACTGACAACAATAGAAACTATACAAAAAGTCGCAACAACGAAGAAAACTGCATTAACTGCAAAAACATTTTGGATGCAGATTCAAAACATAGCCAAAAAACCAAAAGGACTGACTACAATAAAAACTACAAAAAAAGTCGACCACAAAACAGCACTAGAAATATACTACTCTCGTCGCAACCAACAGCTCAGCACTAGCTTTGCATCTATTGTATCTAAACAGCAGAACAACAACAGCAGGCCCCAATACACAACTCAAAATAAAAACACGCCGGCATCACAGAAACAAGTGATCTCAGAAACACAGAACAAGTACCCCAAGGCAGCGTTCTTGGCCCGTTGATGTACAACGCTTACACGGCTGACCTCCCTGTTCTCTAGAGGCCTGACCTGCTCGCAGCAACCTATGCAGACGACACCGCCTTCATTACCACAGCCGATAGCGCCATGGGGGCAGCCAAAACCATGCAATTGCAGCTTGACTTGCTCAGCGACTGGCAAAAGCGTTGGAACATTTCCGTCAATAATGAGAAGGCTACTGCCACCACATTTTCTCTCCGCAAAGGCAACTGCCCTCCAGTTAACCTCAACGGCTCCCCAATCCCACAGGAAGACAATCCCAAGTACTTTGGATTTACCCTAGTCAGGAGGCTCACCTGGAGGCCCCATCTGATTAAGAAGAGGAAACAGGCTGATCAAAGACTTCTATCCTTCTACTGGCTCATGGGTAGGAGATCGAAGCTGAGAAATTCCACGAAACTTCTCATTTACAAGGCCATAATACGCCCAATCTGGACGTACGGCACACAGCTCTGGGGCACTGCGAGCAAGAAGAATGTCTGAACTATACAAACGTTCGAAAATAGAGCCCTTCGAATCGCCACTGGGGCCCATGTCTATCATGACAATCGCACTATCCACGAGGTTCTCAATTTTCCTTGGGTCAAGGACGATATCCAAAGAAGCAGCGCACGCTACATGCAGAGGCTTCATAATCACCTGAACCTGTTGGCCTGACACCTGCTGGACAACAGCGAGCAGCCCAGAAGACTAAAAAGGACATACCCGCTGGACCTCCCCTTTCTACTCTAAATTATTTCTACCATATTAATATGTAAAATTATTTATTTATAAGTGAAGTTTATGTGATAACATTTAATGGTTGTCCCTAAAGGACAGTTTTACAGAAACTAATACCTCTCAACAACAAACAACTAACCTTTAAAACTACCATGAAAATTATACAATGGAACATTAACGGCTATCTAAACAATTACTGCAAACTTCAAACAATCATTAAACATGCACCACTTATAATATCCTTACAAGAAACACATATAAAATTCACTTATAACATTTCCATACCCATAAATTAAAAAACACCTCATCTTCCCACGGGGGCGTAGGTCTCCTAGCCCACAAGTCACTACAAGCTCGAGAGATAAAAACTTTTTCAAACTTTTCACCTCCAACACAACGAGCCTCCAAGTCACTCCACGCTAACCATCATTTATAACCGACAAAGCAAACTGGCCAAAATTCTACAAGCTTACTGAAGAATACTCCACACAGAGAAAACCAAGCACAAGCATAAACAAGGAAGCAGCAACAATTCACACAATCATCCTCTCCAGCGCTCATAAGGCAAAAACGTACCATGGGGGAAAAGCAATCTCAGCCAATTGAGAGACGACAAAATGAAGAAATGGAACGAATTAAAAAGAAACATATCTACAGAAAACATTCCAAAGTACAAAAAAGGTAACGCCCTATTTAGACTAATATTGAAACAAGAAAAAAAAACGAAGTATAAAAAATTGTACTACGCGAATCTCACCAGAAACACCGCCAAAAACAATCTAGAGTAACATCCGACGCTTTTGCGGACTCAACCCGCAAAAACACATACACTGCATATTTAACCCAACCAAATATCAAAACCCCACCCACAAAGTAGAAATTGCAGACTTATTTAGTAAACATTTTTCAGAAATTTCATCCGACACAAATTTCAACACATCATTCACAAACCAAAATCAAACCTCAATCAGTAACTCACACAACCTATCATACACTCCCTGCAAAAGAGCAAAAGAAATAGAAAAGCCCATAACTCCTATAGAATTCTCAGCAGCGCTAAACACACTAAAAGGAAATACACCCGGACTACGCAAATGTTGTGTTTTTTTTGTTGTACGTGCTTAATGTTGTGACAATTTTTGAAATTTCAGTGTTCCAGGTTTTTATTTTTTTTTATATTCGTATTTATTTGCTTCTTACAGACTATCTTATAGGCTTGCTGTACATTTTCTTATCCCTGACTGGGCTGCAAGAGCTTGGACCTAAGTTGTGCGGTACGGCCGTGAAGCAATGCTTCGCACAACTCTGGCATCCTACTCCTCCCGCCCGTTACGTGCCCTCTCCAGGGCTCTCAGCTCCATTATTGTCTTGGCCACAAATATGGCTATGGCTTCCTATTTCCCCGGCGATTGAATCATTTGAGGCACGATACTGCTGGGTGTGAAGGGCTCTTCTAGGATCTCCTCCAGGGTTAGGCGAAGAGGACGTGGAGAGGGTCTTCTGTGACTTCACTGCCGCACGAAGGGCAGAAGTCCTCGCTTTTGTGACCAAAGCGTTTCAGGTAGCTTCGGAAGCACCCATGGCCGCTAAGGGCCTGCGTGAGGCAGAAGTCTACCTGACCATGCCTCCTTCCAGTCCCTTGTATGATTCCACCCATCGCCGTTGCCAGTTTGTCAAACTTGTGGCTCTCACTACCCTCTTCCTGACCGACACCGAAGAAAGGCTGTCCTGAGCCATGTTGGCCAGCTCCTTCCATTCTCGGACTAGCTCTTGGATGGGTATCAGCCCTGCGATCACGAGAGCCGCGTCGTCCGACACCGTCCTAAATGCGAAGGACGTCCGTAGCGCGCAGAGGCGGTGGTCTGCCTCTATTCCTCGTGCGTAGGACCTTACTCCCATCGTCTCGGCCCACACTGGGGCAGCGTAGAGAATTTGGGTGCTCACCACGCTTTCGTGCTTCGGGCCTCTGATGTTGAGGAGCATCCGCGAGAGGGCCCTCGTCGTCTCGCTCGCTCTCCTGTGGGCGTACTCGAGGTGCTCCCGGAACGAGAGCCTTGTTTCCAGCCAGAACCCTAGGTATTTTATTGCTCTTCTCGAGGTAACGGCCACTCCTCCTACATGTACTGTCGCTGTTTCGACCTTCTTCCGGCTCGAAATTAGCACTGCTTCCGTCTTTTGTGGGGCGAGATGAAGGCCGGCACTAGACATCCATGCCTCCACTTTCGCCACCACGGAGTTTGTTAGTGTTTCCACCCCGCGAACTGTCTTCGCCACTACCACTAGGGCTATATTGTCAGCGAATCCTACGATGGTAGTACCCTCCTCCATAGGTAATCCGAGGACTCCATCGTACATAGTGTTCCACCAGAGCGGCCCCAGCACAGAGCCCTGGGGCACTCCCTCGGAGACCACTCGTTCCTTCTGCCCTTCCCGCGTGTCGTACAGGAGTACTCTATCGCTCAGGTAGCTGTTCACCATCTTTAGCAGGTACACCGGGATCCTCAGTTCCTTCAGGGCTTGGAGAGTCCGCGGCCAGTTCGCCATGTTGAAAGCGTTCTTCACGTCTAGGGTGGTAACCAAGCAGTATTGCTTGTCTCCCCTCTCTTGTCTGGTGCCTTGGATGGCGCTTGCTGCCAGGTTCTTTACCCTCATGATGGCATCCACCGTTGACTTTCCTTTCCGGAAGCCGTACTGCTCCTCTGCCAGTCCACCCTCCCTGCTTATCGCCGCCTGGAGTCTCGTGGCCAGGATCTTCTTCAGTACCTTGCCTATCGTGTCTAGAAGGCAGATGGCTTCGGTAAGATGCAGCCTCTCCAGATGGCTTCATTAGTAGAAGGAGCCTCTGCTTCTTCCACATCTCCGGGAAGGATCCTTCCAGCAAGCACTGGTTATAAATGGCGGCAACCTTTTCCGGTATTCGACCAGAACCACTTTGAGCACTCGGTTTGGCACCGCGTCCGGGGCGGGAGCTTTGTTAGAGGCTAGGTTCCGAGCGGCCGCTAGCACCTCCTCAGCTGTGACTGCTTCCACCGACTCGTCTTCGAAATTCTCAATAGCCGGGCGGATTCCCTCCGCTCGACTGCTTGGGAACAGGACATCAATTATCGCCCTCAGTGCTACCGGGTCGGAAGGGGGCCTGGTTCCCGGCCTGACCTTTTTTGATACTATCCTGTACGCCTGTCCCCACGGGTCTTGTTCAGTTTCATCGCATAGCCTGGTTACTCCTGGTCCTGGTCTCTCGGTTACTTTCCCGTATGGCCGTTTTCAGCGCTTTCCTTGCTGCCTTGAACTCAAGGTGCATCGAGCTCCCTGCAGGAATCTTCTAGACCTCAGGCACTCTTTGCGGATTCGGCTTGTCCACCACGGGGCAGGCATGTGATGCCGAGCAAAGGTGTTGCGCGCCTTCATGCTTGCCTTGCAGGCCGCATCAAGGACCGTAGCAAGCGCCTCCTGTCGTCCAGCGTGTCCTGCCAAAATGCCTTGCCGCTGGGGGGAATGCTCGAGATCGCCTGGCTGGTTCCGAGCGGGCAAAGTATGGCCTCGTGGTCGCTTGCCGTGTAGATATTGGCGATTCTCCACTTTGGCTATTCTCCGCTGACGAAGGTAAGGTCGATTATGGAACCGGCCCTATTGTATGCTTCCTGGTTGCCCTCATTGAGAAGACACAGGTCCAGGGGTGCTAGGATCTCCAGCAAGGCTCTGCCTCTAGCATTCGTGGTGGAACTCCCCCACTCCTGTGCCCGTTAAAGTCCCCCGCTATTAGCACTGGGTGTTTGCCTCTGGCATATACCGCTAGCTACTCCAAGGCCTTACAGTAAGATTCGAGGCAGAGGCTTGGGTCTAGGTAACAGCTGTACACCCATGTACCTCGCCACTGGATTCTCACGAACCCTTCGCCTCTCCTCACTTGACTTGGCCCTTCCGCGGAACTGTTGCAGATCCAGATGGCCGCCTTGCCCTGGATGTTGGCCGACCACTCCTCGCCTGGACCGACGCTGTACGGCTCGCTGAGAATAGCTATGTCGGCCTGCACCTCGCCTACGGTGTGTTGCAGAAGGTCCTGCGCCGCTCTGCAGTGATTCAGAATAAGCTGGATCACTTGCATCCTGCCCTATCTTTCACTGCTCCATTGGAGTGCGGACACCGTCGACACTCGTTGGGGCAATTGGCGATTTTTTGCCCGCTTCCAGGCATCGGAAGCAGCTTGGTTGACTCTGCCTCTCCCGAATCCGACACGCAGTCCATCGGATCCTCACTCTCCCTTTGCTCACAACTGTTGTCGCAATTTTGCTGGGTAGACCAATGATAGCGGTATGTGTGTCCCTGGATCTTGCACCGTCCCATCCACTTGGAACTGCTCGGTCAGAGCAAGCCAGATGTCCACTTCCGTCGCTAGCGGGTCGAGGTCCCTAATCTCTAGATACTTCATCATGCTGTCCTCGGACAGTGCCCGCACTTCGGCAGCTCCTTTTCGAGGTTCTCCCTCATGGCGTTCGTGCTATTCACACGCTTTTTTGATAGCTGGAGCAGAAGGTTCCCAGTTGCACCTTGTGGAAATTTTGGCTGAGTTCCTTCAGACAGTGTTTCAGGGTGTTGTGGTCTGTGTCTACTGATTAGTCAGCTTAAGGTTTATTATTGCTTTTACCTTCCGTAGGTTTGTTTGTGGGCAATATCCGTAGATTGGAAGGCCGTAGTCTGCTTTTGCGGTGATAGTTGCTTTTATGACGTTTAGAAGTGTGGATGTGTTGCAGTTAAATTTTGGGCTTGAGTGGCCGTGCCGACCACTGGTGTAATGTGATGGCATTTATGAATGGTTATCTTGGATATAGTTTTACATTATTGTCGAATGAGTCTTAACTTATGCGACCTTTCTTATTCGCCTCTAGCTTAAAACTTACTAACCCGTTGGATCATTAACCAGTCTTGTCTCGTCGTCATCTTGATCATCTTCTGAAAGTTCACACAAGCGCTTCATCTTATCGGATGCATAAACAGACTTTTAATGGCTCTGCTTTCGTCGCGCATGGGGGATATCATCAACTAGATATCTGCTCGTAAAGGCATCAACGTAAACTTTGTAAAGGCATCAACGTTGATGAAATTTCGCCTTCCGGAAACCCAAAACAAATTTAGAGCGAGTTTTATTGTTTATCTATGCTCTCTTTGTATATACTTCTTATAGCATTCATGTGGTATATTAGTTGTTTCGTCACAACATACAGCCGTACGTCATTCTCAGTTTTCTTCGCATTTTTCATATCAGTTACAATGTTTTGAATCTTTTCATATTACAATGGTATTGTGAATAACAAGTCAGCTTCGTCTAAAAGGGGTTTGGCAATCTTTAGGCATGTAGCCTAAATCTCGTGGGAGTTCTCATACGGCGCTCGACTCAATGCATCCGCGTGTATTGCAGCTCGATGTACAGTATTGCACATCAGTATTGCAGCTCGATGTACAATTTGGATGTCATATTCATGAATTCTTAACCTCTTCATTTCGCATCAGTACCGCCGCCAAACCAACAGCACTGGCGCCAGTGTGTACCATAATTCATGTCAAAATCGGACATGACTATATAGACTCGGCTGTTGGTGAAGACCAAGAAAATATATTCTTTATCCGGATGCCGGAGATGATTCCTTCTCTTAGTTACAAATATATACACGAATACAATATATACTTGTACTCTACGAGTACCGGGTTTAAAAATAAATTAAAGTGATGGTAAATGATGATGATTCTAGTCAATTTTGAAAATGAGTTCACCGGATGCTAGCCCATTCCTACCATTTCGATATTGCAAACAAATTTGTCAGATGGAAAATATTCATAGTTGACAATAAATCTTTTTTCTTATGCCTATTTTAACGTGTTAATGTTGCAACGTTCCAAAGATAAAACATTCTAAAAATAGAATTCTCCCTTTTCAACTTGCCCTATGCCGTGGGGACCTAATTTCGTGAAACTCTTATAAATGGGAATTTTTGTGGGTATTTATTGCGGTCTTCATGGGAATAAGTAATTTTATCAAAAGTTAAAAAACAACTCAAATATAAAATTATTAAAATAAAAAAAAACATCAACTTTTTTCTGTCAATTACCAACGAATAGCAGACTTAACGGCCTTAAGGTGGTGAAACTATACGATATTTTCTTCTAAAGGAGGTATGTAGAAAAAGGTCAGGAAAATATGAGACGATCTAGTGGAAAATTTTACCTCAATTTAGTTTTTTGGAGCAATTTTTGATGAAATCATTGCAACAAGTAACTACGAGATTGGTACATCTAAATTCGGAATTACTCGCATATACACTGAAAGTGCAGTCATTACACAAGATGGTTCGTAGCCTGACTGCTTTAAATTGCAAGTTTTGGCATCATGAACTGAGGACAAGCCATTAAAGCTGGTGCTAAGGAACATATATTCTACAGTTTCAAAGGAGGAAATAGAACGTTGCTAAAGGTTTTAACGTAATGAATATTTACTGTCCAAGAAAGCCTGGCACGCGCGGCACTACGGCCGAAGTTTATGTTGATGATAGACTTAAATCTAAATGATAAACTAAATCTATTTTATGTCAACCTCAAGATGACTACGAAGATGACTTAGATGACTTAAAATCAAACAAATTGGATGGCACCAAGTTACAGTGGGAAAAGCAACTAATAATAAGGACCTCGCCCAATGTTATAAATGCCAAAATTTTGGACAGACATGTGTGCAAACTGCGGAGAAAATCACTCTGCAGAATTTAAAGGCTTCAAAGTGATCCCTTCAAGTGATGCCACAGGTCCTAGTGAACGAAACCCCCATTACAGTCACCCAAAAGGGTATTCCACAGTCCGGACCACCGGCACCGACTGATGCTGCAGTTCTATACCTGCGACACCAAAACCCTTACAGGTGATTCCTCCATCGAAACATATATTTGTTTCTCGGCTTGCCCCTGATATTTCAGAGATTGATATCTCGGCTTATATCAAAGTCAAAACTAAAGCCGATATAAAGATGGAGGACATAGCTAAATTTAAATATAATTATATACGGCGCACGTCTTCTTTCAAAATTCGTGTGCCCGCGCTGATGTTCAAGAGGATTTGTTCCTTAGTTTTTGGTCAGAGAACATCTTCGTCCAAGAACATCAGCCTAGTACAGCAAAGTTAAAAGATTTAAAACCAGTGGGAGTGAAATACAGTCTTCAGTCTGACCTTGATAACTTTCAAGAATGGTGTTTAGCTAATGATTTAATACTTAATGGATCAAAATGCAGGCATATGTCTTTTTATCGTTCTTGCCCTCTGCAAGCTACGTATTCCATTAATGGGATTGCCTTAAAAAAATTAACCCAGGTTAATGATCTCGGCATCCTATTAGACATAAAACTTAAATTTGCCGACCATATTTCCTTAATGGTTAATAAAGCTAAAGGAGTCCTTGGTTTTATTAAAAGGTGGTCAAAAGAATTTAATGACCCCTATATAACCAAAACATTATTCATTTCTTTGGTCCGTCCTATACTGGAGTACGGTTCATGTGTCTGGAGTCCCCAATATGGAGTACATCAGGACCGCATAGAATCCGTACAAAAGAATTTCCTAACTTTTTCACTTAGAGGTCTAAACTGGGATGCAAATCTTCACCTTCCATCTTATAAGAGTAGACTCTTACTCATAAACTTACCTAGCTTAACAAATCGTAGGACAATGCTCGGTGTAGTCTTTCTGCATAACCTTATTAACGGGGATGTAGATAGCCAGCATTTACTAAAACGCTTAAAATTTAACATTCCTAATAGAAGGACTCGAAACTTTAGTCCTCTGTTCCTTAGCCGTTGTACTTCGACATATGCACTGCATGAACCTTTAAGGGTATTATGTTCGAACTACAATGGTCTCTACGCTATAACATCTCTTTCCTGTCCCTCAAACTTAAAATATAGAATTTTAAATTTCCTTACTAACTCCTCCTAGCTTTATGAATTAGAAGTAGCTTAATGTATACTAATTAATCGTTTTTTGAGCGCCCCTCGGTCGTCTGGGCCTCTAAGCTTTATGATGAATATAGGATTGCTACCTGATGATCTTATTGATGCACAAGCCATTTCCAAATTCTGAAAGACCGGTAAAACAACAAAAAAAAAAACAAGAAAGGAAAGCTAACTTCGGGCGGAGCCGAAGTTGATATACCCTTGCAGCTAAAACAGGATATATGTCGCTAAAATCGGATATAGTTGACCGATTTCAAGACGATAGCTTTAAAACTGAGAGACTAGTTCGCGTAGAAACAGACAGACGGACATGCTCATATCAACTCAGGAGGTGATCCTGATCAAGAATATATATACTTTATAGGGTCGGAGATGTCTCCTTCACTGCGTTGCACACTTTTGACCAAAATTATAATACCCTCTGCAAGGGTATAAAAATGTAACACAAAGTACGAAGCTTCCATCTTCAAAAATACCAAAGTTGGTTTTTTTACCAAATTCCATTTCCGATCGTTCAGTTATATGGCAGCTATAAGATATAATCGGCCGATCGTTATGCAATTTGGTAGGTTGTATTAACTGACCAAAAATAGAATCTGTACTTAGTTCCAGCTTTTTATCTTCAAAAACACGAAAGTTAGGTAATTTCCGATTGTTCAGTTATATGGCAGCTATAAGATATAGTCGGCCGATCGTTATGTTATATGTAGGGTGTATTATTTTGCCAAAAATAGCATTCGTACCAAATCCGAATTCTCTAGCTTTAAAAACACCGAAGTTAAAGCATTTCCGATCAATCAGTTATATGGCAGCTATAGGATATAGTCGGTCGATCCCGGCCGTTCCGACTTATATACTGCGTGCAAAGGAAAGAAGGGTGTGTGCAAAGTTTCAAGACGATAGCTTTAAAACTGAGAGACTAGTTTGCGTAGAAACAGACAGACAGACAGACAGACGGACAGACGGACATGCTCATATCAACTCAGGAGGTGATCCTGATCAAGAATATATATACTTTATAGGGTCGGAGATGTCTCCGACTTATTATTTTGTAGCATAATAGCATTCGTACCAAATCCGAATTCTCTAGCTTCAAAAACACCGAAGTTATAGCATTTCCGATCAATCAGTTATAAGGCAGCTATAGGATATAGTCGGCCGATCCTTATAAAATTTGGTAGGTCGTATTATTTTGCCAAAAATAGCTTTCGTACAAAATCTGAACTCTGTAACTCTAAAAACACCAAAGTTATACCATTACCGATCAATCAGTTATATGGCAGCTATATGATATAGTCGGCCGATCCTTATAAAATTTGGCGTGTTGTATTATTTTGCCAAAAATAGCTTTCGTACAAAATCTGAACTCTGTAACTCTAAAAACACCAAAGTTATACCATTACCGATCAATCAGTTATATGGCAGCTATAGGATATAGTCGGCCGATCCTTATAAAATTTGGCATGTTGTATTATTTTTCCAAAAATAGCTATCGTACAAAATCTGAACTCTGTAACTCTTAAAAGACCAAAGTTATACCATTTCGGATCAATCGGTTATATGGCAGCTATAGGATATAGTCGGCCGATCCTTGTAAAATTCGGTAGGTCGTATTATTTTGCCAAAAATAGCTATCGTACAAAATCTGAACTCTGTTACTTTAAAAACATCAAAGTTATACCATTTCCGATCAATCAGTTATATGGCCGCTATAGGATATAGTCGGCCGATCCCGGCCGTTCCGACTTATATACTGCGTGCAAAGGAAAGAAGGGTGTGTGCAAAGTGTCAAGACGATAGCTTTAAAACTGAGAGACTAGTTTGCGTAGAAACAGACAGACGGACAGACAGACAGACGGACAGACGGACAGACGGACAGACGGACATGCTCATATCAACTCAGGAGGTGATCCTGATCAAGAATATATATACTTTATAGGGTCGGAGATGTCTCCTTCACTGCGTTGCACACTTTTGGACAAAATTATAATACCTTCTGCAACTCGACTCGACAAGACCCCGAAAAATATAATTAAAAATTACTAAACTCAAACTAGACCCGCGAAAAGCATGTGTGGTGTAAAATAAACATTTCATAAACAATATTTGAAAAAAAACCGTTTATTTACAATGATACAAAAATTATAATATAATATCTTATACATAAACGTAAACGGCAGTTCCGTTGTTGCCTAATGAATTGTTTACTAGACACACATACATACATACATCTGTTTCACAAAGAAAGTGCATTCGTCGAGTTATAGACCAGTGACCGAGGGAATAGAGGAGGTCTCATATGCGAGTAAGATTCTAGTAGATGGTAGAAGGAAGCTTAAGAACGAATAGAACGAGATATGTACGAGTGTATATATGAGTGTTTGTTTTTTTTTCAATTTTTTTTAACCTTCTTTTTTCCTAACCGACTTTCTTTACCCTAGTAAGAATTGTAAAAAATTTATTTAGAAAATAATTAATCGTCGTCTTCAAATAAACTCAAGTTGTCGATCGCATTATCTAAGTGTGTTGAGTTTAGGCGAACAAGGAGTATATTTTCTAATGTGTCGTGGCTTAAACGATTTACCACAAACGATCATACCACAAATACTTAATACCAAATTTCATAAGGATCCGCCGACTATATGTATCTTATAGCTGCCATATAACTTGCCATACAAGTACAATGCATATCGCGCGACTATTTCCTGCAGCAACCATACAAAATATCGGAGGAAGGCGCCCAAAAATATAAATCGCCCACATATACTAATCCCTTAGTTTTAATTGTTACAATTAAATTACAGCAAAATAAAACAAAAACATAATTATAATAAGAAACTAAAATACAAATTGTAGCCAAAGAAAATCAAAATTATTATATTCAGTTGAAGTCATCGAGTAGTAGTGCTGCTGATAAGTCGGATTTTTTAGAATGTGGGAGCGTTCTTTGGCCAGTAATATAAGGATCCGAACTCAGAAGTACTCTGTGCATCAAATCTATATTTGTATCAATCCCACAAGTCTTTAGGGTGTGCTGCCTTCTAAACAGTTTGATGTCTTTATTTTTAGACTCTGCAGCTTCCTTAGATAATTCACCAATCGGCACAAGTGCATAATTAATCACATCTGGAGCATGAACCAAAATTTTGTGTACGGATGGTGGAAGATAGAACCATAAATACAATTTAATAAGATTTCTGGCAGTATCAAGTGCATATTATCCAAATTTTGGCGCATTGATTTTGTAACCTGATGCCAAACACTGCAGCAATATTGAACACCGGATTATAACGTCTTTATCAATACCCGTTATTTCAGCTGCCCTTTTCGGATTTTTAAAAAACGCTCTTGCCGTATTTCCATCGTTTGACGTGCCACTTCCTCCACTCCTAGGCTTGTCTACAATCAGTCCCATTCGTTTGCGAAAATCATTCTGCATATTCTGCTTGAGGCTTACTAGGAGAGCGATTCATTAAAATTGTTTCCTTTTCGTTAAGCCAATTAGATTGGAAATTAAGAACTGATGCCTTTTTGCGGTTATATTGTTTCCAAAAAAAATCAATTTTTTTGCAAATGTATCCAATACATTTCGTTAGCACGCCCATCTCGGACACGTAGCCAATGTCTTCAATACTGCTGTTTACATGATCGATGGCCTTCCGTAATTTTTCTGCATTGGTGCCGATTTCTGTACACCAATAATTATTACCAATAATTATAATTGAATATGTACAACCGAGTGAAGAAGCGTCAGCTACCAAAATTAAATTAATAAAAAAACAAGAAAGGAAGGCTAACTTCGGGCGGAGCCGAAGTTCATATACCCTTGCAGCTAAAACAGGATATATATCGCTAAAATCGGATATAATTGACCGATTCTTATGGGAATATCATAATATAACCAATAAATTACAAGACAAAATCTAAAAAAATCCCAAACTTCTATCTTGAAGAACCCCAAAGTTGGTATTTTTACCAAATACCATTTCCGATCGTTCAGTTATATGGCAGCTATAAGATATAGTCGGCCGATCCATATGAAACTTGATAAGTCGTATTATTTTTCAAAAAATAGAATTCATAGAAAATCCCAACTTCCTAGCTCGAAAAACACTGAAGTTATGCCATTTCCGATCAGTCAGTTATATCGCAGATATAGGATATAGTCGGCTGATCCTTATCAAATTTGGCATGTTGTATTATTTTACCAAAAATAGCAATCGTACCAAATCCGAATTCTCTAGCTTTAAAAACACCGAAGTTATAGCATTTCCGATCAATCAGTTATATGGCAGCTATAAGATATAGTCGGCCGATCCTTATAAAATTTGGTAGGTCGTATTATTTTGCCAAAAATAGCATTCGTACAAAATCTGAACTCTGTAACTCTAAAAACACCAAAGTTATACCATTTCCGATCAATCAGTTATATGGCAGCTATAGGATATAGTCGGCCGATCCCGGCCGTTCCGACTTATATACTGCGTGCAAAGGAAAGAAGGGTGTGTGCAAAGTTTCAAGACGATAGCTTAAAAACTGAGAGACTAGTTCGCGTAGAAACGGACAGACAGACGGACAGACAGACGGACAGACAGACGGACAGACGGACAGACGGACATGCTCATATCAACTCAGGAGGTGATCCTGATCAAGAATATATATACTTTATAGGGTCGGAGATGTCTCCTTCACTGCGTTGCACACTTTTGACCAAAATTATAATACCCTCTGCAAGGGTATAAAAACGCTATTAAAATTTAAATTTAAAGCTAATAAGAACATAAAACGTGAAAGACGAACACAAAGACAGCACAACTACAATGCAAAACAGCTGCATCGATCTTGAAGAAAAAAAGAGATGATGTTAGAATATTCCGCACACATCCGCAAATATCGGCAGCTAGCTTTACCTTTTTTTATACCTTAATATATTAACAAATACACAAATACATTTGAATAAAAAATTAATCGGGGGATTTCGGGGGATCACAATTAAAACTTTACGTAAACATAACAAGAAAGGAAATCTAATTTCGGGCGGAGCCGAAGTTGATATACCCTTGCAGCTAAAACAGGATATATATCGCTAAAATCGGATATAGTTGACCGATTCTTATGGGAATATCATAATATAACCAATAAATTACAAGACAAAATCTAAAAAAAAGCCCAAACTTCTATCTTGAAGAACCCCAAAGTTGGTATTTTTACCAAATACCATTTCCGATCGTTTAGTTATATGGCAGCTATAAGATATAGTCGGCCGATCCATATGAAACTTGATAAGTCGTATTATTTTTCCAAAAATAGAATTCATAGAAAATCCCAACTTTCTAGCTCGAAAAACACTGAAGTTATGCCATTTCCGATCAATCAGTTATATGGCAGCTATAAGATATAGTCGGCCGTTCCGACTTATATACTGCGTGCAAAGGAAAGAAGGGTGTGTGCAAAGTTTCAAGACGATAGCATTAAAACTGAGAGACTAGTTTGCGTAGAAACAGACAGACGGACAGACGGACATGCTTATATCAACTCAGGAGGTGATCCTGATCAAGAATATATATACTTTATAGGGTCGGAGATGTCCTTCACTGCGTTGCACACTTTTGACCAAAATTATAATACCCTCTGCAAGGGTATAAAAATAAAAATAAAAAAAACAAAAATAAAAAAAAAAAAGAATATAATATAAATTGAGCAGCGTAATTAGTTGATTGAACACTTTGAAGTTCACTTTTGTTGTGAAATATTCGTGATGAGTGCAGCTGCGCTTTGCAAAAGAACACGTGTTCACAGCTTCAATTCTATTTTTAGAAAGAACAGTTCGATTTCCAGAAAAATCTAGTATACAATGAAGAAGCTTGGACATTTTAGTAACGATTTTGCGACCCGGTCTTAATTGGTACCTTCCTGGTTATGACCAATACTTTGCCAATCACCCTAGCAACACCGCAAAGGGAGACTCTGCTATCCTTATCAAGACCAGCATTATCCACATACAGAATGACTCCACAGCGCGAATATTTTTACAGCTAGCTTGCATTGATATTCTAACAAATGGAGGTGTACTTAAAATAGCTTTCTTGTATCTTCCAGCGAGCCTTGGACAAAAAACGATTTTGACCAGCTACTAGTCTCTCTAGGCCCAAAATTTTTGGCTGGAGGTGACTTTAATGCCAAGCATCAATGGTGGGGAAATTTAAAGTACTGTTACCGGGGTTAGCATCTTCAAGAAGCCATAGTTTCAAGCTTAAGCCAAGTTTTAGCTACTGGGGAACCTACTCTTCATCGTAAATAGGGTACCACTCAACAAGCTTTCGATCAAAACCAAATACGAGATATCCTCGGACCATTTGGCAATTGTCGCAACGCTAAGTCAAAGACCGCAATGCAAGGCCAAAAGGAAATCTATACTACCGCCCGGCTCCTCTGTTCAAAAGTTTGAGGAATTCTTGGGCAGACGGATTAACCTCAACGCTGTCATCAACCATCCAGACGATCTTGAAGCTGCTGTGGAAAATACAAACACTGCTGCGACAGCAGCTACCCCGAACCAAAAGCACCTTTCGAATCAGAATAGAAGCAATCTGCTGCCACAAAATACTCTAGTTCTCATACAGCTTAAAAGATGAGTCCGCTGAGAATAAACAAGCTATTCCAAAGTGGCAGTTTGGCTTCCGAAAAAGTCATGGCACACCTGAACAGCTACATCGCGTGGTCAATTTCACTCCGGAAGCGATGGTAATTAAAAATGTATTCAGTTGCTGTATTCATGAACATTCAACAAGCCTTTGACAGGGTATGGCACGATGGTCTTCCAAGCAAGCTGAAAACCTCCTAACGCCTCAGCTCTTTCTCCTTATTCATAGCTTTTTATCGGCAAGGAAATTCAGTGTGGTTGTCGATGGTCAAAATCCTTGGTGTGATTTTGGATAGAGGACTTACTTTCCAGCAGGCTGTGCTCTCAAAGGCAGCAAGAATGTTTTGGCTATTATCACCAAGAAATAAGCTTTTACTGTCCAACAAAGTTAGAATAGCGTCTAAGTCAAACCTGAACAAAATAAGAGTAGCACAAAGTAAAATTGGCAGATCGATTTGTAATGCCACTTGGTTCATAAGATCTAGAGAGATAGAAAGAAATTTGAAAATCCCAAAGATAGGCGATGTACATACACATGAAGAAAAGTACAATGAACGCCTTGACTCTCATCCTAACTCCCTAGCGAAGAGGCTAATATGGAGACCTACAAAAAGAAGATTAACAAGAAAGGAAACCTAAAGGAAACCTGATTAAAACAGTTAAAACCGGATATACATATATCGCAAACATTGGATTAAATTGGCCGATCCTTATGAAAATATCATAGTATAATCAATTTATTACAATAAAAAATCTAAAAAAAGGACCAAGCTTCCATCTTCAAAAGGTTGTATTAACTGATGCTTAGGTGAGGGGCCGTTGTTCCGCTCAGCTGAACTTAAGAGCGCATCCGCGCTGAAAAGCGCACCCGCGCTTAAAAGCTCATCCGTGCTGAAGAGCGCATCCGCGCTCGCCCCTCTATGCATTCTTCCTCTCTCGTCGGCCGTCGTCGATCGTCCGCTCTGGTTTATATTTACGTTTAGCGTTTAGGCTTTCTAAGTTAAGTTCATTAATCTCTTGTAAGCAGCCCAATAAAGCTGACCGCGTTAAATTCACTGAAAGACGCCCCCGACTTTTTAATTCAAAATTTCAACTTTTCTGGAATCTTTGGCGGCAGCAGCGCCCCCCTACAAACATTGGTCCTTCGAGCCGGATATTTTGAATATTTGGATATATTCTACCAGCAGTTCTCGGCATTGTTCCGCCAAAAGATAAGTACATTTTTCCGTCTCCGTTTCTCTGCCGGTCTTCAGCAGTGATCCGAACATTAAATTTCGTTCACACTGCTGCAAGATTGTTTTTCCCTCCGTGTCAACTCCAAGTCCGAGTTTTCCGACACAACGGCAGTTTGAGATTTTTTTCTCTACGTCTGCAAATTCTGAAAATTTTTCCATTCGTCTCCGTTTGTGTGCTGCCCATATTCCTCGCCGTTTTCGGCCTCTCCGTTATCCATTCGCTTGCCAACGGTCGAGGCATATGAGCATCCTTACACACACATACCCACATACATATTTTGTTTTTGTGCAAATAATCCGCGAAAAATTCGCAAGTGAACAGTGAAAAGAAGGCATAATTAATATTGGCCAGCCGGTGTGATTTAGTTCCGGAAATTTCCAAATTCACCGAACAGTCCGCCGCTGTCGTAATATTTGTTTCTTTTCTTCCCCAATCAGTGTCATTTTTTACACCACATAACTTCTCTGTTCCCCCCGTTATACAGTCCACTTATCAACGCTCCACTGTGCCAACATTGCCCACATGCCCTTACATATGTATGTATCAGAGAACGGCACGGGTGCCACTTTTCGATACCCTATGCATACCCATAAAAATTTGTGCGCGGGTACCACTCGCCACACAAAAGACAAAAGGCAATACCGACACACACAATTTTTGTATGAGTACAAAGTGTCTATTGCCTTTCTTGCACCCATGATTTTGTGCCTGTGTGTCTTAAGACGCAAAACACCCGAGTGTTTTTCGGTCGCTTGAACAGATCATACCAGCCACCCTAAAAAAAAGTGGAAAGAGAAAAATGGTAAAAAAAATGATCGTTGAAATAGAGCATGGGTAGGAAAAACACACATGAAAGTCTCGGGTGTTTTGGCAGTGTCTATGCGTGTCTACGCATTGATCGGCTGCTTTCCATTGCTTTTTGGGTAAAAATATCTGTAAGCGATTTCTTTGGTCCAACGAATTGATGTTTTTTAAAGTTCGCAATGCAGATAGTATGTACATAATTTAATTCAAGAATTATATTACCATCTAATTTTTTATATAATTTTTTAAAATTTTGCTTAACATTTTTATAATAATTATTATTTTTTTATGTACATGTACATACATACGTATTATTTTTAATTTTAATTATTTAATTAAAATTGTAAGATTTTTTCCTTTTTCTTTCCTTTCTGTCCTTTTCTAACTACCTAAGCGTATAGACTTGGTGCACGGGTACCTAGAACATACAAAAGTAAAAACAACAAAACCCTTTCCTACGATAGTTTTATGATCTTCTTTGTGTGCCTTTCTTCCACCCATCCGTTTTTTTGTGTGCCTGCGATCCACCCACAAGAAACTTACTGGGTAAAAAAAAGGCAAGCACCCAAAATCATGGGTGTTTCCAGACACCCTAAATTTCTTGCATGGTAAATACTCATGCACAAAACTTCGTGCATGCAAGACACCCGGGTGCCTAAAATACTCGGTGTTTTTCGTGCCTACTCATTGTGCGAGTGGCAAGCTGCCGTTCTCTGGTATGTATATCCGTACCTGCATGCATGTCCATATATTTCCAAATATTTTCTGACTCCAATTTCAGGAAATATATATAACCGATAAAAATTAACATATACAGTCCACTTATCGACGTTCCACTGTGCCATCACATGCCCACATGCCCTTGCCCTACTTGCATGCCTGTCCATATATTTCCAAATATTTTCTGCCTCCAATTTCAGGAAATATAACCGATAAAATTTAAAAAAAATTTTTTAATTTCCTAAACCCAACAATTATATACCACCATTTCACTACAAATCCGTGATTGTGCCGCATCAATTCTCGAGCTGGCCGCCTTAGAAGCCGCGTTGTGTTTTTTTTAGTGCTGGTTTTTTTGTCCCCCTTTTGGGTACGTACAGGGTGCCGACGGCATAACCGGCTGCGTAACAAATAAATTTAAAAAAAAGGAAATCTATTAATTATAAACTTATATATTTATAATTAAATCCACTAAAATTTATTTAATTTTTATTTTCCGTTCTGCAAAGGGCCAGTTTTTTAATTAACCTTTCCGGCCACTCAATAATTAAAGTCGAAAATTTAATTATCGAGAAAAATTATAATTAAATAATTAATAATTATATTTAATAATTTTATATTTGTCGATCTTCTGTCTGAATCGAGCCGCGGTTTCAATTCCACCGTTCCAGCTTCGTGATAATTAACCTCAATTGATTAAAACTTGATATTTTCAACTCCATCCTTCTGACTCCATAATAATTAAATCCGCCAATTAGGCAAAAATTAATTATTTATTTTTTTGTGTTAAATCCAAGCCAAGGTGAAGTTCACCTTTCCGGCTCCGCAAATTCAAAAATAGTCAGGAATTCAATATTTACATACGGGCCATACTGGTCGAAATATATATATACATCAATTTTCTCATCAATTTTTTCCCCAAACGAGAACGAATTTTCCGGTACTTGTCCATTTTTCCGTGCCGTCAGTTTCCTAACGCTGTTTCTACTCCGCATCAGGCTCCGCCTAGAATCTCAACAAACCTCGTCCCATCTGGGTTTTCTTCGGCTTCCTGAAGTTTCTTCCACATTCGAATCGTGCCGCATCCGACGCTCCTTTCGACATCGGCGCCACTAATTCCCACTTGTGCCTTGTGATCGCATTTCATCCGCGATCTCACCGGTCTTATCACGTTAGTGTGACCGGCCACAGCTTCGTACGCGGCACCTATTGCGCAAGTCAGTCGACAAGCGCTGACCCGCGAATTGGTGTCTGAGAATGCCCACGGGAGACGACCAAAAGCCACGTCTGATCCCAACCATCCGTTTGGAGAGATCTCAATCCGCTTCTCCGCGGACCCCTCTTTTAAAGCCTAAGGCGTATAGTGCCATTCCAAGGGCGAAGAGTGACGAATCCGTCAACACAATCCCCGGTCCTTCACAGAGGCACACTCGTTCCGTTGCAAAAATGGCTCAAAGTGCGGTCGACGTGGCGCTGAAGAAGTTCATCGCCACTTCAGATCGAGTTAGCCAATTTGAGGCCAACATAAATACTCCGGCCGCCAGAGAAACGGAAGTGGGCTCCCAATACATGTGCGAAGTCCATCGGGACCAAATTCGTGCACTTTGGGAGAAGGTGGAGAAAAGCTATGAGAGCTGCTCCGATTTGCTAGCTGAGTCCGACGACAATGCGGCCATCTCGACAGTGCTGGAATCGAAGTACAGCTACTGTTACTCCGTCTATTCGAGGTGTATTGCCCAGCTTCGGGAGAAAATTGCCTCCCAATCCAATCCTCGCCCGCGTCTACAGGTTGCCGTTTACCTCCAGTTGATACTGAGGACTTCGCGGGTGATTATATTCGGTGGCCCATCTTCAGAGACTTGTTTACGGTCATTTACATCCAAAACTCGCGGCTCACTCCGGTAGAAAAGTTGTTCCACATACTGTCCAAAACAAGTGGTGACGCCCACGCCATTGTTTCTAAGGCTCCGCTTACCCATGAGGGGTTTGACGCCGCGTGGCAAAGCCTCACAGATCGCTTTGAGAACCGGCGGCTATTGGTCAACAGCCAGTTGAAGACCCTTTTCAACATCCAGGCTATTTCTCAAGAGTCCGGGGTCGCTCTGAAGGAGCTGCAGGCCACCATTCAGAGTTGTCTGACAGCCCTAGCAATGTCCGCCATCAATGTTGAGGCTTGGGACTACCTCTTTGTGTTTATGATTTCGTTAAAGCTCCCCAAGGTCACACTTTCTATGTGGGAGCAATCCGTCCATAATAAGGCCGAAATTCCAACATGGAAGGAATTAGACTTCCTGACAGAGCGCCATCGCACTCTAGAGGCAATCGACGACGTCAGACCTAGTGGCTCCGGGCAACTTCCGCCAAGGTCGGGAATTCCTATTGCCCCTGCTCGGAGGCTCAATTCATACGAGACTCGAGTGGTTCCGGGCCCCAAGGGTTGCGATCTCTGTTCAAGGGAGAACCACCCCATTCGCTTGTATCCGCGGTTCCTGGAAATGGACGTAAATGGGCGCTCTGACTACATAAGGAGAAAGCAGTTATGTTTAAACTGTTTTGCCCGAGGGCACCAGCAGCAAGACTGCACGAGCGCCCATACCTGCTTCACATGCCGCAGCCGACACCACACCCTCCTGCACCGCGGCAATCCGTTCGCCACCGCTCCAAGTCCGCCTATGCCGCCTACCGCTCCAAGTCCGCCTACGCCAGCAAACGGCTCAGAGGATCAGTCGAATGTGCAGGTGTGTTTCGCTTCCGGGTCAGGAGCAGTCATACTGGGCACGGCCCTTATCAACGTGTGCCATTTGGGGTGCACCGTCCAGGCACGAGCACTAATAGACTCAGGGTCCGAAGCGACCTTCATAACGGAACGACTGTTCAACCTCGTCAAGCCTCCTTTCAAGACGATTCAAGCCCAAGTTTACGGCCTTAATCAGACCATTTCCGCGCAGTCTACGAAATTGTGCCATTTCTCCATTCGGTCGCCGTCTACAATTAGAGACTGCGGCCTACGTTCTTCCGCAGTTGGCAGGAAATCTGCCATCCTACCCGATTCCGCAGGATCGTCTCAAGGGGCTGCCCGACATTCCCCTGGCGGACCCCAACTTCTTTGAGAGCTCCCAAGTCGATGTATTAATAGGAGCTGACTTTCTTCCGTCCATTCTCCTCGGTAATTCCAAGGCTAAAATCTGCGGGTCGCTTCTCGGTCAGGAGACCATTTTTGGATGGGTGCTGACAGGCCCATTATCTACAGTCAACCCCCGCAGCGTGTTTGTTTTTTCCGCACGAGTTGCCCGCAGCCTCGGTGACTCACTGGATCAGGGAGAGGTGCCCACACGGATCAGTTCTGAATCGGATTCAGGTTGCGAGCACAATTCTGTCTCGAGTCCTTCTTTAATTTACGCATCGCATCACGCTGCACGGTGGCAATCAGCTGATGATCCGTCTGATCCGGGCCAAATTCTGGATCCCGAGATCATATTCAGCACGATGTCGCCACGCCCACGCAACGCCCAGTCACTGGAGAGCAGATGTACTCGAAGTACACAATCCTACCGATGCCGAGTCTGCAATGGGATCCATCCATTGAAGAAGTGTCGGCGCTTCATACGCCTTAGTGCCGAGGAGCGGCTCCGAGCGGTTCTCGCGAGACGGCTGTAAGACGTGTGGTCAGGATCACCACACGCTGCTGCACCCCGTGACCAAGGAGCATCGGTCACCGCCCGCGGGAGACAGTACACGGGGTCTCGCTCCGTCATCCGCCAACTCCCGGCGCGGTTAAGGTGCTTCTCGCCCTGCTTCCGCCATTTTCCGGCATTCCTAAACCGATCCACGGCCGCCGACTTCCCGGCACTCTTCGATAACTCCTCGGCATTCTTCCGCCACTGGCTGGCAGCCGTCAAGTGCTCCA
Source organism: Drosophila pseudoananassae pseudoananassae (assembly GCA_018153035.1). NCBI lineage: Eukaryota > Metazoa > Arthropoda > Insecta > Diptera > Drosophilidae > Drosophila > Drosophila pseudoananassae. The sequence goes on from JAECXR010000054.1 coordinate 755,521, forward strand.
CCGCTCGTCCGCCCGCGTCATCAGCGCCTAGGCAATTTTCCGCCTCTCCTCGAGGGCCCTCGCAGGACGCGGTCGCTGCGCCCACCCTATCGTCGCTGCTGAACCGGAACAGCGTCAACATCGGGACCCGGATCGTTTACGTTATTTACATTTAGCGTTTAGGCTTTCTAAGTTAAGTTCATTAATCTCTTGTAAGCAGCCCAATAAAGCTGACCGCGTTAAATTCACTGAAAGACGCCCCCGACTTTTTAATTCAAAATTTCAACTTTTCTGGAATCTTTGGCGGCAGCAGCGCCCCCCTACAAACAACTGAAATACCAAAAATAGAATCTTTACGAAGTTCCAACTTTCTATCTTTAAAAACACGAAAGTTTGGTAAGTTTCGATTGTTCAGTTATATGGCAGCTATAGGATATAGCCTTATGAAATTTGCCATGTTGTATTATTTTGCCAAAAATAGCATTCGTACAAAATTTGAACTCTGTAACTCTAAAAACACTAGTTCTCGTAGAAACAGACAGACGGACATGCTTATATCAACTCAGGAGGTAATCCTGATCAAGAATATATATACTTTATAGGGTTGGAGATGTTCCTTCACTGCGTTTCACACTTTTGGACAAAATTATGCAAGGGTATAAAAATTAAAAAAAATATTAATATGGCCAAAAATATAATTTGCAGAAATATAATTTATTATATTATTATATTATAATAATTGAATTATATACAGCGTACAAATTTACAAAAGGTGTTTGGAAAGTTTGAAGTCGATATCTTAAAGTGCAGGTAGATCCGAGAGTAAATGGCAGAATGGGATAAAGATACGGATGAAGGGTTGGGAAACACACAATTTTATAACACTTATTACAATAACACTTAATACGCTATTAATAATTTTTAATAGTGGCCGAAAATTTGGGCTGCTTTAAATTTTAATTTGTTTACTTTCAATATTTATTAAGGGTTAAGGGAAAAGAGCTATTCATCTGTATATTATTAAGTAGTGGCGGGGAGGCGAGAGTAACACACACAAATACGCTGCTTTAACAGAGTAGGATTTTCCACCTTATATTTCACCAACGAGCCCAGGACACTTGTTGTGTGGTAAAAAGAAGCCTCTCTGGCAACCATCTAGACGATTAAAGTTGAGGGCAGTAAGGCCGAAACAGGGTCGCCACTTAGAAAGTGAGCCGGAGGTAGCTCTAGATGAGCTAGCTAGATGACGTAGATCGTCAGCGGGATTCTCAAAAAACGATACAAGAGCTCTGAAATTAAATATTTAGGTTATGTGGCATCAAGTCCTCAAAAGGCTTGTGACCGTGGCTGGGGAATCATCGCTTTAACTCGATCAGCTTATTAATGGAACTCACAAAATTGGTAGCATTGTCCAACCATATCTACCTGGGCTTATGTGCGTTTAGCGCGCTCAGAAACTAAGCTGTAAAAACGTCCTTGACTAACTCCAAATGGATCGCTATCGTACTGAAGAAAATTAATACGCTAACCTAACATTTGATGGGGCGCTTATTCCGAGACTCTGCCTTAAAGAAAAACGGTCCGTTTTTCAAAACTCTCTAAACGACCCTAAAATGCAAGCTCCATACATATCCAATCTTACGTCACAGAATCCGTGGACTTTCATCTTTCCTTGTCAGGGAATAGCTAAACGAGAAAACTTAATTCGCTAAGTTTAACTAAAACTGGAACACAATGGCAGCCACTCGGAGAAAAAGGATTGGAAAAGGCTTTCATCCCAAGATTAATTAAGCCAATAAAGTCTTTTGCTCTTGTGGCGACAGGACCTACCAAGCCCATTGGGTTGCAGCCACTCCAGCCAACACAATTGCAGCCACTCGGAGAGAAGCGATTGAGTAAGACTTTTATTTCAAGATAAATTTTTCTGCATTGTTTCGGCAATGAATTTTTTGCCCTTGTGACGACAGCACCTAGAAAGCCCATGGAGTCATAAAACTAAGCGACGGAAATCCTGATGGACAACCCGAGAGCCAATGGGAAAACTGGCACCTTCATCCTTATCCAGCTGGTGCATTGAGCGAACAGATAGAAGAGATGCTGGCTTTATGCCATAAGTCACGGTGTCGAGCTTGAAAACCTTCACATCGTCGTGGATTCAATCTTGCCATAGGATGCACTGCAGCAAGCTACAAGTATCACTTCCCTCTCTTTCTCTTAAGCGAACGTTCGTGTTTTTTTGTGTGCGCACTGCGTTTTATTATACATATTGGTAAACCGATGTTTACATACTTGTGAATTAAATCTTGTGAATCTTAACTATCTTAAAGTCTAAACCGTATCGCTTCGCGAGTGCTGTGGTATATTTGGAGTCGAATTAATAAATTGAATAATTTCAATTCCAAGCATAGCTCAGCTCTGCTTCTTCCCCGGCTTATCTATATTTCTGCATTTCTCTTTTGCACTATTCAAAGCTCCCGCTTTGGCTTCCTATTTGGCACAGTGGTTCAAGGTATTGTGTTTTTTAACTTTTTAAATATTAATTTTTGTTTTATTAAATAAAAAAAAATAAATAAATAAAAAATAAAATGGAATTTAAACTTGTCTGTGCCATTAAGTCTTGTAACAAGACAATTTCCTCATCCCAGCCTGCCATCCATTGCTGGCTATGTGAGAACGTCGTACATGCCAAGTGTGCCGGTTTCACTGCATCAGTTTCGGATGCCATTTCCCGTAGGTCTGGGATACATTACTGTTGTGAAAATAGTCGTACTGTGCAAGGCGAAATGAGGTCGTTCATGAGACAGACCAAAAATGGATTTAAAGAGCTGATCACTGGTTTTTGTAAAATCAATGACCAGATCTGTGCGCTGGACACTCAGTTTAGTGGCCTTCAGCTGCTAAATGAGTCCCCTAAGCGTAAGAAATCCGCTGTTTCTGATCCGCCTCAGCCTGCTCAGCCGACATTATTGCAGCCGCTTATATCTCTGGCCACCCCAAGGGCTGGAACTGAGAAAAATTCGTCCGAATTTCTCAGGGATAATGAGCAATTGTCCGATATGTCCGCCATGGCATCCCTTCAAGTGATGCCACAGGTCCTAGGGAACGAAACCCCCATTAGAGTCACCCAAAAGGGTATTCCACAGTCCGGACCACCGGCACCGACTGATGCTGCAGTTCTCGTACCTGCGACACCAAAACCCTTACAGGTGATTCCTCTATCGAAACATATATTTGTTTCTCGGCTCGCCCCTGATACTTCAGAGATTGATATCTCGGCTTATATCAAAGCCAAAACAAAAGCCGATATAAAGGTGGAGAACATTCAAAAATTTAAATATAATTATACAAGGCGCACGTCTTCTTTCAAGATTCGTGTGCCCGCGCTGATGTTCAAGACGATTTGTTCTCCCAGTTTTTGGCCAGAGAATCTTTTCGTCAAAGAACATCAGCCTAGTTCCGTTAAGAAAAAAGTTCAAAAACCAGTGGGAGTGAGACTTCCCCATATCGAAACCACTGACCAACCCTCCACCTCTTCTTTGGCTACTAACCCAAAAAACTAGTTTCCTCACTAACTCTTACCTATCAGAATACTAGGGGGCTACGTAGCAAACTCCCCAAGCTATATTCTGATAGTCTTTGCATCCCATATAATAGCATTTACAGAAACCTGGTTAAATCCGGAGATCTTTAGCTCTGAAGTTTTTCCAAGTAAGTACACCACTTTTAGACGGGATCGATCTCAGCGAAGGGGAGGTGGAGTCCTCATTTCGGTAGACTCTACTCTTGCTTCTGAAGAGGTGAAATCCCATGAGTTTGGTGACATAGAATTTATTTGCGTTAAAATCACTATGTCCGTTAAAGCTTTATACATTACATGTTCATATATACCTCCTATGTCTGAACCGCCTACATATTGGCAGCATTTGTCCGCCATTCGATACGTCTCTAATCTTATGACGGATCGTGACCAACTCGTAGCGGTGGGCGACTTTAATATCCCAGAATTAAAGTGGTCCAACGTTGACAACTCACCATCTTTGTCACTTATAACTTACCATGACTTCACCGCGGGCATGTTTGACATGTCCCTAGGTCAGATCAATCATGTTAGAAATTCGCTAGGTCGGCTTTTAGACTTATGCTTTGTATCTGATCCTGATGGTACTGCTCTCTCCAGAGCTTTTCCCCTTTCAACCCCAGAGGATCCATATCACCCCACGCTGGCGGTCTCAATCGAAACCACTCCTGGTATCGTTTAGATGTACCACGCGTGGTAAATAAGATTCGCTGTTTCCGTAAAGCTGATTTTCACAAACTTAATAGCCTTATCGAGACTTTTGACTGGTCTGATATTCTGGCGTGCACTGATCTTAATGTCACTTTAGAAAAATTTTATTTTACTTTAAATACATTTTTTGACTCATGTGTGCCTTGGAAATATCCGTCCGCTGCAACAAATCCTCCTTCATTTACAAGGTGCCTCACTAACCTAAAAAATAAAAAAAATAAGCTTTTACTTAAATATAAAAAAACCTGCAGTAGTGTTGATTTCTCAAGATACCTACTAGCTCGGTCGAATTTTACCGTGCATAACGCTGAATGTTATAGGAATTATATTGACCGCTGCCGGATACAATTTACTCAGGATCCAAAGCAGTTTTATAATTTTTTAAACACTCAGCGTAAACACGTATCTTTTTCACCCCTGCTTACGTTTGAAAATTCTTCTGCGACTTCGGATCAGGCTATTGCCGATCTATTCGCAGAATTTTTTCAAACAACTTATTCTCCTCCTAAATTGACTGATCAGCCTTACGCATATAACATTCAAGCAGCAAATCTTATTTTCTGTCCGTTTTTTTCTGAGAACAACTTATTATCTGGTCTTTTAAGGGTAAAACCCATTTATTCGCCAGGCCCCGACGGAGTACCAGGCTGTGTGCTAAAATACTGCGCCAGGGCTCTGTGCAAACCTCTTCTAAGACTTTTTAACTTATCTTTGGAAACCTCGATTTTTCCCCTTAAGTGGAAGGAATCATTTATAATTCCCCTACATAAAAAAGGGAAAAAGTCCGAGGCTGCCAACTACAGAGGCATCTCTAAGTTGTCGGCAATTCCAAAGTTATTTGAAAAATTAATTACCCCTCATTTGCAACACCTTTGCTCTTCGATTATCACTCCTTGTCAGCATGGCTTTATTAAGCGTCGCTCCATCACCACAAACTTATTGGAGTTGACATCCTTTGTCATAGATGGCTTTTGTAAGGGATATCAAACCGATGTAATTTACACAGACTTCAGCAAAGCATTCGATTCAGTTAATCACTCACTCTTGTTGAGTAAACTGAATATGCTGGGTTTTCCTAAAGACCTCTTAACGTGGATCTCCAGCTACCTAGATGGAAGGACACAAAGAGTCTTATTTAAAAACATACAGTCCCTTCTGGTCCGTGCTACATCTGGCGTCCCTCAAGGAAGTCATCTTGGCCCGCTATTATTCACGCTTTTTATAAACGACTTGCCCCCTGCTTTAACGAACTGTCTAGTTCTTATGTATGCAGATGATGTAAAGCTTTGTCTTCAGTACAAATCCATCTCTGCCCAATGCAGTCTTCAGTCTGACCTTGATAACTTTCAAAAATGGTGCTTAGCTAATGATCTAATACTTAATGGATCTAAATGCAAACATATGTCTTTTTATCGTTCTTGCCCTCTGCAAGCTACTTATTCTATTAATGGGATTGCCTTAGAAAAAGTGACTAATGATCTAATACTTAATGGATCTAAATGCAAACATATGTCTTTTTATCGTTCTTGCCCTCTGCAAGCTACTTATTCTATTAATGGGATTGCCTTAGAAAAAGTGACCCAGTTTAATGATCTCGGCATCCTATTAGACATAAAACTTAAATTTGCCGACCATATTTCCTTAATGGTTAATAAGGCTAAAGGAGTCCTTGTTTTTATCAAAAGGTGGTCAAAAGAATTTAATGACCCCTTTATAACCAAAACACTATTCATTTCTTTGGTCCGTCCTATACTGGAGTACGGTTCATGTGTCTGGAGTCCTCAATATGGAGTACATCAGGACCGCATAGAATCCGTACAAAAGAATTTCCTAACTTTTTCACTTAGAGGTCTAAACTGGGATGCAAATCTTCACCTTCCATCTTATAATAGTAGACTCTTACTCATAAACTTACCTAGCTTAACAAATCGTAGGACAATGCTCGGTGTAGTCTTTCTGCATAACCTTATTAACGGGGATGTAGATAGCCAGCATTTACTAAAACGCTTAAAATTTAATATTCCTAATAGAAGGACTCGAAACTTTAGTCCTTCTGTTCCTTAGCCGTTGTAGTTCGACATATGCACTGCATGACCCTTTTAGGTTATTATGTTCGAACTACAATGGTCTCTACGCTATAACATCTCTTTCCTGTCCCTCAAACTTAAAATATAGAATTTTAAATTTCCTTACTAACTCCTCCTAGCTTAATAAACAAATAGCTTAATATATTCTAACAAATCGTTTCTCGCCCCTCGGTCGTCTGGGCCTCTAAGCTTTATGATGAATACAGGAATGCTAGCTGATGCTCTTATTGATGCACAAGCCATTTCCAAATTCTGAAAGACCGGTAAAAAAAAAAAAAAAAAAAAAAAAAGACACAGCATACCACACAGGGCCGACGGAGCATGCGAAGCATTCACGAGCACGCCCGATCGATTATTAAATTCCCTACGCGGCCCACCTCATTCGCTACCAGATGCGGAGCTAACGCCAAATCCACAGACTTAAGGTTTCGCCACCTTTGCTCTAAGAACCGATCCATGGATTCCCAAGTCAGCCAAGCAGGCTGTCATCACTGCTTCCTGCGAGAGAGTCCTTCCACTTGGAGTTTGTGGCTGAGTCCAGATATTGGAAGATGATCTGGATGAGGAGGGATCCTTGAATTTCGGTGAACGTCCCGGTACTCATGAGGGCCCGCATATGACCATTGAATCTGTCGGATAACTCCCGAAAAGTTTCTAGGGTCGATTCCAAAGAGTCATTAACTAAGATCCATTCTAAGCCCAAGCATGATATCTAACTCACAACATGCACAAAAGGGTTAATCCATAGAAACTCCCCCTCCACCGCTCATCTCTAGGATAGATTGAGCAAACTGTCAAAATATATATAAACTCGTGGCTTTCCAGAGCATAGAAGCTTTTAACAGCTTCTAATATACCCCATAACTGACGCCCGGACGTTCCTTGGGGTAGATGGCCACTTGGCGGTAACAGTGTTACCCCGCAAGGAGAAGTCCTCTCCTTTTTTTTGGAAAATAGCTGTCACTTTGATTCTATGTAAAATTGAAAACTACATTGTAACTACAACTAAATTGTAACTACAAACCTAAAGTGAACGCGCTAAAAACCGAACTTGTCAATTTCAGTAGGAGATATAAATTCCCTCCCCTCACACCACCATCAGTAAATAACCAAAAGTTATCCTTCAGCGATAGCCAAGATACCTAGGGGTGGTACTAGATAGAAGCTTAAATGGAATCTGAACATAATAGAATTGCCTTGAAAGAACTAGCTAGTATGAAACAGGCGAAATTGGTGGCATCAGGCTAAGAGAAATACTGAACATCTCATTCTTGTACTAAACGACCACCTACTTCATTCCAGACTATTATACTCCTTGGGAATATATAAAAAATCCTTTTCGCCCCATCGTTCCCGAAACGGAAGAATGGATCGCTCACACCCCCGCCCCCAAGAATGCAATTTTTTTTCTACACCGGTGGCTCAACATTACAAAACAAAGTAGGAAGTGAACCAGGGACCGTAATTATAATGGGTGATAAAAAAAAATAAGAAATCATAATTAGCAGAAGGAAAAAAAATTAGAAATAATCATTATTCTCTGAGCGAAAAAAAAATATTAAATATTTATTATTTTTCTTTTTCATTTTTATATGATAAGGGTATCACAAGGCGCCAAACACGGAGTAAGAAAATCGAAGCTTCTTAAGCGAAGATTGATAGCCATCTCAACCTTACCTAACTTAAGTGTTAGTAGGTGCTACCTATCTACATCGCTATTAGATTTTCTAAGAAAACGACACTCAAAAAAGATCTACAATTTGTATATTAGTGGTTACCCTTTTATATATTCGGACCTCTTGATGAATGATCATTATTCATATTGGTCACTCGGAGCTCTGACCGAGATGATCATTAATCCTTCTTCTCTGCGACGTATCTTCATAGATTCATACTGCATGAACTGGAACACGTAACATCGGGACCTATGATGTGTGCAGCTTTTCGCACGTCGTAGCGTCCATTCCTCTTCGCCTTTGTTGTTTCGGTTTTGTCCATTTCTCTTGGTTGGGACCAACATGGGGATGCCTTTCTTCTTCCCGTCACAAATAGAGTTGTATTTATAGCCACCAGGCTTTCACCAGGATTCCCCCCGCAATGTCTTGTTCAGACTTTTGCCACTTGCGCGGACCATACAACCAAACTCAATTTTGTGCATATACCCTCGTGCTATAACTTTAGAGAACCTTACTACATTATAGATAAGATATAGATAGGCGATCCGGTTACCGACTGTGGGCAGCGCACCTAAGAGACTTAGCCTTAATTAGCCCTTAAGAAATAATGTTAAATCTGAATTAATTGATCATAGGGAGCAGCATCATTTGATGCTGCTAATCAACGGGATCCGCACCATTTGCGGCTCCTAATCCATAAAAAGAATATTTTTATAAAAGAATATTTCCCAAAAAAAAAACTGTTATTAGATGGCGACCGTGACAAAGGATCTGAGTATCAAAAATTTCAAAAATAATTATGTCAGGAGGACGTAAGGAAAAATTTAAAAGTCTGAGTCAGCAGAGTGCGAGTAATGGGTAGACACGGAGGAAGTTTTAACAAACAGGCCACCACCCGCATGGACAAAAGCCAAAAAACTGCATGGGGATCTCTACTATCTCGAGTCATGCCTCGATCATTATAAAAAATCCGCAACCCTCACTCAATATCCAAAAGATAAACGATAATTATAATTTAAACCACAATCTCAAAAGCAAATACCAAAACGGAAAAAATTCTGCCCCTGCGACTGCCCCGGACTCCTCTCCCGCACCGGCCCTGTAGGGCGGATCAAGCCCGAGTGCACAACAAAAAATAAGAAAAATATTTTTGTATATTTTTAATGATACACTGTACATATTTTATTAATGTACTAAGTTTCATTACAATCAATGTTAATTGAAAAACTAAAAAAATTCAAATAAGCTGCATAATAAAGTAAAAGTTCCCAAGGAAAATGAACTGGAAAAAAATTTAAACTTTTACAGCATAAACAGAAATGGTTAACAATAACTTGTTATAGCTATGATCAAAAAATTATTAAAAATAAATAAAATTGATGAAACAGCTAATGAATGACTAAATTAAAAGCAATTAGACTAGTGTATGATAAAGATTCTTACTTTAAGGAAAGAATTCAACAATTGGTCTTAACGACCCATATAAGCATCAATCAGCAAGAACTTATTTATATGCTTACTTATAATTTATAATTATCTTCTTTAATACATTGCAGACAAAAAATTATTCAGTCATAGAAAGAACTAATAATAGCGCAATCGATAAATTAAACTTATCATGCAAGCTGGTACATTCAAGACAAAGAATGATGCCATATAAAAAGTTGTAAATGGTTGCACAAAATTAACTGGACGTGTTTGACTGTGTTTCACTCTTGTATTACAGAAATTATCCACATCGCGTCGAAAACCGCGGAAGTGGAAAATAAAGACGTAACTTTTGTGCTAATCGTGGTATTAAAGAATACAACTGTGTAACTGTAAAAGAAAACATACTGTCAATACTGTAATACACATACTGTGTCCCTAAATGTGTCTCTTCCCTTCAGTACCAGTGTTGAGAAGTTTACCACGGAACTCTCTAATACATGCTCACCACTCTTAGGGAATTACCTAGCGACCGTATTTCCTATGTCCTACGCAAATGTAATTTTTTGTTGGACGATGATTTAAAAAGTTCAATTTTTTTTTTTGTTATAAAACTTTGGTGTTTTATTCATTGAACATAATAAATAAAAGACACTTTATATGATAATATGGTTCACAAATCGCGGTATCGCGTTTTCGATCAAAATAAGATTCTCCGACTCAATGATCAATAATCAAACATCGGCTTAAGAGATTCATCTCAAAAATTGATGCAATTTGTGAAATAAATTTGAACTGTGAAATTGGGCGGAAATTTAATTTAAATTTCGGTTGTTTAATTTAGCGGACCTTAGGGATCGCTTAGCGGATCTTTCTGTTTACATTTTCGAACATTAGGGATCGCTTAGCGGACTGTGTGAAATGATCTGGGTACGAATACTTTGGAGACGTAGCTGACCACTGGTCTATTTCGGGTCTATCCGAGCTGTCTGGAAATTAACTCTTGGCTTCAAGTTGTTTCTAAATTGGGTAAGAGCCCCTGAGTAAGGAGTCATATAACTCCCCCCATTCTAAATTGAATCGTCCCGATTTATTGAAATCTTCTATAGCTGCCAAATTACTGAAAGATCGGAAATGACCCAACTTTCGTGCAACTATATCGGTATTATAATTATGATAACTATATGCGGTATATATTCGATCTTAACAGCAAGGGTATATCAACTTCGGCTCCGAACGAAGTTAGCTCTCCTTGCTTGTTATTTGTAAAGTTTCAGATACCTACAATTTATACCTACACGAACTAAATTGTTGGCACAGAGGGCTTCATGAAGTTTGAGGCACGATTTCTCCCCTTAAAATTGAGGTTTTTTAATAAAACAAATTTTATATATAATATAATATTTTATATACAATATATATTCTTATAATATAAAAAACGAATAAAAAAAGTAAATTTATTTAAACACTCAAAACTAAAAAAATATAAATAATATATGAATTTCCATGAATTATTGGCACACTTATTGCAAAACTTAGAAATAAATGAAAATAACAAAAATTAATACTTTGTGGCAAAGCCATTTTGTTTTATAACGACTCCCAACCGTCTTGGCATCGATGAACCCAAATTATGGCCTTTTTTTTTCTTCCAACTCTTCCCACAAACGCTTGAGGCCTGGTGATTGAGGAGGATGCGGCAGAGTATGTTGGACGTTATGTACGCTCCACATACTCACATCATAAGCCGTATCATGTTGAAGTAAGAATGATGGGGGCAAGTTCAACTTATCGGCTCTTTTTTTTAAATTTGACCATGAGGCCTTCTATAAACTCCAGTTCGCCGACCCTTGAAGCGGACATGCAGCCCCACACAACAACGCCTCCACCACCATGTATCACAGTCGATACAAGGTTTTGCCGGCTATCAGAATGGAAAATGTTAAATTTGCCTTCGTCCGAAAATATAACATTGTTCCAAAAATCCATTGTATTCTTCATATATTCTTTCACATAATCTAAACGCTTCTTCTGATTTACTTTTGAAATAACTTGCTTTCTTCTAGCCACTCGGCTATTATAATTTGCCTGATGAAGGGTCCTTTGCACCGTTATTGGATAAATTTCTTTTCCAAACTACTCCTTTACTTCAACTGCGATCTGAGTTGAACAAATTTTTGTGTTCACCTTCACCTTTTTTTAATGTTGGCCTGCTCGGGTGGTCAAATCCTTGGGTCGTCCGGTGTGTTTTGCGCTTTCCAAAGAAGAAGCTTCCTTAAAACGCTGGACGATGCTCATAATCGTGTATAGGTTTCTGTTCATAATTTCTCCGATCTCAGCATAAGATTTTACTTGATAATGCAAGTGAAGCATAATTTTTCGCTTAGATTCTTTGGGTTAAGCCTTTTTCCTTTTGGATTAATTGATGAATTTTAGTCTAAACAAAACTTTAACTTTTAACATTGATGAATTGATGAATTTTAAACTTTTAACTTGGAATTTCTTGATGAAGCCACATAAAGTAAAAAAGGTGGCCAGATCGATGATAATAGCCAAAAAAAGAATTAAATCTTAAGAGTGCCAATAATTTAGTTTATGGAAATCTTTCTTGTAAGAGAATTGTACAAAACAAAAACAGTTTCCAAAAGGAACTCATTGAAGGAATTCATTATTGTTTGGGGCTCCTCTTAACACTGTAGTTGATATATATCTAAAAAACCATTTTGATTCAAATAGCCTGATTTTTAGTATCCCCTCTATTCCATATACACTGTATACACTTTCCAATACAAATGGAGCTATCAGATTGGAACTTGGGATCGTATTATATCCGCAAAGATCAAGTTTGTGTCAAAATTTTCCACGCCCTACAAAAAGGTCTAGACCTACAACTTTAAATCAGCCAAATCTGATAATTTTAGAGGAGTTATAGGCTTTTTAGGCTGCTTCCCTACTGAATAGGTAGTTGTAACGCTTGTATCTTTCAAAAGAAACGTAGTTGGGAAAGGGGCGCCATCTAGGAGAGAAGTTTCAGACGAGAAAGTGGCACAGAGAGATTAGAAGGAGTGCAACCGGGTGAGATGGCAGAATTTTCCGTTGGGGCATTGTCTCTCCGGGCAAAGGCCATGAAGGGATCAGCGCCAAATTTTGGCGTCAGGGCACTTATTCTCTCAGTGAATCTCCTCTGGTATGGTCGAGTGGATTTCTTTCATCTGTTAGAAGATTTTTTTTATGTAGTGGCAAAAAAAAAAAAACGACAGCGACCGAAGGCCCTTGTGTCCAAGGACAAGCAAAGCAAAAAGGAGCCCACCGTTTCGTGGCCAAGAGCGAATCCGTCGAGGTAAGAAAGGGCGACGGGTCAGATAGGAGTTCTTGGTATTTTGTTTTTCTTGCGTGATTAGGGTCGGCAACGAGGCAAACAACTACCGGAGGGAAATTCGGAAGCCCACGGAAGCCACGGAATTTCGGAAGAGTTCCAGTTGGTTCCAGAACATCTCCCCAAGTCCGAAAGAGAACGTCCCCAAGACCGAAAAGCGGAGGGAGGAAGAGCTTAGAAAAAGACTCGGTCAGCGGGTTTGAGTTCTACTCGGTAGGCACACCATCAATCCTTTGGCTCGAGCGGGCATTTGAGTTCCAACCGCGCTTGGCGGAGCGTATTTCCTCGCCGCGATCTTAGCAAAACGAGAAAAACTACAAATTTTCCGGCGGGAAAGCAACCCGAGTGTGACCCGGGGGACATCGGAGGCGTCCGGCGACCCCGGCGCGGTTGCAACCGGAGCACTTGCACCCGGAAAAGGAGTACCGCCGAATCCACGTGGGATTTCGGCATGTAGTAAGGTTTTAGTTTTAGTGTTAATTCTATTAGTGAAAAGTTATATGTTTTGTGGTGGCTTATAGCCAAATAGATCCAGAGGCACATGAGATAAAAATTGGAAAATTGGCCAAGCGAGGTTCGAGGTGTTAGTGGAATCATTCCTAACCAAAAAAAAAAGGAAAAGAAAGAAAAAAAAAGAAAGAAAAAAAAAATTTAAGAATAATGGTTCAATGGCCCCAAATTGTGTGTCCCCCTAGTAAATTTTTCCTTGTTTTTTGTAAGTGTTAATCTAAGATTTCAGCCACCTCCAGTCCGAGAAAGCGCTTTCGACGATGGATATACCAATGCTGGGGTGAGTGCGAAGATACCTAAATAATATTAAATTTTAATCGTTAAAAGTAAATGAAGGAGATAAAACCAATATACGATAAAGCAAGGAATATTTCCTAAGCATAATGGCCAGTTTAAATTTTTTAATAAAAATAAAGAAAATCTTAGAATGAGTTATTAGTCCGCCAGCCCAACCTAATCGAACCATTTCGCTAGAAAATTTCCACTCAAGTTCGAGCGCATGTTCGTTTACATGTTGTGTTGATGTGATCGACATGTAATTTTATTGTTTTTACTAAAGATGAAACTTTTACTAAAGATACTATCCGGCCGCCGAATGTTTGCAAAACTTAGCCGTTTGCGTAGGCTTCGCGCCAACGATCGGGTGGGCTCGGTTCAATTTGGGTTTTTTCGTTGATGAATGAAGTTAACAGTTGTATCCATGGTACAATTATACAAAGTCGTCTCGTCGGCTGCGTCACTCCCCTACAACTCGCTCGACACTACAACGAGAGCAAGAGAAAGAGTTTTTTCCTACGAAAACACTACGCTCGGGTTGATAGGGGAGTGAATCCAAACAATTCTGCAGCCGACGAGACTCAATTTAGTTGATTGCTTGCAGTGCAGACACGTGCGTGATCGTTTCTCGATTATATTTTGATTTGTTTTGTAGAAATGGCATTGGTAGCTAAAAGATCACCATTATGGGAATTCTTTGCCATAAGCAATGAAAATAATAAATTTGCTCTTTGTTTACTATGGAATGTAAATATTTCTCGTGGCGGCGAAGGGAAAAAAGCAGGTATGTATCTAAAATTAAATCTAATTGCAATAATTTTAAAATGAATGTAAAATAGTATCTTGGAAGTTTCGTAACATTTTGAATGTTTATTTCATTACGAAGTTACAGAAGAAATAGTGAGCAAGCATCAAGCAGGTATACATATAAAACCAAAACTTTGATGTGCGATTTCTCTGTATACATTTCTCTGTACATTTTTTCGATGTTGCCCAATTGGCGGGAAAGATAGGAAAATAAAACTTAATGTCTTATCGAAACGAGACAAAAGATATTGTGTCCGGATTAAATTTTCTTCTTGTTTAACCTAAAAAACTCTACAAAAAAGTTATGATTAACCCTTTTCAACAATCTAAAGTAACATATTTTTACAAAAGAAACATTATTTTAAGTTGCGAAAAGTTATTGGTTTTTTCCATTTTTTTGTATTTTTTTTTTTATTTGTAATTTATTGATTATCTATTTACGAGTATCTAGTTGTAAGGCACATATTATTTTAAGAAAAGATAATGATTAATGTAATGTATAGTAGTATTTTTATGGTAGACCTACTTATTTATTTTATTTATTTATACCTAACTAATTTACTCTTTCTAGGTACTTCTGCTATGAAAAATCATTTAAAATCAAAACATCCAGATGAATTTAGAGCTTTGAATAAAGACAAGGACGCTGTTGAGCCCACCACAGTTCCTTTAGCCATTACGGGGACAAGTTCATCTTCAGTAGCAAAAAAGCAATTGACTATGGCAGAATCTTACTATGACAGAATTATTTAGTAGCCGAAATGATTGCACTCAACCATTGTCCATAGTGGAAAAAACCGGATTTATCAGACTCTTAGAACAAGCTTTACCCCGCTATAAACTGCCAAGCCGGACGTATATTACACAAAAAATCGTTCCTGATATGTATGACAGAATTTTCGAGAAAATTAAACGTAACATTTCGAGTGCCTTCGCTATTTCAGTGACATTTGACATATGGACTGGCTTACACAATAATGCTAGTTTTCTGAGCTTCACAGCTCATTGGATATCATATGAATTTAAACTTGAACACGGAGTTCTTGCAATGAAGCCTTTCTCAGGTTCACACACAGGAGAAAATATAGCAATGGAACTCAACAATGTCGCAAACCGCTGGGATATTGAGCACACTAGAATACATTTGTTAATTCATGATAGTGGAGCTAATATGGTGAAGGGTGTTCGTTTGGCTAAATACGATTCTGCTAGATGTTTTATACATACGCTTCAAAGAGCCATAAACGAGTCGCTCAAAGTCCAGGCTGAAGTAACAGCAACAATTGCTGCTGGAAGGCGACTTGTGACGCACTTCAATCACTCAGGTCTAGCTCAAGAAAAACTGCTGACGATCCAGAAAGTGCTAAGTCTACCTGAGCATAGGTTAGTGCAATATATTAGCACTAGGTGGAATTCCACTTTTTACATGATTGAGCGTTTGTTAGAACAGAAGCGGGCAATATCATTGTATGTTGCTGATCACGATGCGCTCATAAACTTGACAGCTCAACAGTGGAGTTTAGGTGCGAATTGATCGGACATGCGACCCTTATTCTTGGTGGGCAGCTAATGCCAAACAATACCCAAATTTAGCAAAGTTTGCAAAAATCTACCTTTCTACTCCTTGTAGTAGTGTGTATAGCGAAAGACTTTTTTCTGAAGCTGGCCTTGTTTATGATGAAAAACGCAACTGCCTGCTACCTCTCAACTATTCATACTATTCCTCATACTAGTATGTATGAGGATACTCATACTCATATTCATACTATTTTATACTATTTTCAACCTCGTTCGATATTCGATCAGCCGCATAGGAAACGGATAGATTAAGTACTAAGAGGTAGGGTCGTCCGGCCATGGTTTGACCTAAACTCGAGCGAATGCGAAAAGAAAATCTATCACTATCTATCAATCTATCTACACTCTATCCACATCAGGTCCAAAAGTTTTGTTATCATACGCATAGGAATTGCAGGCATTGATGGGCTACTTACAACCGCATTGCCTAACCCCGGATAATAATAGAATGCAGTGAACTACTCAAATTAAAAATAGAAAAGTAGCGGCATACGTTTTCTCAAATAAAAAGTCGCGTTGAAATTGCAGCAATTATTTCCATAATGAAGTATTAGCTGACCACGAAATAATGGGAAAACTAAGTTGTTAGCTAAGTTGTGTTCGAAGCTTGGATTATAGACAAAAGCGATCGCTCGCAATCGCCTAACCGCTGTTAGGCTGCCACTCACGTTTTTATACCCTTGCAGACGGTATTATAATTTTGTCCAAAAGTGTGCAACGCTGTGAAGGAGACATCTCCGACCCTATAAAGTATATATATTCTTGATCAGAATCACCTCCTGAGTTGATATGAGCATGTCCGTCTGTCCGTCTGTCTGTCCGTCTGTCTGTTTCTACGCAAACTAGTCTCTCAGTTTTAAAGCTATCGTCTTGAAACTTTGCACACACCCTTATTTCCTTTGCACGCAGTATATAAGTCGGAACGGCCGGGATCGGCCGACTATATCGTATAGCTGCCATATAACTGATAGATCGGAAATGGTATAACTTTGGTGTCTTTAGACTTACAGAGTTCAGATTTTTTAGGACCCAACTTTCGTGTTTTTGAAGATAGAAAACTGGAACTTAGTACAGATTCTATTTTTGGTCAGTTGACCAAATTTCATAAGGATCGGCCGACTATATACTATAGCTGCCATACAACTGAACGATCGGAAATGGTAGAAATACCAACTTTGGAATTTTGGATAGAAGCTTGGAAATTTTGTTGAGATATTTTACAATATTTTTGGTTTTATTTGGTCATTGATAATTTTCAATGACGTAAATAAAAGACGAATTTGAATTTAGTATGAACGTTATAAAAAATGTTTATTTCTGCCTGCAGATGAAGCCGGATGATCATCTGATAGACCAGCTTATTGTGCATGCAGAGACTAAAGTAAAATACAGAGAGCTATCGTCTTGAAACTTTGCACACACCCTTATTTCCTTTGCACGCAGTATATAAGTCGGAACGGCCGGGATCGGCCGACTATATCGTATAGCTGCCATATAACTGATAGATCGGAAATGGTATAACTTTGGTGTCTTTAGACTTACAGAGTTCAGATTTTTTAGGAATGCTATTCAAATTGCATAACGATCAGCCGACTATATCTTATAGCTGCCATATACCTGAACGATCGGAAGTGACCCAACTTTCGTGTTTTTGAAGATAGAAAACTGGAACTTAGTACAGATTCTATTTTTGGTCAGTTGACCAAATTTCATAAGGATCGGCCGACTATATACTATAGCTGCCATACAACGGAACGATCGGAAATGGTATTTGGTAGAAATACCAACTTTGGAATTTTGGATAGAAGCTTGGAAATTTTGTTGAGATATTTTACAATATTTTTGGTTTTATTTGGTCATTGATAATTTTCAATGACGTAAATAAAAGACGAATTTGAATTTAGTATGAACGTTGTACAAAATGTTTATTTCTGCCTGCAGATGAAGCCGGATGATCATCTGATAGACCAGCTTATTGTGCATGCAGAGACTAAAGTAAAATACAGAGAGGGCGGCCCGTCTGGTCACTGCGAAGCTAAAGCTCTCGATAACGGAGAGGGCGGCCCGACCTAGATATTGCTGAGCTAAAACTCTCTAAAGAAAGTCAGTTGAGTCGAGCGGCCGAAAGAGAGTCGGCTTGCGATCAACTAGCTTTTGTATAAACTTAAGCCTAATAAATAAACATTACCAAACATTACGTTAACATATTTAAACATTAAAATTACACCGCTGCTGCCTGACCCGACCATGATATTCTCATATATCCGATGTTTGCGATATATATCCGCTTTTAACTGCTGGGTATATCAACTTCGGCTCCGCCCAAAGTTAGCATTCTTTTCTTGTTTTATTCTTCTTTTCTTTTCCTTCGCATGCAGGTCTTATCTCAAGGGTTATAGTTATGTCCAGGGTCGATCATTTTATGATATATGTGTCGTTTGCGATTTCAGTTTTTTCTTGGTCTTTGCCGTGATTTGAAAAAAACTCTAATTATTATCTCTAATTATTATAATTATTAGTGAAAAAAAAAAAACATACATTAAAACATTATTATTATTATTATATTTATTTTGGATAAAAGAAAAAAAAAAAATTTTTTTTAATCAGACGATCTTAGCTGTTTGTTTTTTCCAACGGTTAGATCAAACCGAAGTTAAGCTAGGTCAGTTCTGTATTGGTTCGAGTAAACTAATGTGGGAAGCAAAAGAATCAGCTGATCCAACGAAAAGTTCATTGACCTTTTCGTTCGGTGAAATCCCATATTACATTTGTTTGAATTTCTTGTTTTCATTTTTATTTATATTTTTTACATTTATTTGTAAGTTAGTTTTAATTTTAGTATTATTAGTAGTTAAATTGCCAGTAAATAGCCGTGCCAGTATTTTTTGTTAAATATTTATATTATTTGTTCTGTCCTTGCTGAAATCAGAAATTAACCAGTCATGCCAAATCCCGAAGAAAATGTGGCATCAGTCCTGCATTGCAGGCTATGCCAAAAGTAAAACAACGTGTCCTATTTGTAACACAGTATGCTTCGAGAAATTTGATACTCCATCTCAAAACACTAGGTCGACTAGAGGGCAGATGTTAGATTCTACGCCAGTGGCTCGTCAGGGGCAGCAGCGTTGGGATTGGCTCAGAAAGAGTTAATTCAAAGCACAATTGTAGACGCTGTAAAGTCCATGCAGAATAAGTTGTTGACAGAATTATCTGAAAGAATGGCTAGGTTGATTGAAGCAAATCTTCCGGCATCAGTTCCAGTGGTAGAAGTTTCCAACCGGGATGTAGCACCGGGAAGAAATTCCTTAGGCCAAACTCCACTAGGCAGTATGGATGAACGAATAGGCTCCAATCGCGAAACTCCCAGGAGTAATCACTCAGATCTAAGTCAGAGGCCCGACAAAGTAAGCCATATCTTAAATAGTTGGAAATTGCGGTTTAGTGGTAATCCGGAAGGTCTTAGTGTCGATAATTTTATTTACCGAGTAGAAGCCCTCACTAGACAAACGCTGGAAGGTAATTTTGCAATTCTAAGCAGCAATGCTAGCCTTCTATTTGAAGGAAAAGCTAGAGAGTTCTACTGGAGGTACCACAAAAATACCCAGAAATTGCGTTGGGACTTTCTTTGTACGGCATTAAGGAGGCAATTCAGAGATGCGCGGACGGACTTAGATATCCGAGAAGCCAATCGTGATAGGAAGCAGCGGGAAAGGGAAGGTTTCGATTCATTCTATGATGCAATAGAGGAGTTAATGGACCACCTAGACAGGCCACTAACCGAAATGGAAGTGGTGGAAATTTTTAAAAGAAATTTAAGGCCAGAGATAAGGCATGAAATTATCAATATTCCAGTCCGGTCGATAGAAAATTTAAGGGCAATATGCCGGCGCAGGGAAAGTTTCCTAGAAGACATCCGGAAATCCCAGGGATATCAGAAGGCGGTGCCGTTCCGCAAGCAAGTTTCTGAGTTGGTTGAGGAGATGATGGATGCTGAGGAATTCGCAGAAGGCCAAGCGAATAGTGAAGTCTGTGCAATGGCATTAATATGCTGGAACTGTCGTAAAGAAAGCCATCGACACAAGCAATGTGAAATGAAGCGCAAAGTGTTTTGTTTTGGCTGTGGAGCTCCAAATAATTACCACCATACATGTCCAATTTGTTTAAAAAACGGGAGAGCGAACACTTTCAGCGGTCGACAGCAGGCGAGTGTTCCGAAGGACAAGTCGACAAACGGGGACCTGAACCAGTAAGTCCAGTTCAGACGTTAGTAGACCCTGCGAGATCACCTACATCTGATCCGATCAAGGAATCTTGGCCAAATCTGGGGGTTCCACAAGTCCCAGGCTTAAAACCGAACGTGAAGGAAAAAAGGGTGTAAGAAAATACAGAAATACTAAAAGAATAAGGTCCTATTGAAATAATGCCAAAACTATAAATACAATTAGGTTCAAAAACAATGATAATCGTCCGTATGCCGAAGTTAGGCTCCTAGATAGGTTGGTGGTTGGTCTGTTAGACACGGGGGGCGGCTATTAATGTGATTGGTAGGAAATTGGCAGAACAGTTAATACGAGGGAAAGTTCCGTTCAAAAGAGCAACAACAGTAGCTACAACGGCAGATGGTCAAAAACAGGTTGTAGTAGGGAAGCTTCAAACAGCCGTAAAGTACAAGGAAGAAACTAAGGATCTCGAGTTCCATATCATAGCATCCGTGAATCAGGAATTGTACTTGGGCATTACGTTCTGGACAGCCTTTAGTTTGCTGCCATCTTCCATGCAGATATCAGAAATAGCGTCAAATTCACATAATCTGACGGAGGGTCAACGATGCAGCCTAAGCGAGGTAATTGGGAAATTCCCCTCGTTTGCCTCGTCGGGATTAAGAAAAACAACTTTTATATCTCACGAAAGCGACGTTGGGGATGCTAAGCCAATCAAACAACGTCATTTTCCGGTGTCACCGGCGGCCGAAAAGCTTCTTTACAAAGAAATCGACCGCATGTTGGAAATGGGGATTATTGAGGAGTCTCAGAGTGCGTGGTCTTCACGACTTCCAAATGCAATGTATATCTCCAGCCTCGATTTGAAAGATGCCTATTGGCAAATCCCGTTAGACCCAAAATCTCAGAACAAGACAGCGTTTACAATTCCGGGAAAGCCTTTGTATCAATTTAAAGTGATGCCATTCGGTTTGACTAACGCCTCTCAAACGATGATTCGGTTAATGGACAAAGTTATCCCGCCTGAGCTTAGGAACGAAGTCCTTGTCTATTTAGACGAGTATCCCATCGCCTTTGTATCAAAAAAATTAAACAAGGCCCAAAGGAATTATTCGGTCACTGAACAGGAGTGTCCCGCGGCCATAATTTGCATCAAGCGTTTGCGGCCGTATATAGAAGGCCATGAGTTTACGGTGATTACCGATCATGCTTCACTCAAATGGTTCATGAGTCAGACGGATCTCCACTCGCGCCTAGCTCGATGTGCGTTAAAGTTGCAAGGTTTCACATTCAAAATTAAACACAGAAGTGGAAAAATGAATGTGGTACCAGATGCTTTATCTAGGGTCAATGAGGCTGATTTAGCTGCTATAGAGGCGAGACACGGGCTTTTAATAGATCTGCAAGCTCCGGATCAAGTCGGCCAAATATTTAGAGATGGTTGAGAAGGTCAAGGCCAAGCAGAATCAAATGCCTGATTTGAAGGTGGTAGATGGTCTCGTTTATCGGAGAACAGAACATGCAACAGGAGACCAGATGCATGATATTTTCAATTGGAAATTAGGGATTCCCGAGGAGCTAGTTGCCGATGTTCTAAAAAAAAATCATGACGAGCCTCTTGCTTCTCCCGGAGGTATTCATAAGACGATGGAAAGAATTAGGCGGTATTACTATTGGCCAGGGCTAGTCAACGATGTGAGGTCGTATACGCAAGCTTGTGAAGTTTGTAAATCCGCCAAGGCCTCAAATAAAATTCAAAGACCTCCAATGGGTGTGGCTCCTGTGTCAGAGCGATTTTTTCAGCGGCTTTATATAGACTTTCTCGGTCCGTACCCCCGTTCTCGGAGTGGAAACATAGGAATATTCCTAGTGTTGGACCATTACTCCAAGTTTGCATTTTTAAAGGCGGTAAAAAAAATTCACGGCAGACGTAGTAATTAATTTATTTATTAATTTATATTAAATAATTAAGTAAGTAATTTTCCACACTTTCGGCGTACCGGATACTATTGTATCTGATAATGGAACGCAGTTCAGGGCGGAGACTTTTCAGAAATTGTTAAGGGAGTATTCTGTTTCCCATACTTTGACCGCTGCTTATTCGCCCCAGTCGAATGCATCGGAGAGGGTTAACCGGTCAGTCATCGCAGCGATAAGATCGTATGTTAGACGAAGTTAGAAAAATTGGGACGAGCAACTCAGCAGTATTTGCTGCGCTCTCCGTACAGCGGTTCATTCGGCGTTGGGTACTAGCCCTTATTATATGGCATTCGGCCAGAATTTCGTCTCCTCAGGGTCATCCTACAAACCTTTGAGAGCTTTAGGGCTGTTGGAGGACAGGTCTCTGGCGCTTTCAAAAGAGCACTCTTTGGAAATAGTCCGGAAAAAGGCTTGCGAGGAAGCAGAATGAGAAAAATGAGCGTCAGTATAACCTGCGGGCTAGAGAGGTGGCTTATAAGGAAGGGCAAGAAATATTTTACAAGAATTTTAAGCAGAGTAATTGTGCGGCAGGATACAGTGCCAAATTAGGCCCAGCATTCATAAAAGCTAGAGTGCGCAAAAGATTTGGAAACTCATGCTATGAGTAAGAGGATCTGCACGGCCATCTCCTGGGAAAATTTCATGCAAAGGATATGAAGCAGTAGCCAAGGCAGATACAGCTGTTGGTGGAATCTGTCTTAGGGTGTCAAACCCCAAGCCAGATTCTTGGCGGAGGGGCTTTGTAACGCTTGTATCTTTCAAAAGAAAGGTAGTTGGGAAAGGGGCGCTATCTAGGAGAGAAGTTTCAGACGAGAAAGTGGCACAGAGAGATTAGGAGGAGTGCAACCGGGTGAGATGGCAGAATTTTCCGTTGGGGCATTGTCTCTCCGGGCAAAGGCCATGAAGGAATCAGCGCCAAATTTTGGCGTCAGGGCACTTATTCCCTCTGTGCATCTCCTCTGGTATGGTCGAGTGGATTTCTTTCATCTGTTAGAAGATTTTTTTTATGTAGTGGCAAAAAAAAAAAACGACAGCGACCGAAGGCCCTTGTGTCCAAGGACAAGCAAAGCAAAAAGGAGCCCACCGTTTCGTGGCCAAGAGCGAATCCGTCGAGGTAAGAAAGGGCGACGGGTCAGATAGGAGTTCTTGGTATTTTGTTTTTCTTGCGTGATTAGGGTCGGCAACGAGGCAAACAACTACCGGAGGGAAATTCGGAAGCCCACGGAAGCCACGGAATTTCGGAAGAGTTCCAGTTGGTTCCAGAACATCTCCCCAAGTCCGAAAGAGAACGTCCCCAAGACCGAAAAGCGGAGGGAGGAAGAGCTTAGAAAAAGACTCGGTCAGCGGGTTTGAGTTCTACTCGGTAGGCACACCATCAATCCTTTGGCTCGAGCGGGCATTTGAGTTCCAACCGCGCTTGGCGGAGCGTATTTCCTCGCCGCGATCTTTGCAAAACGAGAAATACTACAAATTTTCCGGCGGGAAAGCAACCCGAGTGTGACCCGGGGGACATCGGAGGCGTCCGGCGACCCCGGCGCGGTTGCAACTGGAGCACTTGCACCCGGAAAAGGAGTACCGCCGAATCCACGTGGGATTTCGGCATGTAGTAAGGTTTTAGTTTTAGTGTTAATTCTATTAGTGAAAAGTTATAAGTTTTGTGGTGGCTTATAGCCAAATAGATCCAGAGCTGGAAAAGGCACATGAGATAAAAAGTGGAAAATTGGCCAAGCGAGGTTCGAGGTGTTAGTGGAATCATACCTAACCAAAAAAAAAGGGAAAGAAAGAAAAAAAAAAGAAAGAAAAAAAAAATTTAAGAATAATGGTTCCATGGCCCCAAATTGTGTGTCCCCCTAGTAAATTTTTCCTTGTTTTTTGTAAGTGTTAATCTAAGATTTCAGCCACCTCCAGTCCGAGAAAGCGCTTTCGACGATGGATATACCAATGCTGGGGTGAGGGCGAAGATATCTAAATAATATTAAATTTTAATCGTTAAAAGTAAATGAAGGAGATAAAACCAATATACGATAAAGCAAGGAATATTTCCTAAGCATAATGACCAGTTTAAATTTTTTAATAAAAAAAAAGAAAATCTTAGAATGAGTTATTAGTCCGCCAGCCCAACCCAATCGAACCATTTCGCTAGAAAATTTCCACTCAAGTTCGAGCGCATGTTCGTTTACATGTTCGATGTGATCGCCATGTAATTTTATTGTTTTTATATAAAAGTCTTGCTCGTATCCGTTTTGTTTTTTTATTATTTTTGAAAATCCAGTTAATTTAATCTTTTAGTTTTAATTCTTTTAATTTTCTTTTGCACTATTGAATATTTCGGTTATTATTATTATTTATTATTTGAATTTACCCCATAGAATAAGATACAAGTGGGCATGTACGTTTTAGGTTCAAAGCAAATTTATATATTATTTCTTAGTGTTTAAATAAATTTTATAATGTGCTAAAAAAAAACCCATATTTTGACCCGACTTAACAGTCCCCCTTGAGACCGTCGAAGCAGGGGCTATCACGGACATAGTGGGTTTTGACCCCAAGATTGGGATAGTAAGGTGGGCAAACCAAGTCTCGCAACATCGGAGGCTTACGTGCTCGACGGAAGGACTGATGCGAAGGAACCCCTTTTCTTTTTCTATGTAGATTCCCGGAAGTAATTCACTCAATGGCCAAGATGAGTAACCGATCTCTTAGCAGAGAAGCTTGCCCCATGCACGCAAATTCTTTATGGTATAATGAGAAAAAGGCACCTTGGGGGGCGTGGCAAGAACACCACTCCATTAGCTGGCGAGCCAGAGCCGAAAAAGTTTGATTATTGCGTGCGGCACACCTCCCAAAATTAACACCTCGCCTGGAGCTGGGATTTCGTATCCTATACGATTTACCAGCAGCCCATTATTGTTATATAGTACGGCCTTAGTTTTGTTTTTGTTTTGCTCAAGCGCAAAAGTGTACCGCAAAATTTTGTTGCTGAGAATCCCTAAAGTGAAATTGAAATTGTGGGTGAAGGAGATGAGTATAGACGTTATAGGTCCTTTCTTGTTAGTATGTCTGCTATTTCTGGTCAGTTGATCCGAACTACAAAATTTCAAAACGATCGGCCGACAATATCTTGTAGCTGCCATATAACTGAACGATAGGAAATGGTATTTGGTAAAAATACCAACTTTGGTATTTTTGAAGATAGAAGCTTGAGACTTTGATTTAAAAATATGTATTCCAAAAAATAAATGGGTTTAATAATAAAATAAACTTAATTAAATAATTAATAAAATTCTCATAACAAGATTTATTTGATCATAAGGGTATATCATCTTCGGCTCCGCCCGAAGTAAGCTTTCCTTTCTTGTTCCATTTAATATAATTTCATATAAGATCATTATTAAAATCTAAAGCACAATCGTAATTCATTTTATTTTTTAAATCCAAAAATAAGTGGTAAACTCATTGTTTTTCGTAAAATAAAAAAAATCAATTACAAACAAGAAAGGAAAGCTAACTTCGGGCGGAGCCGAAGTTGATATACCCTTGCAGTTAAAACCGGATATATATCGCAAACATCGGATTAAATTGGCCGATCCTTATTAGAATATCATAATATAACCAATTTATCCAATTTATATAACCAAAAAAATCTAAAACAAAGTACCAAGCTTCCATCTTCAAAAATACCAAAGTTGGTATTTTTACCAAATACCATTTCCGATCGTTCAGTTATATGGCAGCTATAAGATATAGTCGGCCGATCGTTATGCAATTTGGTAGGTTGTATTAACTGACCAAAAATATAATATGTACTTAGTTCCAGCTTTTTATCTTCAAAAACACCAAAGTTGGGTAATTTCCGATTGTTCAGTTATATGGCAGCTATAAGATATAGTCGGCTGATCCTTATGAAATTTGGCATGTTGTATTATTTTGCCAAAAATAGCATTCGTACCAAATCCGAATTCTCTAGCTTTAAAAACACCGAAGTTATAACATTTCCGATCAATCAGATATATGGCAGCTATATGATATAGTCGGCCGATACTTTTGAAATTTGGTAGGTCGTTTTATTTTGCCAAAAGTAGCATTCGTACAAAATCTGAACTCTGTAACTCTAAAAACACCAAAGTTATACCATTTCCGATCAATCAGTTATATGACAGCTATAGGATATAGTCGGCCGATCCCGGCCGTTCCGACTTATATACTGCGTGCAAAGGAAAGAAGGGTGTGTGCAAAGTTTCAAGACGATAGCTTTAAAACTGAGAGACTAGTTCGCGTAGAAACAGACAGACGGACAGACAGACAGACGGACAGACGGACAGACGGACATGCTTATATCAACTCAGGAGGTGATCCTGATCAAGAATATATATACTTTATAGGGTCGGAGATGTCTCCTTCACTGCGTTGCACACTTTTGGACAAAATTATAATACCCTCTGCAAGGGTATAAAAATAATATATTACTTTAAACATTGAATATTTACGAAAATATGTGTGAATTAATACTTACCTAAGATTTTCCTTAAAATGCATTTTGGCGGGTTTTTCAGGTTTTTCACATTTTTAAACATTGCTCATTTTTTAAATTTTACTGACAAGTTAATATTAGCTGCAGTTTTTTTATAAACACGATAATATAGTGTTTTCAACTTGTATTATATATCAAAACAAATGTAAAAAGCACTGCGTCGCGCATACCACACTATTTATGATTTCGTTTGTCTATTTTTAAGTATAAAGAAATTTTGGTAAAAATCCAACGATCAATTTGTGTGATACAATATTCTTAATATTCATTATAGAATATTTTATATACAAACTCAAACCTGTCAATGCTAACATCGTTTTGTTTTTCAATTTAAATTGAAATTTAAAATTGAACCAATTCTGTTATTTCCATTTTTATGTTATGATCATTACAAAATACTTCGTACTTTTGAAGCACAAAAGCTTTCTAAAGCCAAATTTTTAATTGATTAAAAATGGACAGAAAACTTTTTGAGCACTATACACGTGTATACGTTGTATATTTAGGAAAAAGCTATTTTCGTTCAAAAAGCTTGTCTACATTTTTGTCAAACTGCTCTGAACGTTGAGCAGATGACTTCACTGCAGGACGTCCTAACTTTCGGAAGCATATGAAAAAAACACAAAAAATTAAAGCTATAATATACCCTTGCAGTTAATATTGAATATAATTCGAATAAAGTTGGCCTCTTATAGGAATTTTAATTCTTTTTTAATATCAAGAAAGTAAAGGTATCTTCGAAAAAAGCCGAAGTTGATATAGCCTTACCGCCAGATCAGATATATATCGCAAATATCGGAGATATAGTTGAACCTTATGAGAATTTCATTAAAAACCAATTTCTTAGAATACAAAATTTAAAAATAGTCCCAAGTTTCTATCTTTATACCCTTGCAGAGGGTATTATAATTTTGGTCAAAAGTGTGCAACGCAGTGAAGGAGACATCTCCGACCCTATAAAGTATATATATTCTTGATCAGGATCACCTCCTGAGTTGATATGAGCATGTCCGTCTGTCCGTCTGTCTGTCCGTCTGTCTGTTTCTACGCAAACTAGTCTCTCAGTCTTAAACCTATCGTCTTGAAACTTTGCACACACCCTTATTTCCTTTGCACGCAGTATATAAGTCGGAACGGCCGGGATCGGCCGACTATATCGTATCATATAACTGATAGATCGGAAATGGTATAACTTTGGTGTCTTTAGACTTACAGAGTTCAGATTTTTTAGGAATGCTATTCAAATTGCATAACGATCAGCCGACTATATCTTATAGCTGCCATATACCTGAACGATCGGAAGTGACCCAACTTTCGTGTTTTTGAAGATAGAAAACTGGAACTTAGTACAGATTCTATTTTTGGTCAGTTGATCAAACCTACCAAATTTCATAAGGATCGGCCGACTATATACTATAGCTGCCATACAACTGAACGATCGGAAATGGTATTTGGTAGAAATACCAACTTTGGGATTTTGGATAGAAGCTTGGAAATTTTGTTGAGATATTTTACAATATTTTTGGTTTTATTTGGTCATTGATAATTTTCAATGACGTAAATAAAAGACGAATTTGAATTTAGTATGAACGTTATAAAAAATGTTTATTTCTGCCTGCAGATGAAGCCGGATGATCATCTGATAGACCAGCTTATTGTGCATGCAGAGACTAAAGTAAAATACAGAGAGGGCGGCCCGACTGGTCACTGCGAAGCTAAAGCTCTCGATAATGGAGAGGGCGGCCCGACCTAGACATTGCTGAGCTAAAACTCTCAAAAGAAATTTTTTTCCCAGTCAGGCCTGGCTTTCCTATCCGGATATACGGGTCTGGTCGGTTTAGGAAAAAGAAATCCATTAGATAATGCTCCTCTTCCTGGCCCGACCTCTTACCTGGATAAGTCGGCGATCCTGCTTCCAATATTTTTTTCCTTTATATTTAAATTTTTCGAATTTTTCCTCACTTCCACATTGTTAAGATTCCTTTATGGATTATTTTATTTAAAGATTGTACGTCCGCACTACTCGACTTTAGCCTTCTCTCTAACTTATCTCTTTTTGCACAATTCTCCTGTGCCCCGGCCCCTGTGCCCCTGTCAGGAGGCATCGCCTTGCCCTATTAGTTTCATCGGCCACAACAACCTATATAGTTAAATTGAAAGCATTGAGATCGAAAAACATGTTTGACGCGCAAAAACTGTTCTTCTTTCCACTGTTAACGTATATTTTTCGAAGTCCTTTGTGGATTTTGAACCTATTTGGGTGTAAAAATATTAATTTAAAATGATTTTTGTTGAAATTGGCGCAATGGGAAATGACAAAAAGAATTTTGACTTATTTAATTTGATCTATAATTTTTAGCGCATCGCATTTATCAACTTGACTTTGGCAAGCACTAACATTGATTTTCTACATTATTTCAACAAAAAAAGTCTCTTTTTCGATCTGAGTACGGGGTGGCGAAAAGACCCAGCCAAAAACTAGTTATTTTACCTATTTGCCATTCGCTTACTGCCTTAGCATGAAAAATGTTTTTGTAGATTTAAGTTCTAGGCTTTCGAAGAGACTAGTTCTCAGCAGTGGTGTTTTGAATTAAAATTTCAAAAAAAAGCTACTTAAGATACTTTCGCGGCAATGCGTCGATATATACTTTATAGGGTCGGAGATGTCTCCTTCACTGCATTGCACACTTTTGACCAAAATTAGAATACCTGTTTAGGTGAGGGGCCAGCTGAACTTAAGAGCAAATCCGCGCTGAAAAGCGAACCCGCGCTTAAAAGCTCATCCATGCTGAAGAGCGCACCCGCGCTCGCCCCTCTATGCATTCTTCCTCTCTCGTCGGCCGTCATCGATCGTCCGCTCTGGTTTATTTTTACGTTTAGCGTTTAGGCTTTCTAAGTTAAGTTAGTAATCTCTTGTAAGCAGCACAATAAAGCTGACTGCGTTAAATTCAAAATTTTTAATTCAAAATTTCAACTTTTCTGGAATCTTTGGCGGCAGCAGCGCCCCCCTACAAACATTGGTCCTTCGAGCCGGATATTTTGGATATTTGGATATATTCTACCAGCAGTTCTCGGCATTGTTCCGCCAAAAGAAAAGTAAATTTTTTCCGTCTCCGTCTCTCTGCCGGTCTTCAGCAGTGATCCGAACATTAAATTTCGTTCACACTGCTGCAAGATTGTTTTTCCCTCCGTGTCAACTCCAAGTCCGAGTTTTCCGACACAACGGCAGTTTGGGATTTTATACTCTTCGTCTGCAATTTCTGCAAATTTTTCCATTCGTCTCTGTTTTGGTCGAGGCATACGTGCACCCACATACATATACACACATACATATTTTGTTTTTGTGCAATTATTCCGCGAAAAATTCGCAAGTGAACAGTGAAATTGTGTGGTGACAAAAGAAGGTATAATTAATATTAACCAGCCGGTGTGAATTAGTTCCGGAAATTTCCAAATTCACCGAACAGTCCGCCGCTGTAGTAATATTTGTTTCTTTTCTTCCCCAATCAATTTTTTTTTTTTTTTTTTTTTTTTTTTTTTTTTTTTTTACCGGTCTTTCAGAATTTGGAAATGGCTTGTGCATCAATAAGAGCATCAGCTAGCATTCCTGTATTCATCATAAAGCTTAGAGGCCCAGACGACCGAGGGGCGCTCAATAAACGATTTGTTAGAATATATTAAGCAATTTTTTTTTTTTATTATTAAGCTAGGAGGAGTTAGTAAGGAAATTTAAAATTCTATATTTTAAGTTTGAGGGACAGGAAAGAGATGTTATGGCGTAGAGACCATTGTAGTTCGAACATAATACCCTAAAAGGGTCATGCAGTGCATATGTCGAACTACAACGGCTAAGGAACAGAGGACTAAAGTTTCGAGTCCTTCTATTAGGAATGTTAAATTTTAAGCGTGTTAGTAAATGCTGGCTATCTACATCCCCGTTAATAAGGTTATGCAGAAAAACTACACCGAGCATTGTCCTACGATTTGTTAAGCTAGGTAAGTTTATGAGTAAGAGTCTACTGTTATAAGATGGAAGGTGAAGATTTGCATCCCAGTTTAGACCTCTAAGTGAAAAAGTTAGGAAATTCTTTTGTACGGATTCTATGCGGTCCTGATGTACTCCATATTGGGGACTCCAGACACATGAACCGTACTCCAGTATAGGACGGACCAAAGAAATGAATAGAGTTTTAGCTATATAGGGGTCATTAAATTCTTTTGACCACCTTTTGATAAAACCAAGAACTCCTTTAGCCTTATTAACCATTAAGGAAATATGGTCGGCAAATTTAAGTTTGATGTCTAATAGGATGCCGAGATCATTAACCTGGGTCAATTTTTCTAAGGCAATCCCATTAATAGAATAAGTAGCTTGCAGAGGGCAAGAACGATAAAAAGACATATGTTTGCATTTAGATCCATTAAGTATCAAGTTATCAAGGTCAGACTGAAGACTGCATTGGGCAGAGATGGATTTGTACTGAAGACAAAGCTTTACATCATCTGCATACATGAGAACTAGAGAGTTCGTTAAAGCAGGGGGCAAGTCGTTTATAAAAAGCGTAAATAATAACGGGCCAAGATGACTTCCTTGAGGGACGCCGGATGTAGCACGGACCAGACGGGACTGTATGTTTTTAAATAAGACTCTTTGTGTCCTTCTATCTAGGTAGCTGGAGATCCACGTTAAGAGGTCTTTAGGAAAACCCAGCATATTCAGTTTACTCAACAAGAGTGAGTGATTAACTGAATCGAATGCTTTGCTGAAGTCTGTGTAAATTACATCGGTTTGATATCCCTTACAAAAGCCATCTATGACAAAGGATGTCAACTCCAATAAGTTTGTGGTGGTGGAGCGACGCTTAATAAAGCCGTGCTGACAAGGAGTGATAATCGAAGAGCAAAGGTGTTGCAAATGAGGGGTAATTAATTTTTCAAATAACTTTGGAATTGCCGACAACTTAGAGATGCCTCTGTAGTTGGCAGCCTCGGACTTTTTCCCTTTTTTATGTAGGGGAATTATAAATGATTCCTTCCACATAAGGGGAAAAATCGAGGTTTCCAAAGATAAGTTGAAAAGTCTTAGAAGAGGTTTGCACAGAGCCCTGGCGCAGTATTTTAGCACACAGCCTGGTACTCCGTCGGGGCCTGGCGAATAAATGGGTTTTACCCTTAAAAGACCAGATAATAAGTTGTTCTCAGAAAAAAACGGACAGAAAATAAGATTTGCTGCTTGAATGTTATATGCGTAAGGCTGATCAGTCAGTTTAGGAGGAGAATAAGTTGTTTGAAAAAATTCTGCGAATAGATCGGCAATGGCCTGATCCGAAGTCGCAGAAGAATTTTCAAACGTAAGCAGGGGTGAAAAAGATACGTGTTTACGCTTAGTGTTTACAAAATTATAAAACTGCTTTGGATCCTGAGTAAATTGAATCCGGCAGCGGTCAATATAATTCCTATAACATTCAGCGTTATGCACGGTAAAATTCGACCGAGCTAGTAGGTATCTTGCGAAATCCACACTACTGCAGGTTTTTTTATATTTAAGTAAAAGCTTATTTTTTTTATTTTTTAAGTTAGTAAGGCACCTTGTAAACCAAGGAGGATTTGCTGAAACGGACGGATATTTCCAAGGCACACATGAGTCAAAAAATTTATTTAAAGTAAAATAAAATTTTTCTAAAGTGACATTAAGATCAGTGCACGCTAGAATATCAGACCAGTCAAATGTTTCTATAAGGCTATTAAGTTTCTGAAAATCAGCTTTACGGAAACAGCGAATCTTATTTACCACGCTCAGAGACATCTGATCGATACCAGGAGTGGTTTCGATTGAGACCTCCAGCGTGGGGTGATATGGATCCTCTGGGGTTGAAAGTGGAAAAGCTCTGGAGAGAGCAGTACCATCCGGATCAGATACAAAACATAAGTCTAAAAGCCGACCTAGCGAATTTCTAACATGATTGATCTGACCTAGGGACATGTCAAACATGCCCGCGGTGAAGTCATGGTAAGTTGAAAGTGACAAAGATGGTGAGTTGTCGACGTTGGACCACTTTAATTTTGGGATATTAAAGTCGCCCACCGCTACGAGTTGGTCACGATCCGTCATAAGATTAGAGACGTATCGAATGGCGGACAAATGCTGCCAATATGTAGGCGGTTCAGACATAGGAGGTATATATGAACAAGTAATGTATAAAGCTTTAACGGACATAGTGATTTTAACGCAAATAAATTCTATGTCACCAAACTCATGGGATTTCACCTCTTCAGAAGCAAAAGTAGAGTCTACAGAAATGAGGACTCCACCTCCTCTTCGCTGAGATCGATCCCGTCTAAAAGTGGTGTACTTACTTGGAAAAACTTCGGAGCTAAAGATCTCCGGATTTAACCAAGTTTCTGTAAAGGCTATAATATGGGATGCAAAGAAAGAACTATCAGAATATAGCTTGGGGAGTTTGCTACGTAGCCCCCTAGTATTCTGATAGGTAAGAGTTAGTAAGGAAACTAGTTTTTTGGGTTAGTAGCCAAAGAAGAGGTGGAGGGTTGGTCACTGGTTCCGATATTGGGAAGTCTCACTCCCACTGGTTTTTGAACTTTTTTCGTCACGGAACTAGGCTGATGTTCTTGGACGAAAAGATTCTCTGGCCAAAAACTGGGAGAACAAATCGTCTTGAACATCAGCGCGGGCACACGAATCTTGAAAGAAGACGTGCGCCTTGTATAACTATATTTAAATTTTTGTATGTCCTCCACCTTTATATCGGCTTTTGTTTTGGCTTTGATATAAGCCGAGATATCAATCTCTGAAGTATCAGGGGCGAGCCGAGAAACAAATATATGTTTCGATGGAGGAATCACCTGTAAGGGTTTTGGTGTCGCAGGTACTAGAACTGCAGCATCAGTCGGTGCCGGTGGTCCGGACTGTGGAATACCCTTTTGGGTGACCCTAATGGGGGTTTCGTTCCCTAGGACTTGTGGCATCACTTGAAGGGATGCCATGGCGGACATATCAGACAATTGCTCATTATCCCTGAGAAATTCTGACGAATTTTTCTCAGTTCTAGCCCTTGGGGTGGCCAGAGATATAAGCGGCTGCATTAATGTCGGCTGAGCAGGCTGAGGCGGATCAGAAACAGCGGATTTCTTGCGCTTAGGGGACTCGTTTAGCAGCTGAAGGCCACTAAACTGAGTGTCCAGCGCACAGAGCTGGTCATTGATTTTACGAAAACCAGTGATCAGCTCTTTAAATCCATTTTTGGTCTGTCTCATGAACGACCTCATTTCGCCTTGCACAGCACGACAATTTTCACAACAATAATGTATCCCAGACCTACGGGAAATGGCATCCGAAACTGATGCAGTGAAACCGGCACACTTGGCATGTACGACGTTCTCACATAGCCAGCAATGGATGGCAGGCTGGGATGAGGAAATTGTCTTGTTACAAGACTTAATGGCACAGACAAGTTTAAATTCCATTTTATTTTTATTTATTTTTTTTTTATTTAATAAAACAATAATTAATATTTAAAAAAGTTTAAAAACACAATACCTTGAACCACTGTGCCAAATAGGAAGCCAAAGCGGGAGCTTTGAATAGTGCAAAAGAGAAATGCAGAAATAAAGATAAGCCGGGGAAGAAGCAGAGCTGAGCTATGCTTGGAATTGAGATTATTCAATTTATTAATTCGACTCCAAATATACCACAGCACTCGCGAAGCGATACGGTTTAGGCTTGAAGATAGTTAAGATTCACAAGGTTTAATTCACAAGTATGTAAACACCGGTTTACCAATATTTATAATAAAACGCAGTGCGCACAAAAAAACACGACCGTTCGCTTAAGAGAAAGAGAGGGAAGTTTACACCACATTACTTCTCTGTTTCTCCATTTATACAGTCCACTTATCAACGCTCCACTGTGCCAATATATGCCCACATGACCTTACATATATCCGTACCTGCATGCATGTCCATATATTTCCAAATATTTTCTGACTCCAATTTCAGGAAATATATAGCCGATAAAAATTAACATATACCGTCCTCTTATCGACGTTCCACTGTGCCATCACATGCCCACATGCCCACATGCCCTTGCCCTACTTGCGTGCATGCCCATATATTTCTCAATATTTTCTGCCTCCAATTTCAGGAAATATATAACCAACGAATTTCCCTCGAATTTCCCTCTCTTATATATAACTACTAAAAAATATAACTACTAAAATTTACTTAATTCTTTTTTTCCGTCCGAGCAAAGGGCCAGGATTTTTTAATTCATCTTTCCGGCCACTCAATGATTAAAATCGAAAATTTATTTATTGAAAAATAATAATTTATCTCTCTGAACCGAGCCGCGGTTTCAATTCCACCGTTCTAGCTTCGTGTTATTTAACCACCATTTATTAAAAATTGAAATTTATTTTCAACCCACCCGTCTGTTTCCATAATAAGTAAATCCGACAATTAGGCAAAAATTAATTATTTATTTTCTCTCTGTGTTAAATTCAAGCCAAGGTCAAGTCCACCTTTCCGGCTCCGCAAATTTGAAAATAGTTAGGAATTAAATATTTACGTACGAGCCATACTGGTCGAAATATACATATATCGACAGTCATCAATTATTTCTCCGAACGAGCACGAATTTTCCGGTCCTTGTCCATTTTCCGTTACGTCATTTTTCCTAACGTTGCTTCTGCTCCGCATCTGGCAACATCCGCCTAGAATCTCGACAAACCTTGGCCCATCTGGTTTTTTTTGGCTTCCTGAAGTTTCTCCCACATCCGAATTGTGCCGCATCCGACGTTCCTCTCGACATCGGCGCTACTAATTCCCACTTGGCCTTGCAATCGCATTTCGTCCGAGATCTCACCGGTCTCATCACATTAGTGACCGGCTACCGCTTCGTACGAGCCGCCTATTTCGCACGTCAGTCGACACGCGCTGACCAGCGAATTGGTGTCTGAGAATGGCCACGGGAGACGACCAAAAGCCACGTCCGATCCCAACCATCCGTTTGGACAGATCTCAATCCGCTTCTCCGCGGACGCCTCTTTTAAAGCCTAAGACGTACAGTGCCATTGCAAGGGCAAAGAGTGACGAATCCGTCAACACGAGCTCCGGTCCTTCACAGAGGCAGACTCGTTCCGTCGCAAAAATGGCTCAAAGTGCGGTCGACGTGGCGCTGAAGAAGTTCATCGCCACAACAGATCGAGTTAGCCAATTTGAGGCCAACATAAATACTCCGGGCGCCAGAGAAACGGACGTGGGCTCCCAATACATGTGCGAAGTCCATCGGGACCAAATTCGGGCACTGTGGGAGAAGGTGGAGAAAAGCTATGAGAGCTGCTCCGATTTGGTAGCCGAGTCCGACGACAATGCGGCCATCTCGACAGTGTTGGAATCGAAGTACAGCTTCTGTTACTCCGTCTATTCAAGATGTATTGCCCAGCTTCGAGAGAAAATTGCTTCCCATACTACTCCGGCTTCCGTCAATGTACACACGCCCGCGTCTACAGGCTGCCGGTTACCTCCGGTGGATACCGAGGTCTTCGCGGGTGATTATCTTCGATGGCCCACCTTCCGAGACTTCTTTACGGCCATTTACATCCAAAACTCGCGGCTCACTCCGGTAGAGAGGTGGTTCCACTTGTTTTCCAAAACAAGTGGTGACGCCCACGCCATTGTTTCCAAGGCTCCGCTTACCCATAAGGGGTTTGACGCCGCGTGGCAAAGCCTCACAGATCGCTTTGAGAACCGGCGGCTATTGGTCAATAGCCAGTTGAAGATCCTTTTCAACATCCAGGCTATTTCTCAAGAATCCGGGGTCGCGCTGAAGGAGCTGCAAGCCACCATTCAGAGTTGTCTGACAGCCCTAGCAATGTCCTCCATCAATGTTGAGGCTTGGGACTGCCTCCTGGTATTCATGATTTCGTCAAGGCCTCCCAAGGCCTCCCCAAGGTCACACTGGGGAGCAATCCGTCCATAATAAGGCCGAAATTCCAACATGGAATGTTTCTATCTTGATCTATCTTGGTTTGAGTTCTCCGTCTCCTTACGCCATACTTCAAAAAGCTCCGTGTTCGAAAACTCGAAGTCACCTGACAAAAAACGAAATTACGCAGATTGTGTGCATTTGTGCACATTGAGACAAATTGCCTTTTATTCATAATTAATGGCTCTACGACATATATTAAATTTACACTGTTGCAACGATACGTTTTTTTTGTAAGTCTACGTAAAGTTAATTTTTTTTTTCAAAAAATTACCTTTTAGACCTGTTTTAAAATTGGCTAAATATTATTAAGACAGGCACATAGCAAAATATTAGTACACAAAACATATAATACAAGCCAGTATGATTGTTTTCCATCATAAATTGAATTAATAACTTGTTTAACTTTTAAGCATCACACTTTCAAAGTAGCTAACCAAAAACTGCCTCTTCTCAAACACGTGCCTTTGAGCTGCAACAGCTGACTTTAACAGTGCAAAGCTTTAAAAGTGCACTGTTTATTAATATTTTTGGTATGGAGTCATATGGAGCCATATGTTTTTAATATATTTACATAAAAAAAACCCAAATATTTAAACTTTGATAAAATGACTAAATACCATGAAATCGGGCAAATTCCCCATAGTGCAGTAGTGTTTTGAATTTTGAATTAAAATTTCGAAAAAAAGCGACTTACGATACTTTCGCGGCAATGCGTCGATGTATACTTTATAGGGTCGGAGATGTCTCCTTCACTGCGTTGCACACTTTTGACCAAAATTATAATACCCTCTGCAAGGGTATAAAAAGAAACACGATTCGTATCACAGGCATGCTGTGTATTCATGAAAAGAAATCTTAGGGAAGGTATTGCTTATTTTATGCACAGAACTCTTATAGGAGTTCTTGTGGAATATTTCTTAAAAACTTCCTTAAAAAAAGGAAGTTCTTTGGGATTTTTAGATAAATCCTGCAGAAGGTCCCTATTAAATAATGGGAAAATAACATAAAACTTATATGTGGCCATACTTAAATGGCCATAAATTACCATTTTAAAGCTAACTTCGGGCGGAGCCTTGCAGTTAAAACCGGATATATATCGCTAAAATCGGATATAGTTGGCCGATCCTTATGAGAATATTATAATATAACCAATTTATAACAATACAAATCCTTATCGATCCTTATGAAATTTGGTAGCTCGTAGTATTTTGCCAAAAATAGCATTCGTACAAAATGCGAACTCTCTAACGCTAAAAAAGAGCATTTCGGAGCATTTCCGATCAATCAGTTATATGGCAGCTCTAGGATATAGTCGGCTCCGCTCTGACTAATATACTGCGTGCAAAAGATCGAAGGGTTTGTGCATAGTTTCAAGACGATAGCTTAAAAACTGAGAGACTAGTTCGCGTAGAAACGGACAGACAGACGGACATGCTTATATCAACTCAGGAGGTGATCGTGATCAAGAATATATATACTTTATAGGGTCGGAGATGTCTCCTTCACAGCGTTGCACACTTTTGGACAAAATTATAATACCATCTGCAAGGGTATAAAAACCATACAACGCACAATTATTAACCACGGTCAATGACGTCACAGCTGGGGAGAAATCTGCGGGATGCCTGGCTGCTGCCAAGGGAATTCTTTCTTCTCACTGGGAAATTATGTTGGGTTTTACTAACTCTGTTCTTACTGCCCTTAAGACACGATACCCAATTTCAAAAAAATGATTTGAGTTTAATGTCTAAGCCGGAATAATGATTTCTGTATGCTCAATGAAGATCAAAAACAAACTCACATAAAGCTACCAAAAATCGGACGTTATAGCGACGACAAAAATAAGCTGACTATGCACGGGCGTTCAATAAACAATTTTAACCAATAAAATTTTTAATTTTCTTTCATAACTATTATTACATATTTACATATACCATATATAATTATTTTTAAGGAGATCCTTCTCAAAGTCTTGAAAAAGTGTTTGGTTTTCTACGTCCAAACTTTAGAAAGTAAATGTTAGTAAAAGTAAAATAAAAATATGACTGTCTCAGACTCTTACGGTATTGGGACAAGGATCTTTAATAATTGTTACAACAAATAAAATAAAATTCCCTCTATCTATAACCGACTGTCTTTGCATTTTTCTATTACTATTGTTTATTATGCCTCTCGGTTTTTCTCAATGCGTGTCTCTCTTTAATGTTAGTGAATTTTCTCCTCCATGATTTCTGGTACTGAAGAGTCATTTCTGGTACTTAAGGGTTTTAATACACATTAGACATCTGCATGAGTGTCAAAAAACACACATTCAAATGTACAATGCTCAAAATGAGTTAAGTGAAT
Source organism: Drosophila pseudoananassae pseudoananassae (assembly GCA_018153035.1). Lineage (NCBI taxonomy): Eukaryota > Metazoa > Arthropoda > Insecta > Diptera > Drosophilidae > Drosophila > Drosophila pseudoananassae. The sequence goes on from JAECXR010000054.1 coordinate 794,609, forward strand.
TTGAAAGCAAAGGCAACCCGGTGTGAGAGATTCGGTTCTCTTAATTTTACTCATTTGCACAATTAATAGGAAAAAGGAAACGAATTGAATGAATTGAGAATGTTGAAAACAGAGACGTTTCATTCGAATGATTCGAGTTGCTAATGTTTAAGTTTTAATCAACGGCAGCCAACCAGTGACCCACCGGCGCTGGTAAACTGTCTTTTCAACCAGCTGCCATCTGTGACAGTCCCTTAACAACTTGTGAAGGATTCTTGCAGAGGCGGAATAAGCAAAAGCCGCCTTGCATTTAATAATAAACTAATTTACACTCAACCTAAAAACAAAACTTAGAAAAACGAGGTCTACAAATACATACAGATTCGTCGGCTACTTTTTCTATTTGGTTTTCCATAATTTCGGATTTTTTCCGGAGTTGTCAAAAAGGGAATGTATTGAAATCCTATCCAACAACTCGAATGATTCAAGTATACAAGGCATCTGTCAAATCTTTCATTTTAATTTTAGTTTTGATCATTCTCTTTCATTTAGTTTGACCTGTCAAATTGACCTGTCAAATTATGAGAGGAACCCAAACTTGTACTCATTCAATGACATCTCATTTCTAACATTTCTTTCACTTCATTCTATTCAATTCGAAAGTATTCTTTGATACGTATGTTATGAATGTAATCATGCAGATATCTATTACACATACACTTATACACCTATATGTAGTAATCTATAATAAAAATAACGCCTTCTAATGAGATAAGAAGATGTACACCTTCTTTGCCTCTCATTTACTCAGTTTTTGTCGATCTGAGTACCAGTGGTGTCATTTTTTTCTAAGCAAAATAAGCTGGATCAACGAAAAGAAAAAGCTAAATAAAGCGGAAAACCAGAGAAAAAGAGTTAAGAAAAAAGCTAATTTTTATAAAGCAATGTGCTGTTCGTTTCTAATTAATAAACCCTTAGTTCGATACTTATCATAAAATATATAATACACATTAATGTACAAAAATTAAAACTTATAGTATATTTAAGATATTTTCAACATTATCGGCATCATCGGTTGGGTAAAAATGATTTTGTTGAATTTTACTGCCTAAATAAAATTCAACAAAATCATTTTTGTTGGGTGGTATACTGTAGTTAAAACAGTATACTTATTGTGACGACGCAGCCCATACCTAAAATTTTAAGCAAATTAATTTATAATTTAAAAATCAAAATACTTAGTATAGCGTTTAATGTTTCAACGCTCATGCTATTTCGAATTTTTTTTTAATTAAACTCACTTGACTAAAGACCCGCTCGACGTCATTCGACCAAGGCAGAGACTGCATTTGCAGAGCAACTGAAGCCAATTCACGAAAACTGCAGTTTCCGCCAGAATGCCGGTATTTCTGAACTTCAGCCCAGAACTTTATTGTATCATCGACATTTTCCCACTCTACCAGGTTTATGTCGTTGTACAGACGTTCTATTTTATCGATGTTGGAAATACCAAAATACTCTAGGATTGGAGTGATACTTTTCTTTTTCATTTTTAAAATATTTTCAACAGAAAATGCATCAATCTGTTTTAATATATTAAATTTGTCCGGTAACCTGAAATTAACAAAAAAAAAATTATCTAATACAAAATATAAATAAAAATAAGGAAAATATTTACCTTTTCTTTAACTGTTTGGCCAGCTCTACTACAAAATTCGAACAGCACTCTCTTATATCCGTTTCTTCAAAGGATTCCATTTTCATTGATTTGATTTCCTTTTCAAAGTCATAGCCGAGGCCTAAATCGCTTTTGACGTGCTTTTCAAAGTCATCGTCGTTAATAATATCAACTTTACTAACAGGAGGAATTATTTTTTGACTTAATATCTGATAGCGAGTATAAGATCATTCAAAAGCGTTGTCGAATTAGACGAATTACTTTGAAAGCATAAGTTGATTTTTTGCATGTCCTGCAATATAGGCTTTAAAAATAGCAAGTACAAATAGTTTTTTTTGTCGCACAAAGATTCATACAGGATTTTAGCTGTTGTGCATTTTTTACTCATAGCAGCAATTCCAAAGTGAGTTTTCAGTTCATGCCACTGGCCTAAGATTCGTGTTACTGCCATTTCGATGGACAACCATCTAGTGTTACAAACCCTTGGAATTTTAAGGGGCTTTGATTAAAAATATTCTAATTAATTTTGTAATATTTACATAAGTTTGGGACAATCATTTTCAACAAGCTTTAAACACTTACTATATATAAGCAATCACGTTATAGGAAAACAATCACGTGGAATTAGTTGAAACTAGACTTTTTTAACGATTTAGAAATATTAGTACATAAAAAGATTGACAATACACATCTAAAACAGACATATTCATTTATACTTAATATACCTTTTCGCTATTAATAGACTCATATGTTTTTTTATACAACGACTAACGAATTGAGCTTTTTGAAAACATATGGGTTTTATATATTAAAAATTCCAAATCATCTGGAAAAAAGTGCTTACAAGCGTACTGCCAATTGCACCGAATGACAAACACATTTGATTAGGATAAAAGATGGTGCATCCTTCTTCAATTCTGTGTAAACGCTATTCTTGCTCCCAATCATCCCACTTGCGTTATTTGTTCCGATGCCGATTAAATTCGTAATATCCAGTTTCAAAGTCTTTAACTTCTCTTTGAGACCGCTTGCAATGGACAATGCGTCCCAAACTTCTAGCTGTACCAAGCTTAAAAATGTTGACTCTACTATTCCATTTTCTACAGAAAAGTATTTAATGACCACACCTAAATATTACATTTGAAACGATGGTAAATAATATACATTCATATATCCACTTAGCTGTATAATTGAATACTCACCAAGTAGTTTTGTTACACTAAGTAATGTCTGTGGATTTGTCCAAAAGTAAACTAAACTTGGAGCCGCCAATGTCCTTGTGAAGCTCTTCATTGAAATGGGGAGCCAATGCATTTTTAATTATGTATTTAATTATGTTAATTTTTGACGCGGTGTTGCTGTCATCAAACTTTTTTTGGCAAAGATCACTCAAATGATTAAAAGGGCTATGGCGCTATGCTGAGCAACAAAAAGGCAAAGCGCTACCTCCTGCTCAATTGTTTTTGTGGGGGTTTTGGCAAAATTTATTTTATTTTTTTTCCCAAAACTCTCCATAGAACGGCTGTGCTTTTTTGTACAAGCATGTGCCCGCACGTCACTTAATTTTGCAGTTATGCTGCACTTGCAATAGCTGCAAAACACCCGCGTTAAGTCTGTTCCTCATCCACTCCTTAAGCTCGTTGCTCTGCAGCCAGACATATAGGACTTTTTGTTAATATGCTACCTTTGGCATCGCCTTGTTTTTCCGAATTTCTCAATGTAAGTGATGGAAGACGCTCAAATTTAGTTGCGAACTTTTTAGGGAAGTTATTCGATACAAGTAAATATCGATATTTTGTCGATGGAAATATATTTTTAACATTTTAGCCGTTAAATTCAATTTAGAAATCTCTAAAATTAAAGTAAAAGTAAACAAAAATAAAGGTGCCTAAATTTGCTCGAAAAAGCCAGAATTCCCGCTGACCGCTGCTTTCATATGACACCACGGAAATGACAACACTGCTGAGTACTAGTCTCTTCGAATGCCTAGAACTTAAATCAACAACAATATTTTTCATGCTAAGGCAGTAAGCGAATGGCAAATAGGTAAAATAACTAGTTTTTGGCTGGGTCTTTTCGCCACCCCGTACTCATTAAAGTACCGAAAAAGAGACATTTTTTTTTTAAATAATGTAGAAAATCAATGTCAGTGCTTGCCAAAGTCAAGTTGATAAATGCGATGCGCTAAAAATTATAGATCAAATTAAATAAGTCAAAATTCTTTTTGTCATTTCCCATTGCGCCAATTTCAACAAAAATCATTTTAAATTAATATTTTTACACCCAAATAGGTTCAAAATCCACAAAGGACTTCGAAAAATATACGTTAACAGTGGAAAGAAGAACAGTTTTTGCGCGTCAAACATGTTTTTCGATCTCAATGCTTTCAATTTAACTATATAGGTTGTTGTGGCCGATGAAACTAATAGGGCAAGGCGATGCCTCCTGATAGGGGCACAGGGGCCGGAGCACAGGAGAATTGTGCAAAAAGAGAGAAGTTAGTGAGAAGGCTAAAGTCGAGTAGTGCGGACGTAAATAAAATAATCCATAAAGGAATCTTAACAATGTGGAAGTGAGAAAAAATTCGAAAAATTTAAATATAAAGGAAAAAAAAATTGGAAGCAGGATCGCCGAATTATCCAGGTAAGAGGGCGGGGCCAGGAAGAGGAGCATTGTCTAATGGATTTCTTTTTCCTAAACCGACCAGACCCGTATATCCGGATAGGAAAGCCAGGCCTGACTGGGAAAAAAAATTGGGACAGGCGATTTTTTCTTTTGTTCCGTGGTTAATAAACCCTAGACCTGGCAAGCCAGAATTATTTTTTGGAGTCCACTGTCCTTTTTTTTGGGACAATAAATTGGTCCGTTCACGTTGTCCGCCAATGCCCCAGGTAGGTTAGGTTAGGTTGAGGCGGCGATGCGGGGCCAGTCACGGAGACCCCCAACCACTTGAGCCGCGGGTGTCCTTATGATACCGCTCAGGCAACAGGCCTCTTAAAGGGACCTCCCCACTCATATCTACTAATGTGCCCAAAGATTACTACCCTTCCTGCGGTGGTTCGCGGTGACATCCAGCTTTCCGGATGAAGGCATCGAGTCTGCGTGGAATGATCTCACTGAGGTCTGTTAGGTTCGTGAGTGTTGCTGCACCCAGGAGTTTAAGTCGACACCAGGAGTTTAAGTCGACTAGTCTAGACGCGTGCGTTCCTATTAACCAGTGTCCGTGATGGCCTTGACCAGTGTCCGTGATCCGGACCTGTGCCCTGAGTATTTGGAGCTCCGCATTTAAAAATTTTTAAGACCAAAAAAGTCCCGAAAAACAGTTTTTTCTAAATAAATCAAAATAAACAAAATAAAAGTTTGTGGATGTTAGAAATATTTCAAACACGGTTTTGTACTATATTCGACCTAATAAACAATTCCTACTAGGTGTCTTCAAAAGTTCCAAATCGTTGTGTTGTTCAACGCATCTTTTATTTCTAGGAAAGAAATAAGTGCGTATTCCTTGTCACTAAGTGCCTTTTCGACGAACGTAGTGATCTCGTAATTTGCCGTCTCCGAGTATCGGCCCTTTCTATACGCATGCATGCTGAAATATCATCTGGGTTAATGGTAAGATTAATGTGGAGGCTGATTAGTCTTGCTGCTCTTGCGGCTTCATGCTGTTTATCGCCCAGTTGAGATACCTATTACTCAATAGGTATTCAAGTTGGTTTGGGATGGAGGGGCTGTCCCCCAGGGAAATGGGCATTTTTGACAGCCTCTAAGGTTTCCTTATTGGACGTGGTCTAGCTCCCATCCGAGGTTTAAATAAGATAATCCGAGGATCTTCCTGAGTCGGGAGGCCTCCGATGTCATTTGAATGGTAGTGAAGAACTTAGTCCAGGTATTTCTCTTTGCCCTACACAGTTTTGTATACTGTGTATCCACAGGATACATTTAATAAACCACCCAACAAGATACCCTATATAAAAAAGAGGCGGAAATTCCAAAAATGTAATTGTTTATTGTTTTGTTGTCGTTACATTTGCTGTTTTATTTTTTCTAGTATTTATTGTATTTAATTATACCCTTGCAGAGGGTATTGTTTGTAGGGGGGCGCTGCTGCCGCCAAAGATTCCAGAAAAGTTGAAATTTTTAATTAAAAAGTCGGAGGCGTCTTTCGATGAATTTAACGCGGTCAGCTTTATTGTGCTGCTTACAAGAGATTACTAACTTAACTTAGAATCAAGTACAAAAAAGAGATCGACGACAACCAACGAGCGAGAAGAGAGGGCACAGAGGGGCGAGTGTGGATGCGCTCTTCAGCGCGGGTGCGCCCTTTAGCGCGGGTGCGCTCTTCAGCGCGGATGCGCTCTTCAGGTGAGCGGCACAACGGCCCCTCACCTAAACATTCTCCCCCCCTTGCAATCGCTCGGGTTGCAACAGATCCCTCGTCGCTAGCTATGCGTCACTGCAGCTAGAGGGCGTACACGGGTCGATGAAGGCCCCCGTGTCGAAGATCCGTGTCCCGGTATTGGCGCTGTTCCACTTCAGCGGCGACGATAGGGTGGGCGCAGCGACCGCGTCCTGCGGGGGCCCTCGAGGAGAGGCGGAAAATTGCCTAGGCGCTGATGACGCGGGCGGACGAGCGGTGGACGGCACCCGATGGGTGGCGGACGAATGCAGTGGAGCACTTGACGGCTGCCGGCCAGTGGCGGAAGAATGCCGAGGAGTTATCGAAGAGTGCCGGGAAGTCGGCGGCCGTGGATCGGTTTGGGAATGCCGGAAAATGGCGGACGCAGGGCGAGAAGCACCCGAACCGCGCCGGGAGTTGGCGGATGACGGCCGACGAGAGAGCGAGACACCCCGTGAACTGTCTAACGCGGGCGGTGACCGGTGCTCCTTGGTCACGGGGTGCAGCAGCGTGTGGTGATCCTGACCACACGTCTTACAGCCGTCTCCACGCCGACAGGATCCGTCGGAATGCTCGTGGGCCAGGCAGCTCGAGCAATAGCGGTTCGCGAGAACCGCTCGGAGCCCCTCCTCGGCACTACGGCGTATGAAGCGCCGACACTTCTTCAATGGATGGATCCCATTGCAGACTCGGCATCGGTAGGATTGTGTACCTCGAGTACATCTGCTCTCCAGTGACTGGGCGTTGCGTGGGCGTGGCGACATCGTGCTGAATATGATCTTGGAATTTAGAGTTTGGCCCGGATCAGACGGATCATCAGCTGATTGCCACCGTGCAGCGTGATGCGATGCGTAAATTAAAGAAGGACTCGAGACAGAATTGTGCTCGCAACCTGAATCCGATTCAGAACTGATCCGTGTGGGCACCTCTCCCTGATCCAGTGAGTCACCGAGGCTGCGGGCAACTCGTGCGGAAAAAACAGACACGCTGCGGGGGTTGACTGGAGATAATGGGCCTGTCAGCACCCATCCAAAAATGGTCTCCTGACCGAGAAGCGACCCGCAGATGTTAGCCTTGGAATTACCGAGGAGAATGGACGGAAGAAAGTCAGCTCCTATTAACACATCGACTTGGGAGCTCTCAAAGAAGTTGGGGTCCGCCAGGGGAATGTCGGGCAGCCCCTTGAGACGATCCTGCGGAATCGGGTAGGATGACAGATTTCCTGCCAACTGCGGAAGAACGTAGGCCGCAGTCTCTAATTGTAGACGGCGACCGAATGGAGAAATGGCACAATTTCGTAGACTGCGCGGAAATGGTCTGATTAAGGCCGTAAACTTGGGCTTGAATCGTCTTGAAAGGAGGCTTGACGAGGTTGAACAGTCGTTCCGTTATGAAGGTCGCTTCGGACCCTGAGTCTATTAGTGCTCGTGCCTGGACGGTGCACCCCAAATGGCACACGTTGATAAGGGCCGTGCCCAGTATGACTGCTTCTGACCCGGAAGCGAAACACACCTGCACATTCGACTGATCCTCTGAGCCGTTTGCTGGCGTAGGCGGACTTGGAGCGGTAGGCGGCATAGGCGGACTTGGAGCGGTGGCGAACGGATTGCCGCGGTGCAGGAGGGTGTGGTGTCGGCTGTGGCATGTGAAACATGTACGGGCGCTCGTGCAGTCTCGCTGCTGGTGCCCTCGGCCAAAACAGTTTAGACATAACTGCTTCCTTGTAATGTAGTCAAAGCGCCCATTTACATCCATATTTAGGAACCGTGGACATAAGCGAAAGGGGTGGTCCTCCCTCGAACAGAGATCGCAGCCCTTTTGGCCCGGAACCACTCGAGTCTCGTGTGAATTGAGCCTCCGAACAGGGGCAATAGGAATTCCCGACCTTGGCGGAAGTTGCCCGGAGGCACTAGGCCTGACGTCGTCGATTGCCTTTAGAGTGCGATGGCGCTCTGTCAGGAAGTCTAATTCCTTCCATGTTGGAATTTCGGCCTTATTATGGACGGATTGCTCCCCAGTGTGACCTTGGGGAGGCCTTGGGAGGCCTTGACGAAATCATGAATACCAGGAGGCAGTCCCAAGCCTCAACATTGATGGAGGACATTGCTAGGGCTGTCAGACAACTCTGAATGGTGGCTTGCAGCTCCTTCAGCGCGACCCCGGATTCTTGAGAAATAGCCTGGATGTTGAAAAGGATCTTCAACTGGCTATTGACCAATAGCCGCCGGTTCTCAAAGCGATCTGTGAGGCTTTGCCACGCGGCGTCAAACCCCTTATGGGTAAGCGGAGCCTTGGAAACAATGGCGTGGGCGTCACCACTTGTTTTGGAAAACAAGTGGAACCACCTCTCTACCGGAGTGAGCCGCGAGTTTTGGATGTAAATGGCCGTAAAGAAGTCTCGGAAGGTGGGCCATCGAAGATAATCACCCGCGAAGACCTCGGTATCCACCGGAGGTAACCGGCAGCCTGTTGACGCGGGCGTGTGTACATTGACGGAAGCCGGAGTAGTATGGGAAGCAATTTTCTCTCGAAGCTGGGCAATACATCTTGAATAGACGGAGTAACAGAAGCTGTACTTCGATTCCAACACTGTCGAGATGGCCGCATTGTCGTCGGACTCGGCTACCAAATCGGATCAGCTCTCATAGCTTTTCTCCACCTTCTCCCACAGTGCCCGAATTTGGTCCCGATGGACTTCGCACATGTATTGGGAGCCCACGTCCGTTTCTCTGGCGCCCGGAGTATTTATGTTGGCCTCAAATTGGCTAACTCGATCTGTTGTGGCGATGAACTTCTTCAGCGCCACGTCGACCGCACTTTGAGCCATTTTTGCGACGGAACGAGTCTGCCTCTGTGAAGGACCGGAGCTCGTGTTGACGGATTCGTCACTCTTTGCCCTTGCAATGGCACTGTACGTCTTAGGCTTTAAAAGAGGCGTCCGCGGAGAAGCGGATTGAGATCTGTCCAAACGGATGGTTGGGATCGGACGTGGCTTTTGGTCGTCTCCCGTGGCCATTCTCAGACACCAATTCGCTGTGTGTCGACTCAGCGCGTGTCGACTGACGTGCGAAATAGGCGGCTCGTACGAAGCGGTAGCCGGTCACTAATGTGATGAGACCGGTGAGATCTCGGACAAAATGCGATTGCAAGGCCAAGTGGGAATTAGTAGCGCCGATGTCGAGAGGAACGTCGGATGCGGCACAATTCGGATGTGTGAGAAACTTCAGGAAGCCAAAAAAAACCAGATGGGCCAAGGTTTGTCGAGATTCTAGGCGGATGTTGCCAGATGCGGAGCAGAAGCAACGTCAGGAAAAATGACGTAACGGAAAATGGACAAGGACCGGAAAATTCGTGCTCGTTCGGAGAAATAATTGATGACTGTCGATATATGTATATTTCGACCAGTATGGCTCGTACGTAAATATTTAATTCCTAACTATTTTCAAATTTGCGGAGCCGGAAAGGTGGACTTGACCTTGGCTTGAATTTAACACAGAGAGAAAATAAATAATTAATTTTTGCCTAATTGTCGGATTTACTTATTATGGAAACAGACGGGTGGGTTGAAAATAAATTTCAATTTTTAATAAATGGTGGTTAAATAACACGAAGCTAGAACGGTGGAATTGAAACCGCGGCTCGGTTCAGAGAGATAAATTATTATTTTTCAATAAATAAATTTTCGATTTTAATCATTGAGTGGCCGGAAAGATGAATTAAAAAATCCTGGCCCTTTGCTCGGACGGAATAAAAGAATTAAGTAAATTTTAGTAGTTATATTTTTTAGTAGTTATATATAAGAGAGGGAAATTCGAGGGAAATTCGTTGGTTATATATTTCCTGAAATTGGAGGCAGAAAATATTGAGAAATATATGGGCATGCACGCAAGTAGGGCAAGGGCATGTGGGCATGTGGGCATGTGATGGCACAGTGGAACGTCGATAAGAGGACGGTATATGTTAATTTTTATCGGCTATATATTTCCTGAAATTGGAGTCAGAAAATATTTGGAAATATATGGACATGCATGCAGGTACGGATATATGTAAGGTCATGTGGGCATATATTGGCACAGTGGAGCGTTGATAAGTGGACTGTATAAATGGAGAAACAGAGAAGTAATGTGGTGTAAACTTCCCTCTCTTTCTCTTAAGCGAACGGTCGTGTTTTTTTGTGCGCACTGCGTTTTATTATAAATATTGGTAAACCGGTGTTTACATACTTGTGAATTAAACCTTGTGAATCTTAACTATCTTCAAGCCTAAACCGTATCGCTTCGCGAGTGCTGTGGTATATTTGGAGTCGAATTAATAAATTGAATAATCTCAATTCCAAGCATAGCTCAGCTCTGCTTCTTCCCCGGCTTATCTTTATTTCTGCATTTCTCTTTTGCACTATTCAAAGCTCCCGCTTTGGCTTCCTATTTGGCACAGTGGTTCAAGGTATTGTGTTTTTAAACTTTTTTAAATATTAATTATTGTTTTATTAAATAAAAAAAAAAAATAAATAAAAATAAAATGGAATTTAAACTTGTCTGTGCCATTAAGTCTTGTAACAAGACAATTTCCTCATCCCAGCCTGCCATCCATTGCTGGCTATGTGAGAACGTCGTACATGCCAAGTGTGCCGGTTTCACTGCATCAGTTTCGGATGCCATTTCCCGTAGGTCTGGGATACATTATTGTTGTGAAAATTGTCGTGCTGTGCAAGGCGAAATGAGGTCGTTCATGAGACAGACCAAAAATGGATTTAAAGAGCTGATCACTGGTTTTCGTAAAATCAATGACCAGCTCTGTGCGCTGGACACTCAGTTTAGTGGCCTTCAGCTGCTAAACGAGTCCCCTAAGCGCAAGAAATCCGCTGTTTCTGATCCGCCTCAGCCTGCTCAGCCGACATTAATGCAGCCGCTTATATCTCTGGCCACCCCAAGGGCTAGAACTGAGAAAAATTCGTCAGAATTTCTCAGGGATAATGAGCAATTGTCTGATATGTCCGCCATGGCATCCCTTCAAGTGATGCCACAAGTCCTAGGGAACGAAACCCCCATTAGGGTCACCCAAAAGGGTATTCCACAGTCCGGACCACCGGCACCGACTGATGCTGCAGTTCTAGTACCTGCGACACCAAAACCCTTACAGGTGATTCCTCCATCGAAACATATATTTGTTTCTCGGCTCGCCCCTGATACTTCAGAGATTGATATCTCGGCTTATATCAAAGCCAAAACAAAAGCCGATATAAAGGTGGAGGACATACAAAAATTTAAATATAGTTATACAAGGCGCACGTCTTCTTTCAAGATTCGTGTGCCCGCGCTGATGTTCAAGACGATTTGTTCTCCCAGTTTTTGGCCAGAGAATCTTTTCGTCCAAGAACATCAGCCTAGTTCCGTGACGAAAAAGTTCAAAAACCAGTGGGAGTGAGACTTCCCAATATCGGAACCAGTGACCAACCCTCCACCTCTTCTTTGGCTACTAACCCAAAAAACTAGTTTCCTTACTAACTCTTACCTATCAGAATACTAGGGGGCTACGTAGCAAACTCCCCAAGCTATATTCTGATAGTTCTTTCTTTGCATCCCATATTATAGCCTTTACAGAAACTTGGTTAAATCCGGAGATCTTTAGCTCCGAAGTTTTTCCAAGTAAGTACACCACTTTTAGACGGGATCGATCTCAGCGAAGAGGAGGTGGAGTCCTCATTTCTGTAGACTCTACTTTTGCTTCTGAAGAGGTGAAATCCCATGAGTTTGGTGACATAGAATTTATTTGCGTTAAAATCACTATGTCCGTTAAAGCTTTATACATTACTTGTTCATATATACCTCCTATGTCTGAACCGCCTACATATTGGCAGCATTTGTCCGCCATTCGATACGTCTCTAATCTTATGACGGATCGTGACCAACTCGTAGCGGTGGGCGACTTTAATATCCCAGAATTAAAGTGGTCCAACGTCGACAACTCACCATCTTTGTCACTTTCAACTTACCATGACTTCACCGCGGGCATGTTTGACATGTCCCTAGGTCAGATCAATCATGTTAGAAATTCGCTAGGTCGGCTTTTAGACTTATGTTTTGTATCTGATCCGGATGGTACTGCTCTCTCCAGAGCTTTTCCACTTTCAACCCCAGAGGATCCATATCACCCCACGCTGGAGGTCTCAATCGAAACCACTCCTGGTATCGATCAGATGTCTCTGAGCGTGGTAAATAAGATTCGCTGTTTCCGTAAAGCTGATTTTCAGAAACTTAATAGCCTTATAGAAACATTTGACTGGTCTGATATTCTAGCGTGCACTGATCTTAATGTCACTTTAGAAAAATTTTATTTTACTTTAAATAAATTTTTTGACTCATGTGTGCCTTGGAAATATCCGTCCGTTTCAGCAAATCCTCCTTGGTTTACAAGGTGCCTTACTAACTTAAAAAATAAAAAAATAAGCTTTTACTTAAATATAAAAAAACCTGCAGTAGTGTGGATTTCGCAAGATACCTACTAGCTCGGTCGAATTTTACCGTGCATAACGCTGAATGTTATAGGAATTATATTGACCGCTGCCGGATTCAATTTACTCAGGATCCAAAGCAGTTTTATAATTTAGTAAACACTAAGCGTAAACACGTATCTTTTTCACCCCTGCTTACGTTTGAAAATTCTTCTGCGACTTCGGATCAGGCCATTGCCGATCTATTCGCAGAATTTTTTCAAACAACTTATTCTCCTCCTAAACTGACTGATCAGCCTTACGCATATAACATTCAAGCAGCAAATCTTATTTTCTGTCCGTTTTTTTCTGAGAACAACTTATTATCTGGTCTTTTAAGGGTAAAACCCATTTATTCGCCAGGCCCCGACGGAGTACCAGGCTGTGTGCTAAAATACTGCGCCAGGGCTCTGTGCAAACCTCTTCTAAGACTTTTCAACTTATCTTTGGAAACCTCGATTTTTCCCCTATGTGGAAGGAATCATTTATAATTCCCCTACATAAAAAAGGGAAAAAGTCCGAGGCTGCCAACTACAGAGGCATCTCTAAGTTGTCGGCAATTCCAAAGTTATTTGAAAAATTAATTACCCCTCATTTGCAACACCTTTGCTCTTCGATTATCACTCCTTGTCAGCACGGCTTTATTAAGCGTCGCTCCACCACCACAAACTTATTGGAGTTGACATCCTTTGTCATAGATGGCTTTTGTAAGGGATATCAAACCGATGTAATTTACACAGACTTCAGCAAAGCATTCGATTCAGTTAATCACTCACTCTTGTTGAGTAAACTGAATATGCTGGGTTTTCCTAAAGACCTCTTAACGTGGATCTCCAGCTACCTAGATGGAAGGACACAAAGAGTCTTATTTAAAAACATACAGTCCCGTCTGGTCCGTGCTACATCCGGCGTCCCTCAAGGAAGTCATCTTGGCCCGTTATTATTTACGCTTTTTATAAACGACTTGCCCCCTGCTTTAACGAACTCTCTAGTTCTCATGTATGCAGATGATGTAAAGCTTTGTCTTCAGTACAAATCCATCTCTGCCCAATGCAGTCTTCAGTCTGACCTTGATAACTTGATACTTAATGGATCTAAATGCAAACATATGTCTTTTTATCGTTCTTGCCCTCTGCAAGCTACTTATTCTATTAATGGGATTGCCTTAGAAAAATTGACCCAGGTTAATGATCTCGGCATCCTATTAGACATCAAACTTAAATTTGCCGACCATATTTCCTTAATGGTTAATAAGGCTAAAGGAGTTCTTGGTTTTATCAAAAGGTGGTCAAAAGAATTTAATGACCCCTATATAGCTAAAACTCTATTCATTTCTTTGGTCCGTCCTATACTGGAGTACGGTTCATGTGTCTGGAGTCCCCAATATGGAGTACATCAGGACCGCATAGAATCCGTACAAAAGAATTTCCTAACTTTTTCACTTAGAGGTCTAAACTGGGATGCAAATCTTCACCTTCCATCTTATAACAGTAGACTCTTACTCATAAACTTACCTAGCTTATCGTAGGACAATGCTCGGTGTAGTTTTTCTGCATAACCTTATTAACGGGGATGTAGATAGCCAGCATTTACTAACACGCTTAAAATTTAACATTCCTAATAGAAGGACTCGAAACTTTAGTCCTCTGTTCCTTAGCCGTTGTAGTTCGACATATGCACTGCATGACCCTTTTAGGGTATTATGTTCGAACTACAATGGTCTCTACGCCATAACATCTCTTTCCTGTCCCTCAAACTTAAAATATAGAATTTTAAATTTCCTTACTAACTCCTCCTAGCTTAATAATAAAAAAAAAAAATTGCTTAATATATTCTAACAAATCGTTTATTGAGCGCCCCTCGGTCGTCTGGGCCTCTAAGCTTTATGATGAATACAGGAATGCTAGCTGATGCTCTTATTGATGCACAAGCCATTTCCAAATTCTGAAAGACCGGTAAAAAAAAAAAAAAAAAAAAAAAAAAAAATGACACTGATTGGGGAAGAAAAGAAACAAATATTACTACAGCGGCGGACTGTTCGGTGAATTTGGAAATTTCCGGAACTAATTCACACCGGCTGGTTAATATTAATTATACCTTCTTTTTGTCACCACACAATTTCACTGTTCACTTGCGAATTTTTCGCGGAATAATTGCACAAAAACAAAATATGTATGTGTGTATATGTATGTGGGTGCACGTATGCCTCGACCAAAACAGAGACGAATGGAAAAATTTGCAGAAATTGCAGACGAAGAGTAGAAAATCCCAAACTGCCGTTGTGTCGGAAAACTCGGACTTGGAGTTGACACGGAGGGAAAAACAATCTTGCAGCAGTGTGAACGAAATTTAATGTTCGGATCACTGCTGAAGACCGGCAGAGAGACGGAGACGGAAAAAATTTACTTTTCTTTTGGCGGAACAATGCCGAGAACTGCTGGTAGAATATATCCAAATATCCAAAATATCCAGGATATCCGGCTCGAAGGACCAATGTTTGTAGGGGGCGCTGCTGCCGCCAAAGATTCCAGAAAAGTTGAAATTTTGAATTAAAAATTTTGAATTTAACGCAGTCAGCTTTATTGTGCTGCTTACAAGAGATTACTAACTTAACTTAGAAAGCCTAAACGCTAAACGTAAAAATAAACCAGAGCGGACGATCGATGACGGCCGACGAGAGAGGAAGAATGCATAGAGGGGCGAGCGCGGGTGCGCTCTTCAGCATGGATGAGCTTTTAAGCGCGGGTTCGCTTTTCAGCGCGGATTTGCTCTTAAGTTCAGCTGGCCCCTCACCTAAACAGGTATTATAATTTTGGTCAAAAGTGTGCAATGCAGTGAAGGAGACATCTCCGACCCTATAAAGTATATATCGACGCATTGCCGCGAAAGTATCTTAAGTAGCTTTTTTTTTGAAATTTTAATTCAAAACACCACTGCTGAGAACTAGTCTCTTCGAAAGCCTAGAACTTAAATCAACAACAACATTTTTCATGCTAAGGCAAATAGGTAAAATAACTAGTTTTTGGCTGGGTCTTTTCGCCACCCCGTACTCAGATCGAAAAAGAGACTTTTTTGTTGAAATAATGTAGAAAATCAATGTCAGTGCTTGCCAAAGTCAAGTTGATAAATGCGATGCGCTAAAAATTATAGATCAAATTAAATAAGTCAAAATTCTTTTTGTCATTTCCCATTGCGCCAATTTCAACAAAAATCATTTTAAATTAATATTTTTACACCCAAATAGGTTCAAAATCCACAGAGGACTTCGAAAAATATACGTTAACAGCGGAAAGAAGAACCGTTTTTACGCGTCAAACATGTTTTTCGATCTCAATGCTTTCAATTTAACTATATAGGTTGTTGTGGCCGATGAAACTAATAGGGCAAGGCGATGCCTCCTGACAAGGGCACAGGGGCCGGGGCACAGGAGAATTGTGCAAAAAGAGAGAAGGCTAAAGTCGAGTAGTGCGGGCGTACAATCTTTAAATAAAATAATCCATAAAGAAATCTTAACAATGTGGAAGTGAGGAAAAATTCGAAAAATTTAAATATAAAGGAAAAAAATATTGGAAGCAGGATCGCCGAATTATCCAGGTAAGAGGTCGGGCCAGGAAGAGGAGCATTGTCTAATGGATTTCTTTTTCCTAAACCGACCAGACCCGTATATCCGGATAGGAAAGCCAGGCCTGACTGGGAAAAAAATTGGGACAGGCGATTTTTTCTTTTGTTCCGTGGTTAATAAACCCTAGACCTGGCAAGCCAGAATTATTTTTTGGAGTCCACTGTCCTTTTTTTGGGACAATAAATTGGTCCGTTCACGTTGTCCGCCAATGCCCCAGGTAGGTTAGGTTAGGTTGAGGCGGCGATGCGGGGCCAGTCACGGAGACCCCCAACCACTTGAGCCGCGGGTGTCCTTATGATACCGCTCAGGCAACAGGCCTCTTAAAGGGACCTCCCCACTCATATCTACTAATGTGCCCAAAGATTACTACCCTTCCTGCGGTGGTTCGCGGTGACATCCAGCTTTCCGGATGAAGGCATCGAGTCTGCGTGGAATGATCTCACTGAGGTCTGTTAGGTTCGTGAGTGTTGCTGCACCCAGGAGTTTAAGTCGACACCAGGAGTTTAAGTCGACTAGTCTAGACGCGTGCGTTCCTATTAACCAGTGTCCGTGATGGCCTTGACCAGTGTCCGTGATCCGGACCTGTTCCCTGAGTATTTGGAGCTCCGCATTTAGAAATTTTTAAGACCAAAAAAGTCCCGAAAAACAGTTTTTTCTAAATAAATCAAAATAAACAAAATAAAATTTTGTGGATGTTAGAAATATTTCAAACACGGTTTTGTACTATATTCGACCTAATAAACAATTCCTACTAGGTGTCTTCAAAAGTTCCAAATCGTTGTGTTGTTCAACGCATCTTTTATTTCTAGGAAAGAAATAAGTCGTATTCCTTGTCACTAAGTGCCTTTTCGACGAACGTAGTGATCTCGTAATTTGCCGTCTCCGAGTATCGGTCCTTCCTATACGCATGCATGCTGAAATATCATCTGGGTTAATGGTAAGATTAATGTGGAGGCTGATTAGTCTCTTCATTGCCTTGAGGAGGAATGACGACAAGCTTGAAGGTCTGAAGTCAGTAAGGGGGCAGTGCGATGGTTTTCCCGCTTTGTGTATGAATACAACCTTCGTCCGCAACCACGTCGCGGGCACGATGCCTATTCTGAAAATTGCTGAGAAAGCTTACCTAACCTATAACCTTAGATTGGATCCGGCTTTGATAAGTTGTGCAGGGATAATGCCATCTGGGCCTGGGGATTTGAAGGGCTTCATGCTGTTTATCGCCCAGTTGAGATACCTATTACTCAATAGGTATTCAAGTTGGTTTGGGATGGAGGGGCTGTCCCCCAGGGAAATGGGCATTTTTGACAGCCTCTTCTCTCAGCCATAACATCTCTTTCCTGTCCCTCAAACTTAAAATATAGAATTTTAAATTTCCTTACTAACTCCTCCTAGCTTAATAATAAAAAAAAAAAATTGCTTAATATATTCTAACAAATCGTTTATTGAGCGCCCCTCGGTCGTCTGGGCCTCTAAGCTTTATGATGAATACAGGAATGCTAGCTGATGCTCTTATTGATGCACAAGCCATTTCCAAATTCTGAAAGACCGGTAAAAAAAAAAAAAAAAAAAAAAAAAAATGACACTGATTGGGGAAGAAAAGAAACAAATATTACTACAGCGGCGGACTGTTCGGTGAATTTGGAAATTTCCGGAACTAATTCACACCGGCTGGTTAATATTAATTATACCTTCTTTTTGTCACCACACAATTTCACTGTTCACTTGCGAATTTTTCGCGGAATAATTGCACAAAAACAAAATATGTATGTTTGTATATGTATGTGGGTGCACGTATGCCTCGACCAAAACAGAGACGAATGGAAAAATTTGCAGAAATTGCAGACGAAGAGTAGAAAATCCCAAACTGCCGTTGTGTCGGAAAACTCGGACTTGGAGTTGACACGGAGGGAAAAACAATCTTGCAGCAGTGTGAACGAAATTTAATGTTCGGATCACTGCTGAAGACCGGCAGAGAGACGGAGACGGAAAAAATTTACTTTTCTTTTGGCGGAACAATGCCGAGAACTGCTGGTAGAATATATCCAAATATCCAAAATATCCAGGATATCCGGCTCGAAGGACCAATGTTTGTAGGGGGCGCTGCTGCCGCCAAAGATTCCAGAAAAGTTGAAATTTTGAATTAAAAATTTTGAATTTAACGCAGTCAGCTTTATTGTGCTGCTTACAAGAGATTACTAACTTAACTTAGAAAGCCTAAACGCTAAACGTAAAAATAAACCAGAGCGGACGATCGATGACGGCCGACGAGAGAGGAAGAATGCATAGAGGGGCGAGCGCGGGTGCGCTCTTCAGCATGGATGAGCTTTTAAGCGCGGGTTCGCTTTTCAGCGCGGATTTGCTCTTAAGTTCAGCTGGCCCCTCACCTAAACAGGTATTATAATTTTGGTCAAAAGTGTGCAATGCAGTGAAGGAGACATCTCCGACCCTATAAAGTATATATCGACGCATTGCCGCGAAAGTATCTTAAGTAGCTTTTTTTTGAAATTTTAATTCAAAACACCACTGCTGAGAACTAGTCTCTTCGAAAGCCTAGAACTTAAATCAACAACAACATTTTTCATGCTAAGGCAAATAGGTAAAATAACTAGTTTTTGGCTGGGTCTTTTCGCCACCCCGTACTCAGATCGAAAAAGAGACTTTTTTTGTTGAAATAATGTAGAAAATCAATGTCAGTGCTTGCCAAAGTCAAGTTGATAAATGCGATGCGCTAAAAATTATAGATCAAATTAAATAAGTCAAAATTCTTTTTGTCATTTCCCATTGCGCCAATTTCAACAAAAATCATTTTAAAATTTAAATTAATATTTTTACACCCAAATAGGTTCAAAATCCACAGAGGACTTCGAAAAATATACGTTAACAGCGGAAAGAAGAACCGTTTTTACGCGTCAAACATGTTTTTCGATCTCAATGCTTTCAATTTAACTATATAGGTTGTTGTGGCCGATGAAACTAATAGGGCAAGGCGATGCCTCCTGACAAGGGCACAGGGGCCGGGGCACAGGAGAATTGTGCAAAAAGAGAGAAGGCTAAAGTCGAGTAGTGCGGGCGTACAATCTTTAAATAAAATAATCCATAAAGAAATCTTAACAATGTGGAAGTGAGGAAAAATTCGAAAAATTTAAATATAAAGGAAAAAAATATTGGAAGCAGGATCGCCGAATTATCCAGGTAAGAGGTCGGGCCAGGAAGAGGAGCATTGTCTAATGGATTTCTTTTTCCTAAACCGACCAGACCCGTATATCCGGATAGGAAAGCCAGGCCTGACTGGGAAAAAAATTGGGACAGGCGATTTTTTCTTTTGTTCCGTGGTTAATAAACCCTAGACCTGGCAAGCCAGAATTATTTTTTGGAGTCCACTGTCCTTTTTTTTGGGACAATAAATTGGTCCGTTCACGTTGTCCGCCAATGCCCCAGGTAGGTTAGGTTAGGTTGAGGCGGCGATGCGGGGCCAGTCACGGAGACCCCCAACCACTTGAGCCGCGGGTGTCCTTATGATACCGCTCAGGCAACAGGCCTCTTAAAGGGACCTCCCCACTCATATCTACTAATGTGCCCAAAGATTACTACCCTTCCTGCGGTGGTTCGCGGTGACATCCAGCTTTCCGGATGAAGGCATCGAGTCTGCGTGGAATGATCTCACTGAGGTCTGTTAGGTTCGTGAGTGTTGCTGCACCCAGGAGTTTAAGTCGACACCAGGAGTTTAAGTCGACTAGTCTAGACGCGTGCGTTCCTATTAACCAGTGTCCGTGATGGCCTTGACCAGTGTCCGTGATCCGGACCTGTGCCCTGAGTATTTGGAGCTCCGCATTTAGAAATTTTTAAGACCAAAAAAGTCCCGAAAAACAGTTTTTTCTAAATAAATCAAAATAAACAAAATAAAATTTTGTGGATGTTAGAAATATTTCAAACACGGTTTTGTACTATATTCGACCTAATAAACAATTCCTACTAGGTGTCTTCAAAAGTTCCAAATCGTTGTGTTGTTCAACGCATCTTTTATTTCTAGGAAAGAAATAAGTCGTATTCCTTGTCACTAAGTGCCTTTTCGACGAACGTAGTGATCTCGTAATTTGCCGTCTCCGAGTATCGGCCCTTCCTATACGCATGCATGCTGAAATATCATCTGGGTTAATGGTAAGATTAATGTGGAGGCTGATTAGTCTCTTCATTGCCTTGAGGAGGAATGACGACAAGCTTGAAGGTCTGAAGTCAGTAAGGGGGCAGTGCGATGGTTTTCCCGCTTTGTGTATGAATACAACCTTCGTCCGCAACCACGTCGCGGGCACGATGCCTATTCTGAAAATTGCTGAGAAAGCTTACCTAACCTATAACCTTAGATTGGATCCGGCTTTGATAAGTTGTGCAGGGATAATGCCATCTGGGCCTGGGGATTTGAAGGGCTTCATGCTGTTTATCGCCCAGTTGAGATACCTATTACTCAATAGGTATTCAAGTTGGTTTGGGATGGAGGGGCTGTCCCCCAGGGAAATGGGCATTTTTGACAGCCTCTAAGGTTTCCTTATTGGACGTGGTCTAGCTCCCATCCGAGGTTTAAATAAGATAATCCGAAGATCTTCCTGAGTCGGGAGGCCTCCGATGTCATTTGAATGGTAGTGAAGAACTTAGTCCAGGTATTTCTCTTTGCCCTACGCAGTTTTTTATTATACCATTTGGTCTAAAATCTGATAACAAAAAATTAAGTCCCGCACTCTAGAACAAAGCCACCCCTCCACAGGATACATTAAATAAACCACCCAACAAGATACCCTATATAAAAAAGAGGCGGAAATTCCAAAAATGTAATTGTTTATTGTTTTGTTGTCGTTACATTTGCTGTTTTATTTTTTCTAGTATTTATTGTATTTAATTATACCCTTGCAGAGGGTATTATAATTTTGGTCAAAAGTGTGCAATGCAGTGAAGGAGACATCTCCGACCCTATAAAGTATACATCGACGCATTGCCGCGAAAGTATCGTAAGTCGCTTTTTTTCGAAATTTAGATTTTAATTCAAAATTGTTAGGCACCTAATGTCTCACTACCTTGTGAAATATTATAACTGAAAACCCAATAGTTACTTTAAAAATTAAAATTCAATTTTATCGTATGGTACAGTGCGTTTTAATATGCGTGCGAAATTATCGTATGTCCACAATTTTTTGCATGGAAATACTTCAAACGCACAAAAATTAAGAAATACAATAACAAATGTTTCTAATCGATTTAAGATGTTGATTTTGCTTATTTTTTGTTAGAAATTAAATAAAAAAAAGCTTCTCCTGTAAAATTGGATTTTTCAACATACGATACTTTCGCGGAAGCTGCCATATCACTGATTGATCGGAAATGGCAAAACTTTTGTGTTTTTCGAGCTAGAAAGTCGGATTTTCTATGAATTCTATTTCTGGCAAAATAATACGACTTATCAAGTTTCATATGGATCGGACGACTATATCTTATAGCTGCCATACAACTGAACGATCGGAAATGGTATTTGGTAAAAATACCAACTTTGGTATTTTTGAATATAGACGCTTGGTACTTTCTTTTAGATTTTGTATTGTTATAAATTGGTTATATTATAATATTCTCATAAGGATCGGCCAACTTAACCGATTTTAGCGATATATATCCGGTCTCAACTGCAAGGGTATATCAGCTTCGGCTCCGCCTGAAGTTAGCTTTCCTTTTTTGTTTTAGAATCATATTTATTTATTTTTGTTTTAGTAACTTATAATAAAATAATAATAATAATTATAATTTAATTTATAAAACAAAAAAAATAAAATAAAGGAAATTGTGAGTTCCGGTAGCGGCAGTAGCCCCCATATTTGGTGGTTGTCCCAAATTCTAAAGAGAGCTCTCGATTAGACAAAAATGCACGTTTTGTTTAAAAATGCCTAAAAAGCGAAACCAGAGCTCCGGAATGGAGCCTCAGTCTAAAATTTGTTAAATTTAAATAAAGCTGAACAGGAAAAAAAAATGGCTAACGAGTAGAGATTTGCTGCGGGTGGCAGGAAGGAATAACGGGGAAGTAGAGGAGGATCGAGTGGTTTGGAAATGGGAGGGAAGGCCACGAGGCTCCATGTCAGCCCGAGCAACAGGGTCTGTGATGTAATAGGGTATATAGGATATATGATGATATAGGGAATAAATGTGATATGTTAGACATAGAAATTTTGAATTGGAATGTTGTGGAAGTTTCAGTGTTGTATAATGTCCAACAAATCTTTGTGTTCGTTGGACAAAATATTGTTAGTGGTCAGGGAGCCACGGCCCTCCATAAGCTAGCCTGAGCCAGACCCATGCCGATAGGCGGACCGTAGGACTAGAAGTTGGTCGTAACAATATGGATACATATTCCATCGATTTATTTTCTATCGAGTAGGTATCACCAAGAAGGTGTTGTATCATCGCTAGGACAAACTACGTTTAATTGCTTTAATTGAGATGTATTCAAAACAAAGGTATAACAAGAAATATTGCCCATCTGATGCTGTATAGCTATTTCTGAAAATTTCTAAATTTATTGTCACGTCACTTAAGTTATATTAGACAACCCATTTCATACAACGAAAATGGACGCAAAAATTGCTCGCTACAGGCCCCAGAAGGCCTCGTAACCAACTTGGAAAATATCTAACATTTCCTGTAACTCTCAAATGGAGTCCAATAGAGTCAACCATACGTCATATGCAAGAATGGCGAATACCCCACCCCCACCGCAGGCTTTAGACTAGCTCAAGATACCCTAGAGGTATTAGGAAAAAAAAAATATCAAGCTTCCTTATAAACTGTCACAACGACCTTGGTTTTAGCACCAAAATCATTCACTTTATCACAGATTTGAAGGAACTTTATAAATTTAAACAAGAAGGGAAAGCTAACTATGGGCGGAGTCGAAGTTGATACACCCTTTCAGTTAAAACCGGATATATATCGCTAAAATCGGATAAGTTGGACGATCCTTATTAGAAGATTATAATATAACCAATTTATAACAATACAAAATCTAAAAGAAAGTACCAAGCGTCTATATTCAAAAATACCAAAGTTGGTATTTTTACTAAATACCATTTCCGATCGTTCAGTTGTATGGCAGCTATAATATATAGTCGGCTGATCGTTATGCAATGTGGTAGGTTGTATTATTTTGCCAAAAATAGCTTTCATCGGAACTCTGTAACTCTAAAAACACCAAAGTTATAGAATTTCCGATCATTCAGTTATATGGCAGCCATAGGATATAGTCGGACTTATAGACTGCACCGTTACGACTTTTATACTGCGTGCAAAGATAGAAGGGTGTGTGCAAAGTTTCAAGACGATAGCTTTTAAACTGAGAGAGTAGTTCGCGTAGAAACAGACAGACGGACAGACGGACATGCTCATATCAACTCAGGAGGTGATCCTGATCAAAAATATATATACTTTATAGGGTCGGAGATGTCTCCTTCCCTGCGTTGCACTATTTTGGACAGAATTATAATACCCTCTGCAAGGGTATAACAACACAGAGACGTACCCTAAATAGAAATCCTAAACAGCAAAACTACTCACAAGCAATGAAAATTTTACAATTAAATATCCAAAGCATAAGTAACACAAATTATAAACATCTTCTTAACATGCATCTAATAAACAACGAAGTCGATATTGCAATAATTTCCGAGACTTGGGTCAAACAAAGCTCTGACTGCATCATAAAGTTCAGAATTCTGAAATATAGCAAATACATAGAAAGTATAGGCATTCAGAAAAAAACCTACCAATCAACATAAATATTGTCAGCCTTTACGCTGCTCCCTCAACTAGTGACAGAAAAGAACACATAATAGAACATGAGGCTCAAAACGATGGCTTTATGCAGATAAATGACTCAATGACGGTTCCCATACTTTTCCACAGAGTCCCTCACAGAGCTCCGTTTTGGACCTCACTCTACAAATCGGAACAACACTAACCTCGTTTGGGATTGTCCTAAATCAAAAGTCACAAACAGCAACCATTTCCCCACCACCATAAAATGAAACACTCTCACAACAGACACAACAACAACAAAAGTAATGCACAGTAGAATAATAAGCGACTTTAAAAATTCAGATTTTAGCAGCATTACTAGACTTGACAGGTCGACCAAATGCAGGACATTAAACTTAACCTTTAAACCAAACAAATCTAAAGTCATGCATTTCAGCAGCCGCAGGCGGCCACTTAACATCCCATACAACAACAGCCTGATAGATGAAGTAGTTCAGATAAGATACTTAGGTAGAATAATATCAGCAAATAACTAAATTGTGGCACACATAGACCAAACAATGTCAAAAATAAACAAAACCTGTGCGTTCCTACAACTCCTGAGTGGTTGTCATTACGGAATAAACCCCAAGAAAGGATTACTTCTTCACAAAGCCTTCGTGAGAAGTCAACTAGAATAAGCTTGCTCATCCTTCTGCCAAATGTCTAAAACGGCCATAGAGAAAATAAAAACCCTCACTAACTTCTGACTAAGGAAAACATTAGGTCTTATAAAATGCACATCTATTCCAATAATTTAACATATGGCTGCAGAATTACCGCCTGAGTACAGGTTACAATTCCAAACGACCAAAGACTTGATAAAAGCATTTGCATACGAGCTGCCTGTGACGATGTGTCTTACAACAGGCACAGAATTGAACTCTAGCTATGCCAAAAGCTTTTCAAAATACAGAAAAATCATCGAAAACGTCAGAATATCGACCTCATCACCACTAACATGCCCAAAGATATCAGCACATACAGACTTTTTTAAAGGATCGACCCATAACAAACACACCACAATTAATTTTTACAGAAAAACTTCTTCTTTACGAACGGATCGGTCACTGACCAACACACCAGCGCAGCTTTACTCCACTGGCACATGAGCCATTGGGAAACCTTTTACACGAAAAGAATTCTCTCGTCGCTTTCAGCGGAGCTAGGTCATAAACAAAGGCATATCTCGTCTAGATATACTAATAGACAGTCAAAATAGTATAATTGCGCTAAACAAACCTACCAATGTCAACTATATGGTATGTATAAATAAAAAAGAAGATGTCTAGACAATCTCTGCTTTCTCTAGTGGAGCTTCACTATATTCCTAGTCATTGAAACATTGATATTTTTTTTTTTATAGCTTTGCTTTTATTTATTGAATCTACTTTTAATTTTGAGACTAACAATAAGTTGACAAATCCTAACATTAAAATTTAACTAACAGTATACTAAGACTGCATTCTGGTTGCGCGTCCCTCCGGTCGGTCGCTGGGTTGGTAAGTCATTGCGACGAAGGCGTGATTGGTTGCTTAACCTTGTTAGACCTCTTGCCAGGTGGTTAGGGTGCACCGATAGCTTGGTTAAGTACTTTACCTTCTTTACGTTCTGCGATCACTTCTTTGACTGGTAGAATGTTGAAGTCGTGGTGTATGTGTTCGTTGCGAACGTACCACGGTGCCTCGGTGATTGTTCTCAAGATCTTCGACTGAACTCTCTGAACTTTGAACTCAATGTTGCTGTTGCTGACGTTCCCCCATAACTGGAAGCCGTGCATCCATTTAGGTTTTAGTACCGAGTTGTACAGCAGGACTTTATATTCAAGGCTAAGAGGTGACCGAGCGTTGATAAGCCAATGAAGGCTGCTGGCTTTTAGCTTTAAGTGTGTTCTTTTGGCTGCAATGTGCCGGCGCCATATGAGTCTTCTGTCGAGATGTACTCCTAGGTATGTTACTTCGTTTGCTTGTGGTAGTAGAGTGTTGTTTAATGTAATCGGCGGGCAGTTTTGCCTGTTCAGAGTGAACGTAACGTGCTTGCATTTTAGTTCGTTCACTTTAATTCGCCAATCTGACAGCCATTTTTCAACATCGACCATATGACGAGCTAGCTGCACAGTCGCTTGAATAGGGCATTGGATATCTGCTGTGTAGAGGACATATAATATTGGCCCTAGCACGCTACCTTGAGGAACTCCAGCTCCAACAGTGTAATCATCGAATGTAGCGGTGTTGCGCCTCACGACAAATTTTCTGTCGTGAAGGTAAGACTCTAAAATCTTGTGGGTGCTGTAGGGGAGCATTGTCTTGATCTTGTACATTAGACCTTCGAGCCAGACTCTATCGAATGCTTGAGAGACATCTAAAAATATGGCAGTACAGTACTCTCGTTTTTCGAACGCGTTCCGAATTTCGGATGTTATCCGGTTGACCTGCTCAATTGTTCCATGCTTTTCACGAAACCCAAATTGGTGTGACGGGATTCCTTTCTGGAGTCTCAGCTATGTGTTTATCCGAGTCATTAGGCATTTTTCAAAGAGTTTAGATAGGCAAGAGAGTAGGCTTATAGGTCTATACGACGTGGGGATAGTGTGGTCTTTCCCCGGCTTTGCTATCATTATTATAATTGACTTTTTCCATCTCACTGGAAGTTTTGTTTGGCCAAGTGGCCAAGTTTTGCCATGGCATTAAATACCTGGGTGAGAGTGGAAACGGCGCAGTATGGAAGCTCAATGATCATTTTGGGAGTTGTCGTTTGATGATGTTAACGATTTCGTTTGGGCGAAACTCAATCGGCTCATGTTGAGGCTGGGGATCATATAATAGAGTCGGCAAAGTAAACGCATTGGTGGCACGATTTGGTTGGAAAACATTTTTAAGGTTTTGGCAAACGTGCTGGCTCTGTCTGCGTCGCTGCGCGCCCACCCGCCAGTGGAATTTCTAATAGGCATCACGGTTTCTTTCGGGGAGCTCAGAGTTGGGAGAGCTCTCCATAGTGAATGTTTTGTACTGTTAGTTGACAATTGCTCTATGTAGCGGCGGTGGACATACGTTTCTTCCTACTGTAGAGCTTAATCAAGTTGACGTGAGCCATGTTTGAAGCGTTGCTTAGCAGATGGCGATCTGTGACATTGCCATTCTCGACGTAAGCGTCGCTTTTCGAGGACGAGCTATTCGATTTGTAGGTTTGTCTTCTTTTGAATGCATGGTGTGTTTATAGTTTGAGGGGTTGAAACTCGAGCTGCAGAGACGAGTACAGACTCCAGTGAATTAACAAAACTGTTTACGTTGGCTTCGTCGCTGAGGTGCGGACTCAGCTCAATGTGTGAGTTGATGTACTTCCTGTACTTAACCCAATTGGTTTTATTTGAGGTCAGTTTTGATGATTGATCCCATGTTCCTGGGTGTCGGAGTAGAGTAAAAAGAACAGGCGAGTGATCATATGAAAGATCACTGAAAGCGTTGTTATTGATTTACGAAACCAGTCACTGCACTTTTCTGATATTATTGAATCCTTTTTTTTCCGGAGCACAATAAATACACGTCTGCATGCGACGACGATTCGATTCGTTTTATAGAGAGTATGGAGAGAGTGGGAGAGAGAGTATGCCGAATTCGCTGCCAGCAAGCCCAGAGGTTATTGTAAGGTTTTATCAATCTTACTGAACAAGCCCTGGTTCCCACCGTAATCATCTAATCTAAAACCAAAAAACATTAGAATATTAAATCGAATATTTAGTGAAAATTGCTTTAAAAACGCAACCCTACCAAAAATAAAAGTTTGTAACGATTGGTAACTATTTATGGGGAAAGGCTGGTGTTACGGCTGGGAGCCAGCGCACGCTATGACATCCGGCTTCGGCTCGTCGGCAAGGGGTGTGTTATTTGCCAGTTCCCAGCGGTGCCCTCCACATGTATGGATCTAGATTTTAAATTTGCGTGCTCGCGACGAGTCATGGTAATGAGCCCCGAAATCCCCTATGGCTAGGGAGCGGCTATCCTACCTCTGCTAACCCGGAGTCACCCAGGTGTTATAGAGGCGACTCAAACTTGCCAACCCTACCTTAGGTCACTCAGCCCCGCTCCATGCGAGTGACTAAACTGCCGCTGCGGCTTTAAATACCGAATTTAGAACATTATAATTATTTATTAGACTAGACTAATAATGAACATCTTACAAACTAACCTCGAACGCATAACTCAAATGACGACGGAAAATATAAATTCGGAACTTACACCTATTTACCGAACTAACTCAGAAAATTAAATTAAAATTAAAAAGACATTTAGGGCGAATTAACATTAAAGAATTAAAACAAAACAAAAAATTTTAGGAGAAAATGGGAAATCTAAATTTTGGTCTTCTGATGGAATAAATATATATACGGTTTTTGCTTCCGGGAGATCATGCCATAAAAAAATAATGCATGCAATAGGTTTACTCACGATTTAGCGTCTCTCGTCGAAAGCGCTTTCGTCGGTGATGAAAGGTGAAGTGGGGGACACTTCACAAAAAAAAATTTTCTTTATAAAGCTACTTATTTTACATAAATGAGGATAAGTAAATATTGTACTACTCAATATTTCATTAAGTTAAGGTCTCATTATAAAATTTAATTATTGTCCATAACTCCGGACAGATTTTAAATATAACTATTGATTGATTGATAATAAAAAAAAAAAAAAATTTTACATAAAATTTAATGAGGCATGTTTTTAAATGTTTACATAATGTTTAAAAATTATCTACCAAAAGTAGATGATGCTAATCAACCAAAATGTTTCCTCTTTTTTTCACAGAACTTAAAAGTATTATTATTATTATTATTTTTTTTTTTTTTTTTGGTTTTAAATAAATTTATCCTTTGCTAGTTTAACAATTTTCGCTGTGGTGTCGGGGACCAAAACAATTAGGGCACATTTCTCTTATCTTTTTGCTGGTGGGGCTAAGAATATACCTCTCTCTATTGGACCGGGGCAGAACTTGGTGGTCGAATACTTATGACTTCTGACGCACCATTGTTAATAGAATTTTCCACCAACCATCACTGAACAACATAAAAAAAATATATGGACCGATTCTCATAGTCTTCGATGGCCTTGTCGCCGGTGCAACCGCCGGTTTACTCCCGCTCGGAGCCCCTCGTCGCGATGAACTAAACACCAATCTTCCCTCTTGTACGTTCGCTCGTTTGTCTCACAGCGAACTCGCGGGCGGTACCCGATCGGAAGTGCTGGTAGCTGCTGTATGCCCGGAGATGCTGATCTGCGCCATCGGTCCCACCGAAACGCCCGGAGTCCTCCTTTTTTTTTTTCCCGGCCTCTAATGTGTCTGCTGGTGTTTCCGCTCTGGCCGGCCACCTAGTAACAGAACCAACATAAACGTAACATAAAAAACTGCCCTCTAATTATTTGTTTTTTTCCCATTTCCACACTCACTCAGGTTTTACGAAGCTGACACTAGGACTCGAATCTCGAATCCAACAAACAAAAGACTTGCAAAGATTGGGTTTTTTTCTTCTTCCACTAGTTGATATAACCGTCTTCTCTTATGTAAGGCTGGTTAGGGAATGCTCTCCCCAAATCTCTCTAGCCAGACCGACGCGGGATTTAAGGCGGGCAGCCTCCTGGAGTCCACAAATGCCGAACTCCTAAATTTAATTATTCCAGGCGCCTCCTCATTCTCTATAACCCATTATCTCCCACAGTTGGCGCACCTTCCTGCCTAATGCGGCGCATAGGTGTCGCTTTCTGCTATGGCAAGTGCTACAAGTTGTAAACTTATGTGAAACCTGCAACCGTATCGATAACGCATCTCATATAATTCTCAGTTGTTTCAAATAGGACGCTACCAGACGAAACTTTCCAAGAATACTAAAATATAATAACATACACGATTTTTGAAGTCTAGAAAATATCGATAAGTACAATATAATAACGGAATTCCTTGACAAAATCAACATATACATCTAAAAAAATTATCAAATTTCAGTTGGCGTTTTCCCTGCTCTTAGGCCAAATAATCCCACGACTTCCCAGGGCGTCGTGGTAATCTAAAAAAAAAACACATACATCATTGCACAATGGGAAAATTTCACCATTTTTCTGGCCAACATTAACATCTCAGAAACAAAGCATGATATTTTAATTGGGATTTTTGTATGGTGTTTTAAAAATCCATAGTCGTTTTTTAGAAAAGTATGTGTAGTAATTTTTTTTATAATAATTCTTCCAGCGGGGCTCGGGACCCGCCGTCGACAAGAAGCAGAAAGTCACTCACATACGAGCTAAAAGCGCGGTATGGATGGAGACGCCGCAGCAGGACGCCCATCAGCAGATCCAAAACTAATGGGCCACTGATGAATTCCTGTAGCCTCTAGTTACTTAAACTCTCACAGCTCCAGAACTGCTTCGGGTCTCTGCCCTTCTGTCTGAGAAGCTCTGCCACAAGCTCAACTTTCGGCATTCCAAGTCAGTGAATCGGCGAAGTGCAGCACTCTATTCGACATTGTCAAACGCTTCTTTGAAGTCGACGAACATTCCTAGCACGTATCTCGCCGGGATGGCGGCGACACTGCTCTTCAAATGCCTGCAGGCATCGTCGACACATCGTGCTTGGCGGAATCCGAACTTCCATCTGCATCCCTCTGGAAGAACTTTTCTCACACGATCTTTGTCCCATTCTTCTTCGCAAGTTCGCACATACCATGATACGCGACAAATACCAAGGTGCACCATGATACGCAGGGTCAAAATCAGCTGGTCCAACGACGACTGTGAAAAGTCTGGTCTGCTTGACCCCACCGTTCGAACACCAGCCAGTGAGCATTGGAGATGTTGGAGACGGCACAGGAACTAAGCTCTCAACTGTGCTTGTGGTCGATGATGTCGCCATATCTGTGGTGAACACCTTGCTAGGCTGGTTTAGGTCAACGGCTCCATTAACGTGAGTGATCCACGAGGATGGCTGCCTTTTCTCTCCGGTTCGTGTATCTCCTTATTCCCTCTGGCCCACTTGACATGGCGCGACCCAGCTGTAAGATTTCTGGAATTATCAAAGGAATAAAAGAAAACATAATTTATTTCGATACCATTTCAGAGGGTACTACAATTTTGGTCAAAAGTGTGCAATGCTATAAAGGTGTCATCTCCAACCTCATAAAATATTTGTATTCTTGATTTTGCTGAGAATCCATAACTAAAGGACTACTTTGGAATAGATGAGACCCGGTTATAATATAGTCGGCAAACTCGACTTTAGCCGTCCTTTTTTTCAAACTAGGTCCTACGGCCTATAAATTTATTCGAATTTGATTTTTAAAATAAACAATTGAAATTGATCTTCTATTCTCATAAAAGTCTTTTTATACCCTTTCAAAGGGAATTATAATTTTGTCCAAAAGTGTGCAACGCAGTGACGGGGACATCTCTGACACTATAAGGTAAATTTATTCTTGATTAGGATCACTTCCTGAGTTGATATGAGCAAACTAGTCTCTCAGTTTTAAAGCTATCGACTTGAAACTTTTCACACACCCTTTTTTCCTTTGCACGCATTATATAAGTCGGAAAGGCCGGCATTGGTCGACTATATCCTATAGCTGCCATATAACTGATTGATCGCAAATGCTATAATGTCGGTGTTTTTAGAATTAGAAAATTTTGTACCAATGCTATTTTTGGCTAAATAATAAGACACAAAATTTCGTATGGATCGGCTGACTACATTCTATAGCTGGCATATAACTGAACAATCGGAAATGTCCCAACTTTCGTGTTTTCGTAGATAGAAAGTTGGAACTTCATAACGATCGGCCGACTATATCTTTTAGCTGCCATATAACTTTAATAGAAGTTTGGGACATTTAATGTGTTGTATTGTAATAAATTGGTTTTATTATGATATTCTCATAAGGATCGCCCAACCAAATTTTAACTTGTTTGTCCCACAAATTCAAAATCGCTTAAAGAATTTTTCAAATTTTAAATAAATCTTCAAAAGATGGAACTTTCAACTTTCTACAATATATTAAGCATATACTCAAGTTTATCAATTTGGCCGAAAGAGGAATTAACTCGAGAACATTTTCGCGCAATCATTTTTCAGTGCTTTCGACGTGAATTAACACGACAAGAGTGCATCGATGAACTTAAATATTTTAAATGGCGATGGAGCACCATCTTATAGCACTGTGAAAAACTGGTACATATAATGAATTCAATCGTGGCCGACGCTCGCTCGAAGACGAAGGTCGTGAAGGTCGTCCAAAAACAGTTGTTGTTCCAGAGAACATTGACGCCGTGCATGAACTGATAATGCAAGATCGTCATGTGACATACCGTGAGATAGAGGCATCCTTGGGCATTTCCTTCACAAGCATACATTCTTATTAAGTTTTGATTTGTATGTATAGATTAGCCATTGGAATAGCTTGTTATCCAAATTTTTTTCAAAATGAATTACTGTACTGGCAATTTGAGTTGGTGGAAGGGATCGTTGAATATATATGAAATAAACTTAAACTTCGTTAATATATTACTAGTCTCCATGCCATAGTATTTAGATCGACAAAAACTTTTTTCCTGCTATGGGAGTAAGCGAAAGGGAAATGCATAGGTGAAATAAACAATTTTTGAATAGGTCTTTTCGCCACCCCGTACTCAGATCGAAAAAAAAAGACCTTTGTTGTAGTAATGAAGAAAGTCAATGTCAGTGCTTGCCAAAGTCTAGTTGATAGATGCGCTAAAAATTATAGATCTAAGTAATTAGAAGAAATTTTAACAAAAATCATTTTAAATTAATATTTTTACACCCAAATAGGTTAAAAATCCACAAAGGACTTCTAAAATTAGTTGTTTCCAACTTTATCAATGTTTAAATTCACATAAAAATCAATTTTAGGAGGGACTGTAGTGCATATCTAAAAAATATTTACGTTTTATACTAGAAAGAATAACCGTTTCTACGCGTCACACATATTTTTCGATCTCAGTACTAGGCTTTAAATTGAACTATGTAGGTGGATACATATTCTATGGATATATAAAACGACGTATCCCCAAGACGGTGTTGTGTCATCGCTAGGACAAGCTACGTACACATATTTGAGATGTCTTCAAAACAAAGGTATAAACAAGAAACGTTGTCCATCTGAGGCTGTATAGTGTAACGAAAAGTCAACCTTGTGAGGTAGCATCTTTGGATCAACAGGTGAGAAAATAGGGTTGCACGCGGTTGCCAGCTAGGTCTCGTCTTCTAATGGGTGGGTCTCATAGGGCCCCTTCTCTCCCTGATGCTTACCTCGAAGATCATAAATTATATAGAGGCGTGCACGGCCTCTCGAACTGCGAAGGCCTAACATACTCCCCTTAAAACAGATCATATCCGGATCCTCAAGATCCTCATACTCCCCCGAGAACGCAAAAGTCGGGGGTGGTTCAGCGGCAAGGCGGTGGCGAATTAAGCGTGGCGAAATTATATTTTTTTCTCATTATAAAATTCATGTTTATTAGGCTAAAGTGTTCTTAAATGTCTACTACAACCCCATCCCTAATCCCCTTACTTCACTAAAAATTCAGTTTTCTCTCCCGCTTATGTATCTACTAATTGTTTGCTAGGTTAAACTAATGAAAATGAGAAACTTAAGATAGTGGTGTGGGCGCGATGAACACCAAAGGGATAATTCTTAAATATCTGGCTTAAATTAGGAAATTATCAAGTTTTACTTCATTTCAATTATCTTTCTCGTGCCGTTTCAAATAAAAATTTCACCCTAAGCTCTTCTACACCGCTCCCTGATGAAAGGCTATCTGCGCTTAGGTTACCACAAACACGGTTTGGCGATGCCCTTATTTCATTTCATGTTCGGGCTTTTGTTCTATCGGATCGCTCGCGATTTCAAGGTGAAGGCAATCGTTCACTTGGTGGACCCCCTTCGTCCGGGAATCGGACGATGCGGTAGATTAACGACCGGAATGTTCCGTGTCGCTTAAATTGGCTTTTGTACAAAATTACCAGGAATTACTTACCCCTCTCATCCACAACGAGCTGGTTGAAGCGCTTCCACGTGCTCGAGGCTGGAAAGCAATAATATTTCGGGAAAGCTCTCTGTCACAAACCACAGTATCTACTCAGCCAGCCAATATAAGCCTTTATTTGGAACGGAACCCTCCGCTCACCAACTCCACTCGTTTCTTCGTGGCGCCACGAGGCCACCAGATGGACTGACTCCCTTTCCCTTCTCTGCGGCGGAGCGTCCCTTATAAGCGCCGCGAACGCTCCGAGTCTAGCCCGATTGCCAAACCCACGGACATTGGCAACGCCTAACACCTCACTACGGCCCTAATACGGCAAAAGGCAACCAGATAGTTTGCCATCTCCCCTCCCCGGGGTTGCCACCTACGGCGATCTAACGCCGACGTTACAAAATACCCCCTTCGCAAGAGCTAGCACAGAGTCTCACACGATCCTGTTTAGCTAAACCACGGAGACTATTGTTTTAAATCTTTGGCGTGGTATGTGCCTATTGCTATTCCCTGCATATCCTCTAGCTCGTAGGTTGAATTACCCGTTCTCTTACGAGCTCTCGCCTTAACGTATCTTGGGCCAAGCTTGGCATTGTAACCCGCCCCAAAATTGCTTTGTTTGAAGTTCCTACGCAAAATTTCTTGACCTTCTCGATAAGACACCTCTCTGGACCGTGCGTTGTACCGCCTCTCATTCTTCTCCGTTTGCTTCGCTAAAGCCATCTGAACCTGGGCCCGTACCAAATCCAACGAATCCGGGATAACCAAATCTCTCTATTCTCCATCTATCCTCTATCCTCTAGCTCCCTCATGAGCTTGTACGATCCTCCTGATCCTACAAACTGTTGCCCGAACACTAAATAATACGGGGTTGTGCCCGTACCAGAATGGACTGAAGTTCTTAACATTACCTCCGGAATCATCTCCTTTGACACCCATAACTTCCACGCGAAACTCTCACCTAGCCCTACTTCCGATCTTGTTGCGCCCGCCGGAAGACCTTCCCTTCCATGACTTTCAAGTCTGGCACCGTTTCCTTGTTAGCTTTGATCGTGTTTCTTAGAGTCTTATACTTATCCGTCTCGAAAAATGGAGATTCATAGTCCATCCCTAGCGTCCAGCCGGCGACTTCCTCCTCCTCCGCTTCTCCTTCATACGCCCTAGACAACGCGTCAGGAACGACATGACGTTTGCCTTTCCGATGCTCTATTTGAAATTTATACGCCTGTAGCTTCGACGCCCATCGTCCCACCCGAGACCTTAAGTCTGGTTGTGCCATAAGCCACCCTAACGATGCGTGATCTGTAATAACCGTAAATCTGTGTTCCTCTACGTAAGGTCTGAACCGCTTAATACAAACAATAGTGGCCAGGCATTCCTGTTCCGTGACGGAATAGTTCCGTTGGGCCTTGCTCAATTTCTTCGAAACGAAGGCAATTGGTTACTCGTCCCCTCTCTCTCCTTCCGTCTTCTTAACCAATACTTCGCCGATCCCATAACTGCTTGCATCGCAGTGGATGTAGAACGGTTTCCTAAAATCCGGACTATGCAAAACCGGAGCATGACACATCGCGTTTAAGTTTTGAGAACGCCTCCAAACCTGCCTGCGTCATTATAAATCGGCATTTGGGTCTCACTAAATCGGTTAGAGGTGCTGCTATATCCGCGTAGTTACTTATAAACTTGCTATACCATCCGGTCATGCCTAGAAAGCTGCGTAACGCCTTCAATGTCCACGAAACCGGGTAATCTACCATGTCAGATATCTTCTCGGGATCTGTCCCCAATCACATGACCTAGATACTTGACAGTTCTCATGCAGAAATGGCTCTTTTCAATATTCAGCGTTAGCCCTGCTTGCTTTATGTGCTTCGCAACCGTCGTCAGGACCACTAGATGCTGTCTTCTTTTTGTCCATGAGTCGCGTCATGGTTTGAGGATCATTTATGAGCCCGAAAGGAATGACCCTAAACTGGTATAGAGGCTTCCCTGGAATGGTAAACGCGGTCTTATCGCGTGAAGCTGGTTCCAGCAGGATCTGCCAGTAAGCGTCCTTCAAATCCAGACTCGAGATGAACATAGCTTTAGGAAGTCTGCTTATGATGGCGTCGATCTGTGATAGTGGATAGCTTCACCTTGGGTGAAGCTATTCACTTTCCTACAGTCCAAACATAAACGGACTTTGACTGGCTTCTGCACTAGCACCACCGGCGAGGACCAAGCACTTTGCGATTCCTCGATCACCCCTAGCTTTATCATCGTCTCGACCTCTCCGTAGAGTAGCTTCTCTACAGCCGGAGACACCGGATAATGCCTCTGCTTTACCGCTTTCGTCTCCCCGACGTCAATGCTATGGTTAATCAAATGGGTCTTACCCAAGCCTAGCTTGGCGAAGGATGGAAATATCTCTATCACCGCCTGTAAGCGTGTGCTGGGTTTCCTACAACTCCTGCCTAACCGAAATCTCACCGACCTGGAACTCCGAAGGCAAAAGTTCGAAACTCTTTCAAAAATCAATACCTAGATACAGATGTTGGCTTAACTTGGGAACCAGATAAAAGGTATTAGTTTTGCTAAGCCCTTTGAATTCCACCTCCGTCGTCAGCTGTCCCACAACCTGTTGTCGTTGACTACAGCCGTGCTCACCGTGTTTCCTTTCCGCTAAAAGTCTGCCTTGCTCTTTATGAACCTTTCTGCGAAACTCCCTCCGATACAACCGACCGCTGCCCCTGTGTCAAGCAGACCCAGGACTACTTCTCCTAACAATCTAACTTCTGCAAATGGACGCTTGTCCGAAGTTTTACACCTTATTGCTTCTATTTTTCTTAACGAATCCCAACATTGCCTAAGCCTGTTAGTGTTTCTAGACCTAATTTTATCGTCTACCTTAGCCTTACAATGCTCTCCTTCGCGATGCTCGATTCTCTTTCTTCTCTCCTACTTGTCCCTGTTTGAGCCTAACGGAATGCGCTGGGGTGGACGGTCCAGTGCATTCGCTTTCCCATTTTTTTGACATTTCGGACAAGATAGCTTATACACATTAGGTGACCCGCATCCAAAACAGAAAACATTCCGCTTTCCCGCGCAGTCGTGATACCTGTGACCCTCCTTCCTGCAATTCCAGCAGATGAGAGCCACAGCCTCCACTTCGTCTGCTTCCTCGTCCGTGAACTCTTGGGCCTCTTCCCATTCCAGATCACTGCCTAATTCCGCTACAGCTTTGCCGGACGCATAGCCCCTATGCCTTCTGTCTTCTCGTCTCTGGGTTTCCCCATAGGCCTTCTTTATCCAACCTGGCTTTGACGCGCTGCTATCTTGACGCACTTCCTCTAAGAATCGTTCACGACGCCTGCAAACTTCTCGCAAGTGGCCTATCGAGCGTATCGACTCATTCAGCCTGAGACCTGAGATTTCTTCTAACCATTTCTACAAGGGTGGCTTCGATCAAGGGACTACTCAACCCATCCATCAATTGCTCTACCGCCTCGTAAAATGAATCAAAATCCGCTCTTTCCTTAAAAAAGACCAATCAAAAGACCCTGCTTTCGGTATCTTATTGCTTCGCGTATGTCCTCATTCGTTCTATTGTCCCTGAAATGATTTCCAAGCGCGTCGCTCGTCCCATCTCATCGCTCTATTCAACTTATGGAAACGCCAGTAAAATTCTCCCGCTTTACCGTCGAATAGCAAGCTCGCATTCCCGCACAGAGCTGAGAAATTACTATCCAGTGTTTGGTGGGTCAATGCTTCTATCCGATAGATGAAATTATCGACATTCATCTCCTCTGGATGTCCGCTAAACCGAATCTTCCAACTGTTTATAATGTGGCCCACCTTATTTGGTCTGTACGCTAGGTTTTGTTCTGCTTGTTCTGTTCTGTTGCCTTATACCGTTCCTAAAACTGTAACTTTGATCTTGAA
Organism: Drosophila pseudoananassae pseudoananassae; assembly: GCA_018153035.1. NCBI lineage: Eukaryota > Metazoa > Arthropoda > Insecta > Diptera > Drosophilidae > Drosophila > Drosophila pseudoananassae. Next base: position 832,544 of record JAECXR010000054.1, read on the forward strand.
TCGCCCCTTCATTATCGTAAATCCCACTGGGTCGTTCGTGGACTCCAGCTCTCACTTCGTCTCGTCGGCTAATGGGTGGGTCTCATAGGGCCCCCTCTCTCTCCCTGATGCTTACCTCGAAGATCATAAATTATATCATTTACAGAATGCGTGCACGGCTTCTCGAACTGCGAAGGCCTAACATACCCCCTTAAAACTTAAAAGCGAACGGTCGTGTTTTTTTGTGCGCACTGCGTTGATGATAAATATTGGTAAACCGGTGTTTACATACTTGTGAATTAAATATATTGTGAATCTTAAGAATCTTAAAGCTTAAACCGTATCGCTTCGCGAGTGCTGTGGTATATTTGGAGTCGAATTAATAATTTGTCTAAATTCTATTCCAAGCATAGCTCAGCTCTGCTTCTTCCCCGTCTTATCTGTATTTCTGCATTTCTCCTTTGCACTCTCCAAAGATCCCGCTTCGGGATCCATTGCTGGCTTTGTGAGAACGTCGTACACGCCAAGTGTGCCGGGTTCACTGCATCAGTTTCGGATGCCATTTCCCGTAGGTCTGGGATACATTATTGTTGTGAAAATTGTCGTGCTGTGCAAGGCGAAATGAGGTCGTTCATGAGACAGACCAAAAATGGATTTAAAGAGCTGATCACTGGTTTTCGTAAAATCAATGACCCGCTCTGTGTGCTTAACACTCAGTTTAGTGGCCTTCAGCTGCTAAATGAGTCTCCTAAGCGTAAGAAATCCGCTGTCTCTGATCCGCCTCAGCCTGCTCAGCCGACATTAATGCAGCCGCTTATATCTCTGGCCACCCCAAGGGCTAGAACTGAGAAAAATTCGTCCGAATTTCTCAGGGATAATGAGAAATTGTCTGATATGTCCGCCACGGCATCCCTTCAAGTGATGCCATAGGTCCTAGGGAACGAAACCCCCATTAGAGTCACCCAAAAGGGACCACCGGACCACCGGCACCGACTGATGCTGCAGTTCTCGTACCTGCGACACCAAAACCCTTACAGGAGATCCCTCCATCGAAACTTATATTTGTTTCTCGGCTTGCCCCTGACTGCCCCTGACTACTTCTGAGATTGATATCTTGGCTTATATCAAAGCCAAAACTAAAGCCGATATAAAGGTGGAAGACATATAAAAATTTCAAGAAAAAAAAAATATACATATTGAAGGCGCACGTTATCTTTCATGATTCGGGTGCCCCCGCTGATGTTCAAGGCGATTTGTTCACCCAGTTTTTGGCCAGAGAACATCTTCGTGCAAGAATATAGGCCTAGTACTGTAAAGCTAAAAGTTTTAAAACCAGTGGGAGTGAAACTTCCCCATATCGGAACCACCGACCAACCTTCCACTTCTTCTTTGCCCACTAACCCAAAAAACTAGTTTCCTCACTAACTCTTACCTATCAGAATACTAGGGGCTACGTAGCAAACTCCTCAAGCTATATTCTGATAGTTCTTTCTTTGCATCCCATATAATAGCATTTACAGAAACTTGGTTAAATCCGGAGATCTTTAGCTCCGAAGTTTTTCCAAGTAAGTACACCACTTTTAGACGGGATCGATTTCAGCGAAGGGAAGGTGGAGTCCTCATTTCGGTAGACTCTACTCTTGCTTCTGAAGAGGTGAAATTCAAAGAGTTTGGTGGCATAGAATGTATTTGCGTTAAAATTACTATGTCCGCGAAAGCTTTATACATTACATGTTCATATATACCTCCTATGTCTGAACCGCCCACATATTGGCAGCATTTGTCCGCTATTCAATACGTCTCTAATCTTATGACGGATCGTGACAAACTCGTAGCGGTGGGCGACTTTAATATCCCAGAATTAAAGTGGTCCAACGTCGATAAATCACCATCTTTGTCACTTATAACTTACCATGACTTCACCGCGGGCATGTTTGACATGTCCCTAGGTCAGATTAACCATGTTAGAAATTCGCTAGGTCGGCTTTTAGACTAATGTTTTGTATCTGATCCTGATGGTACTGCTCTCTCCAGAGCTTTTCCCCTTTCAACCCCAGAGGATCCATATCACCCCACGCTGGAGGTCTCAATCGAAACCACTCCTGGTATCGATCAGATGTCTCCACGCGTAAATAAGATTCGCTGTTTCTGTAAAGCTGATTTTCACAAACTTAATAGCCTTATCGATACATATAGTCCGATATTCTGGCGTGCACTGATCTTAACGTCACTTTAGAAAAATGTTATTTTACTATAAATACATTTTTTGACTCATGTGTGCCTTGGAAATATCCGTCCGCTTCAACAAATCCTCCTTGGTTTACAAGGTGCCTCAGTAACATAAAAAATAAAAAAAATAAGCTTTTACTTAAATATAAAAAAACCTGCAGTAGTGTTGATTTCTCAAGATTACCGTGCATAACGCCGAATGTTATAGGAATTATATTGACCGCTGCCGGATACAATTTACTCAGGATCCAAAGCAGTTTTATAATTTTTTAAACACTAAGCGTAAACACGTATCTTTTTCACCCCTGCTTACGTTTGAAAATTCCTTTGCGACTACTGATCAGGCCATTGCCGATCTATTCGCAGAATTTTTTCAAACAACTTATTCTACTACTAAATTGACTGATCAGCCTTACGCATATAACATTCAAGCAGCAAATCTTATTTTCTGTCCGTTTTTTTCTGAGAACAACTTATTATCTGGTCTTTTAAGGGTCAAACCCATTTATCCGCCAGGCCCCGATGGAGTACCAGGCTGTGTGCTAAAATTACCCCTCACTTGCAACACCTATGCTCTTCGATCATCTCTCCCTGTCAGCATGGCTTTATTAAGCGTCGCTCCACCACCACAAATTTACTGGAGTTGACATCCTTTATCATAGATGGCTTTTGTAAGGGATATCAAACCGATGTAATTTACACAGACTTCAGCAAAGCATTTGATTCAGTTAATCACTAACTCTTGTTGAGTAAACTTAATATGCTGGGTTTTCCTATAGACCTCTTAACGTGGATCTCCAGCTATTTAGATGGAAGGACACAAAAAGTCTTATTTAAAAACATACCCGTGCCGTCTGGTCCGTGCTACATCTGGCGTCCCTCAAGGAAGTCATCTTGGCCCGCTATTATTCACGCTTTTTATAAATGACTTGCCCCTGCTTTAACGAACTCTCTAGTTCTTATGTACGCAGATGATGTAAATCTTTGTCTTCAATACAAATCTATCTCTGCCCAATGCAGTCTTCAGTCTGACCTTGATAACTTTCAAGAATGGTGTTTAGCTAATGATTTAATACTTAATGGATCAAAATGCAAGCATATGACTTTTTATCGTTCTTGCCCTCTGCAAGCTACGTACTCCATTAATGGGATTTCCTTAGAAAAATTAACTTAGGTTAATGATCTCGGCATCCTATTAGACATAAAACTTAAATTTGCCGACCATATTTCCTTAATGGTTAATAAGGCTAAAAAAGTCCTTGGTTTTATTAAAATGTGGTCAAAAGAATTTAATGAGCCCTATATAACCAAAACATTATTCAATTCTTTGGTCCGTCCTATACTGCAGTACGTTTCATGTGTCTGAAGTCCCGAATATGGAGTACATCAGGACCGCATAGAATCCGTACAAAAGAATTTCCTAACTTTTTCACTTAGAGGTCTAAACTGGGATGCAAATTCACCTTCCATCTTACAATAGTAGACTCTTACTCATAAACTTACATAGCTTAACAAATCGTAGGACAATGCTTGGTGTAGTCTTTCTGCATAACCTTATTAACGGGGATGTAGATAGCCAGCATTTACTAAAACGCTTAAAATTTAACATTTATAATAATAATGATTGTCATACTGGGAAATCATACAAGATACGAAATCCCAGCTCCAGGCGAGGTGTCATTTTCGGGAGGGGTGCCGCACGCAATAAAAAAATTTCTTCCGGCTCTGGCTCGCCAGCTATTGGGGTGGTTTCTTGCCACGCCCCCCGAGGTGCCTTTTCTCACTATCCCATAAAAATTTTGCGTGCATTGGGGCAAGCTTCTCTGCTGAGAGGTCGGCTACTCATTTCAGCCATCAAGTGATCTGCATCTGGAAATTTACATAATAAAAGAAAAAGGGGTTCCTCCGCATCCGTCCTTCCGCCGAGCACCTAAGCCTCCGATCTTGTGAGACTTAGTTTGCCCACCCTACCTTTGGCTATCTAATCCCTGGGTCAAAGCCCATTATATTCGCGATAGCCCCTGCTTCGGCGGTCTCAAGGGGGACCTTTGTGTCGGGTCAAAACACTGGGTTTTAATACATTATAATATTTATTTAAATTCTAAGAAATAAAAAAAATTCGCTTTAATCCTCAGTAGCGGACTAAGGGGGGGGGGCGGTCCGCCCCGGGCCCCGCGATCAAGGCGGCCCCGCAAGAGGCCCCCAATTAATTGAAAAATTGGAAAAAAATGTTGTTAACGTATCATGCAACTTCACATTTTTGTGTTTCTTGGAATTTTGGTTCATTATTCTAACTGAAGTTGATTCTGCTCAGATATATTTAAAAAAAAAAAGGAATAACACTTGACATGACTCTGAAGAAAATGGAAACTTTACTGCTTTTTTTGGTTGAAGAAAGAAGTGACATTGTCAGTAAAGCTATCACCTTTGGCACTAAAAAGAGTCAAGAACTTGACATTGAGATTAAAAACCGACAAAGGCGAAGAAAGAGGAAACTTTTACCAGGCGAGCTAGACACAGAATCCAATGTCACTGTCCCAAAGGAAAATCGAAGATCAATGTACGAGTGTTTGGATCGTTTCATTCAGGCACTTCAAGAGAGGTTAAGCGCAATGAGGAAAATTTCCGATACATTCCAAGTCGTCCAGTCTAATTTTCTCATGAATGCGTCGGAGACGGATATTTCATCTGCTGTACGAGAACTGAATCAAGTGTATCATGATTTCGACGAAGAAGAAATTTCTCAAGAAGTTAAAAGATTGCGGAGACACATTCGAGCAACGAATACAACGATCGAAGCAGCCAGTTCATGGACGACAAAGGAAACGCTTCAGTTTATCATAACGTGGGACTTTAATGAATATTTGCCTCATTCTGAAGTATTTTTTGACGATATGTGTATCAGTGTCTTCATGCGAAAGAAGTTTTTCGAAATTGAAACTGATTAAAAATTACTTGAGTGAACAAAGATTGAACAGTCTGGCCATCTTGTCCATGGGGGGGGCCCAAGACAAAACCGCCCCGGGCCTCAAAAGTCCTTAGTCCGCCACTGTTAATCCTAAAAAGTACATTCCCCTTTGATTAATTTTCTATGGGGTAAAATCTAAATAATAAATAAATATAACAAATGAAACATTCATGAATGGCGAAAAGACGTTTAAAGAAATTAAGTCTATACGATTAAATTAATTGGATTTTAAAAAAATAATGAATAACCAAAACGGACGCAAGCAAGACTTTTATGCAAGAAAAATAAGGTAAAGTTATATAACGAACACCTCGAACATGTAAACGAACTTGCGCTCGAACATGAGTGGACTTGGTTAGCTAAATGGTTCGATCGGGTGGTCTGACGGACTAACCCTTTATTCTAAGATTTTTCTTTTTCCTTTTTTTTTCTAAAAATCTAAAGTGGCCATTAGGCTTAGCGAATTTTCTTTGTTTTCTCTTATTAACGAAATATCTCTTTCCTTTACTTTCCAAGATTAAAATTGAGTATAATGAAGGTATTTCCTCACTCACCCCTGCATTGTTGCATCCATCGTTGAAAGCGCTTTCATCGGACTGGAGTGGCTGAAAATTTTAGATATCACTTATACAAAAAACAAGGAAGATTAACTATGGGGACACACAAATCATTGGGGCGTTGTACATTATTACTATAAGATTTTCTTCTTCTTTTTTTTTTTGTTTCTTCTTTTCTCTTAATTTTTTTTTCTTCAAGGTTAGGTGTGATCCACTAACACCTCGAACATCGCTTGGCCAATTTTCCACTCTTTAAACTATGCCTTTTTTTCCACTCGGCATCCGTTTGGCCATAGCCCACTACAAAACTTATGACTTATCACTAATAGAATTTAAAACTACTTAAACTAACACCTAACTACCGGCCGAAATCCCACGTGGATTCGGCAGCACTGGTTTTCCCGTGTTGAAACGGCTCCGGTTTTCCGCGCCAGGGTCGTTGGACGCCTCCGACACCCCGGGTCGCACTCGGGTCGCTTTCCCGCCGGAAAATTTGTACCTTTGCCCGATTTTCTACGATGGCGGCGAGGAAATGCGCTCTGCCAAGCGCGGTTGGCACTCAACTGCCAGCTCGAGCCAAAGGTTCGATGGTGTTCCTACCGAATCGAACTCCAACCTGCTGACCGAGCCTTTTTCTTAGAGTTTTTTTTTTTTCCTCCCTCCGCTTTTCGATTTTGGGGACGTTCTTGGCGATGGCGATGATGACCCACTGGAACTCTTCCGAAATTCCGTGGCATCCGTGGGCTTCCGAATTTCCCTCCGGCAGCTATTTGCCTTGTCGCTGACCCTAACGCAAGAGAAAAAAAATTTTACCAAGACTCCTAACCGACCCGTCGCCCTTTCTTACCTCGACAGATTCTTGGCCACAAACCGGTGGACTCCTTTATACTCTGCTTGCCCTTGGACACCAGCGCCTTCGGTCGTGGTCGTTGTCGTTTTTTTTTTTTTTTTTTCTTTTCCACTTCAAAAAAACTTCTAACCGATTAGAGAAATCCACTTGACCAGCCCAGAGGAGACGCACTGAGGGAATGAGTACCCTGACGCCAAAATTTGGCGCTGATCCCTCCATGGCCTATGCCCGGAGAGACACTGCCCCAACGGAAAATTTAAAATATAGAATTGTAAATTTCCTTACTAACTCCTCCTTGCTTAATAAATTACAAATAGCTTAATATATTCTAACAAATCGTTTCTTGAGCGCCCCTCGGTCGTCTGGGCCTCTAAGCTTTATGATGAATACAGGAATGCTAGCTGATGTTCTTATTGATGCACAAGCCATTTCCAAATTCTGAAAGACCGGTAAAAAAAAAAAACAAAAAAATAAAATAAAAAACAAAACAGATCATATCAGGATCCTCAAGATCCCCGAGAATGCAAAAGTCGGGGGTGGTTCAGCGGCAAAGCAGTGGCGATTATTATTTATTATTTTTTTTTCTATCTCATTATAAAATTCATGTTTATTAGGCTAAAGTGTTCTTAAATGTCTACTACAACCCCCAAATGGTAATTTATTTTATAATAATTCTTCCAGAGAAGCTGGAAGACCAAAAGCAGAAAGTCATCCACATACGAGCTAAAAGCGCGGTATGGATGGAGGCGCCGCAGCATGATCCCATCAGCAGATCCCAAACTAATGGGCCACTGATGAATTCCTGTAGCCTCTAGTTACTTAAACTCTCACAGCTCCAGAACTGCTTCGGGTCTCTGCCCTTCTGTCTGAGAAGCTCTGCCACAAGCTCAACTTTCGGCATTCCAAGTCAGTGAATCGGCGCAGTGCAGCACTCTATTCGACATTGTCAAACGCTTCTTTGAAGTCGACGAAGATTCCTATCACGTATCTCGCCGGGATGGCGGGATACTGCTCTTCAAATGCCTCCAGGCATCGTCGACACATCGTGCTTGGCGGAATCCGAACTTGCATCTGCATCCCTCTGGAAGAACTTTTCTCACACGATCTTTGTCCCATTCTTCTTCGCAAGTTCGCACATACCATGATACGCGACACATACCAAGGTGCACCATGATACGCAGGGTCAAAACCAGCTGGTCCAACGACGACTGTGAGAAGTCTGGTCTGCTTGACCCACTATCTCCCGTTCGAACACCAGCCAGCGAGCATTGGAGATGTTCCAGGACGGCACAGGAACTAAGCTCTCAACTGTGCTTGTGGTCGATGATGTCGCCATATCTGTGGTGAACACCTTGCTAGGCTGGTTTAGGTCAACGGCTCTATTAACGTGAGTGATCCACGAGGATGGCTGCCTTTTCTCTCCGGTTGGTGTATCTCCTTATTAAGATTTGCTGTAAGATTTCTGGAATTATTAAAGGAATACAAGACAAGACTATTTATTTCGATACCCTTTCAGAGGGTACTACAATTTTGGTCAAAAGTGTGCAATGCTATAAAGGTGGCATCTCAAACCTCATAAAATATTTATTCTCTTGATTTTGCTGAGAATCCATAACTAAAGGATTAGTTTGGAATAGATGAGATCCGGGTATAATCAGTGGCGGATGTAAGGAAAAAGGCCCAGTTGGCAAATTTTTTTTCCTCTTGGTGTTCAACAGTTGATCTAATTTTTGCGGATAACGTGCTCGAGGGTAGCAACCTGGTGATCGCCCTAAGCTAGGCACTAGAAGGCTGCGCATCACAGTGGCTTTCCCAAATTTGCTTTGCCGGCATCACTTGGGCGCAATTCAAGGAGCTGTTTATACAACGCTTTGTTGGGATAGAGACTTCTGCCGCCATGCTATTAAATGTAAAATGGAGGAGGGCTTCGCTGAATACGGTAGCCGTATTGTGACGCTGCTTATGTCAAAATGAAAAGCAAATAGACAACAAGTTGACGCACTGGGTTTTTACAAACAACGTGAAAACTCGCAATGAGCTACAACAACAGTTACACGCACACTTTTTCAAAAAGCGCAGTATAAACGACGACTCAACAGGCACGGAGCGCAAGGAGTTCAAGTTTCCGACGCCGATGAAATTCAATTACTGCCGTGCTCGCTTGGAGAAGGGCCAGCGCAAAGGCAAAATCCACAGCGGCAGCAACATGACTGGACGGAAGGATCGGTCAAGTGTTAGGTGCTTTAAGTGTGACGAAATAGGACATTTTGCATCCGCTTGTCCAAAAGGCCGAACGTATGAGAAGCGGGTGGATATCTGCACAGTAGCTCCACCGACTGGAATAATAAGGGCATCCGGTGTGTCTATTCCATTTTTTTTTGATTCGGGTGCTGAATGCTCCTTAGTAAAGGAAAGCGTCGTGGATAAATTTAAGAGAAAAAGAATAAATAACATTGTAAAACTTAACGGTATAAGTAACGAAGCCATTTGTAGTACTCAGCGAGTAAATATCCAATATTCAAATATCCTAAAGTGTTACTCTGATTCGTTTATCAGCGGCATTCCAAAAACTCGAGTCTCTATAGGGCAGTTGGAAATTAATTTAGTAGATCCACTAAAGACAGTACAACGACGTCCTAAGCGAGGAAGAAAAAAACCATGTGCGCTGTAAAATTGATGAATTATAATTATTGAAAGCAAATGTTATTCGTCCAAGTTGCTCACCTTTCGCCATCCCTATGATGTTGGTAAAGAAGAAAAACGGCACTGATCGGCTTTGTGTGGATTATGGGATATTAAATGAGAATACCGTTGCTGATAGGTATCCGTTGCCTCTTATCGCAGACCAGATTGCCACGCTTCGCGGTGCCAAATATTTCTCAAACTTAGATATGGCTAGTGGTTTCTACCAAATTCCAGTACATAAAAATTCAATTGAGCGAACCGCGTTTGTAACGCCAGAAGGGCAGTTTTTGACCATGCCTTTTGGCTTGAAAAATGCACCTTCTGTGTTCCAGAGGGTTATAATAAGAGCATTAGGAACTCTATCACACACATATGCTATCGTTTATATTGATGATGTGTTGGTTATAGCTGAAACCAAAGAAGAGGCGTTGGAACGGTTGCGTACTCTACTAGAAACATTAAGTAAGGCCGGATTTTCGTAAGTGCTCCTTTCTTAAAACTCGTATACAGTATCTGGGGTACGAAATAAGCAACGGGGAAGTTAGGCCAAACTGTAAGATAAAAGCATTAATTGATTTACCGCCTCCACAATCTGTGTCGCAGTTACGACAATTTATTGGTTTGGCTTCATATTTCAGACAGTTTGTTCCAAAATTTTCGGAGACTCTTAAGCCTTTGTATCAATTGACGTCTAAGAAAATTTCAACTTTCACTTGGCAACCAGACCACGAGCAAATACGAATTAAAATCATATCCGTTTTGACACAGGCACCCGTTTTGATCATATTTGACCCGAAATACGCTATAGAGTTGCATACTGACGCCAGTTCAATCGGCTATGGAGCTATATTATTGCACAAAATAAAAAACCCCATGTCGTTGAATATTATAGTAAATGCACGTCTCCTGCCGAGTCCAAATATCATTCTTATGAATTAGAGACGCTAGCGGTAGTTAACGGTGTCCGATATTTCCGCCATTACTTGCAGGGACGTAAATTTGTCGTATATACAGACTGCAATTCTTTGATTTCGCACAAAACTCTACTTAACGCCGAGGGTACATTTTGCAACCGTTTGACTTCGACTTAGAGTAAAGAAAGGGTGAACGAATGGCGCACGTAGATTGTCTATCTCGGAATCCAGTGCCTGAGAAAAATAATGATCAAAATAAAATACCTGAGGAAAATAGTGGTCAGAATAGAATACCTGAGAAGCGAATAAATCTGACTGAGGTAACCGACAGCTGGTTAATTTCGGAGCAACAGCGTGATAGTGAGATTTTAGATATATCAACTAAATTAAGAAATAACGAACTACCAGATAATTTAGATAAAACTTATGAATTTCGTAAAGGTATTTTGCCTAGAAAAATACAGCGAAATGGTAAAACTAAATGTCTACCGATAATTCCAAGGTCATTTAGATGGGCAGTTATCAATCAATAAAGCATTTGGGATGGGAAAAGACATTGGATAAGGTATAGCTATTATTGGTTTGAAAACATGTCAAAATATGTTCGGCGGTTCGTAGAAAACTGTATTACTTGTAAATTGTCGAAGCCACCCGTAGGGGTAAAGTGCAGGCAGAGTTACATTCTATTCCCAAGATAGACATACCGTGGCACACGGTACATATTGATATAACAGGAGAATTGAGTGGTAAAAACGACTTAAAAGAATATGTTATTGTTTGAATAGACGCATTTACAAAATTTGTTTATTTTTACCACACTTTGAAAATAGATACGGAAAGTTGTGTTAAGGCCGTAAGATCGGTTGTTTCTTTATTTGGCTTGCCCACTCGAATTATAGCGGATCAAGGTCGTTGTTTTGCGAGTTCAGATTTTCGTGAATTTTGTTCTTCTCAAAAAATTAATTTGCATTTAATTGCCACCGGTGCGAGTAATGAGCACACTCAAAAGTATGCTGTCGGCTGTGGAAACCGGTCAGCGTTGGCCGAGGTGCAATTGGCAATGAATGGTACGGCGAATAGAGTAACTAAGTTTAGCCCATTAGAATTGTTAATTGGTAAGGAAGCTAGACCTTTTGGCTTACTACCAATAGATGAGGAAGTTGATGACAAAATAGACAGAGAAAATCTAAGAAAACAAGCCAAACAAAACATGGAAGACGGCGCACGATATGATAAGCGCAGGTTTGATAGTAATAAGGCGAACATTGTTAAACATAGTTTAGGCGATCACGTTTTGATTAAGAACGAGGAGCGTCATCAAACTAAGCTTAACCCTAAATTTAAAGGGCCGTTTGAGATTGTCAAAATATTAAATGGAGATAGATATCTGTTAAAGTCCTTAACAAGTAAGCGAACTTACAAATATTCCCATGAATTCTTAAGAGCTTTATCGATAGACGCTATCACGCAAATAGTCGTTGCCGGAGCAAAACAATTTTTCTCGATATGGCCACCTTGGGTAAATTCCTTCTTCTTCCCACAATCATCAACCAGAGCACGGCACTACGACCGTTTATTCTTATTTAACAAAAAATAAACGTATCTAAAATGGCTTTCGGTGACGTCAAGACCCCCCAAGGACTCAAGGACAGCTACATCAGCGGGTAAGCACGCGGGATGCGAAGTGAGGTTATGTCCAGCTCCACCACGTCGGCATTCTGATTGATAACTTTCTTACAAAGTCTTTTGACTATATTCCAGGTACACACCAAGCAAGGCCGATCTGTCTGTGTTCGATGCTCTGGGCAAGGCTCCGGCTGGAGACTTTGTGAACGTTGCCCGTTGGTACCGTCACATCGCCTCCTTCGAGGCTGCAGAGCGCTCCGCTTGGACTGGAGCTCCTCTGCCCAATCAGCTAAGACCGAATAATCAGCTAATACGCGAAGATAGAGACGGCATGATGGAAAATGCGTCTGACAATCAAGAAAGAGAATCATAAAAAAAAGGGTGGCATACAATAATGTTTCAAAAAAGAATTTAATTTAATTTAATGCTATTGTAATGTGTAAAAGGAACTACACAAATGTTAAAAAGTGTTAAAGGAACTACACTACTGTTATTTTAAGGTGTTAAAGGAACTACACAAATGTTAAAAAGTGTTAAAGGAACTACACAATTGTTTAAATGTGCCAAAGGAAAGGCACAGAAGTTTTATTTTACAAAAAAAAATAATGTTATTAAAGAATAACTAAATGAATTAATAAGATTATGTTTAATTGAAGAAATGTAATGAATACAGAAGATCTTACAGTCACATAAGTGATTTTTATTTTAAAAGCTTTTGTCCAATACATGAAATAAAAATATCTGTTTAAAAATAAAGAAAAGTTTAAAGTGAAATTGAGTCTCGTAGCATTGAAAACTAAACACACGAGGACGTGTGAGTTGTCAGGAAGGCCGTGTCGTAGAATGGCTAGTTTGCCCATTGTACGTGTGCTTCGCACAGTCTGTTTCTACGCGAACTAGTCTCTCAGTTTTAAAGCTATCGTCTTGAAACTTTGCACACACCCCTCTTTCCTTTGCACGCAGTATATAAGTCGGAACGGCCGGGATCAGCCGACTATATTCTACAGCTGCCATATAACTGATTGATCGGAAATGGTATAACTTTGGTGTTTTTAGAGTTACAGCGCTCAGATTTTGTACGAAAGATATTTTTTTGCAAAATAGTACAACCTACCAAATTGCATAACGATCAGCCGACCATATAAATAAACGACCGGAAATGGTATTTGGTAAAAATACCAACTTTGGTATTTTTGAAGATGGAAGCTTGGAACTTTGTTTTAGATTTTTTATTGTAATGAATTGGTTATATTATGATATTCTCATAAGGATCGGCCAATTCAATCCGATTTTTGCGATATATTATGATATATATGCTCTGGGCCGTTGAAACGCTTACCTTCTCAACCTTAAGCTTTTTAACGAGATTGCATATTTGAAAAAATTTTTTTACCCATATATATATTCTAAGATAATTGAAATTTTCATTTATAAAAAAAAATTGGTTTGAAAATGATTTCTTCAACCCGGAATGAACACTGTTTTTCTGTAATATTACAAAGAAAACAAGAATCGACGGCTGTAGTCCAGTTTGCCGACTAAAAGCTACCCGGTAATTATCTCTTCCACCCGCACTTTACCCAACCTTGAAGAGTATAGATTCGCAGCAGCAAATATTTTTTTGTACCCTTTTATGATGAAGCATCCCAGTAGGAAAGCAGAATAAGAAGTTTATAACTCCTCTAAATATTGTCAAAGTTTTGATTTAAATGTATTTTTTTCAAAATGTATTACTGTACTGGCAATTTGAGTTGGTGGAAGGGATCGTTGAATATATATGAAATAAACTTAAACTTCGGTGATATATTGCTAGTCTCCATGCCATAGTATTTAGATCGACAAAAACTTTTTTCCTGCTATGGGAGTAAGCGAAAGGGAAATAGGTGAAATAAACAATTTTTGAATGGGTCTTTTCGCCACCCCGTACTCAGATCGAAAAAAAGTTGTTGTAATAATGTAGAAAGTCAATGTCAGTGCTTGCCAAAGTCTAGTTGATAAATGTGATGCGCTAAAAATTATAGATCTAAGTAATTAGAAGAAATTTTAACAAAAATCATTTTAAATTAATATTTTTACACCCTAATAGGTTAATAATCCACAAAGGACTTCTAAAATTAGTTGTTTCCAACTTTATCAATGTTTAAATTCAAATAAAAATCAATTTTAGGAGGGACTGTAGTGCATATCTAAAAAATATACGTTTTATACTAGAAGGAATAACCGTTTCTACGCGTCACACATGTTTTTCGATCTCAGTACTAGGCTTTAAATCAGTGGTGGGCAAATACTCATTTTACATAGCACGCGAATATGGGGTAGGAAATTCTGCAGCAGCAGAAAAATTTGCTCACAAATTGGGTTGAAAAAAGTTTTCTCCATAGAAAATAAAGATAGGGAAGCGTAGTTTTTCATTTGTTTAAGAACTTTTGCTAGCAAAGCTTTCTTTAAAATAAATTACACTATTTTAGTACCCATTCAAAGTTTTGAACTAACGAAAAATGACATCAAAAACTACGTTTTTTGCTCAGTGGATGCTCTACTCTCATTGTTTTTCTCTGCCACGCTTACACTCAAATTTTAAACATGTGTGCGTTTTGCCCCCACTGCTTTAAATTGAACTATGTAGGTGGATACATATTCTATGGACATGTAAAACGCGGTATCCCCAAGACGGTGTTGTGTCATCGCTAGGACAAGCTACGTTTATTTGCTACGTACACATTTTTGAGATGTATTCAAAACAAAGGTATAAACAAGAAACGTTGCCCATCTGAGGCTGTGTAGCACACCATTCTTCTATATTAATATATCGACGCATTTCCGCAAAAGTATCGTAAGTCGCTTTTTTTCGAAATTGAGATTTTAATGCAAAATTGTTAGGCACCTAATGTCTCACTACCCTGTGAAATATTATAACTGAAAACCTTATAGTTCCGATAAAAATTAAGTTTCAATTTTATCGTGTGTTACAGTGCTTTTCAATGTGCGCGCGAAATTATCGTATGTCCATAAACATATTTTGCATGGTAATACTTCGAACGCACAAAAATAAAGAAATACAATAACAAATGTTTCTAATCGCTTAAACATCTTATGTTTTTGCTTATTGTTGGTAAGAGATTAAATAAAAAAAAGCTTCTCCTGTAAAATTGAATTTTTCAACATACGATACTTTCGCGGAAATGCGTCGATATTACTAAAAGAAAATATACAATACATACATCAATGCACTATGGGAAATTTGACCATTTTTCTTGCCAACATTAACATCTCAGAAACAAAGCATGATATTTTAATTGGGATTTTTGTATGGTGTTTTAAAAAGCCACAGTCGTTTTTTAAAAAAGTATGCGTGGTAATTTATTTTATAATAATCCAGCGCAGCTGGTAGACCATAAGCAGAATGTCATCCACATACGAGCTAAAAGCGCGGTATGGATGGAGGCGCCCCAGCAAGACGTCCATCAGCAGATCCCAAACTAATGGGCCACTGATGAATTTCTGTAGCCTCTAGTTACTTAAACTCTCACAGCTCCAGAACTGCTTCGGGTCTCTGCCCTTCTGTCTGAGAAGCTCTGCCACAAGCTCAACTTTCGGCATTCCAAGTCAGTGAATCGGCGCAGTGCAGCACTCTATTCGACATTGTCAAACGCTTCTTTGAAGTCGACGAACATTCCTAGCACTACCATATAGCACTACCTAGCACTACCTAGCACTACCGACGAACTACCATCTGCATCCCACTGGAAGAACTTTTCTCACACGATCTTTATCCCATTCTTCTTCGCAAGTTCGCACATACCATGATACGCGACACATACCAAGGTGCACCATGATACGCAGGGTCAAAACCAGCTGGTCCAACGACGACTGTGAGAAGTCTGGTCTGCTTGACCCACCATCTCCCGTTCGAACACCAGCCAGCGAGCATTGGAGATGTTCCAGGACGGCACAGGAACTAAGCTCTCAACTGTGCTTGTGGTCGATGATGTCGCCATATCTGTGGTGAACACCTTGCTAGGCTGGTTTAGGTCAACGGCTCCATTAACGTGAGTGATCCACGAGGATGGCTACCTTTTCTCTCCGGTTCGTGTATCTCCTTATTCCCTCTGGCCCACTTGACATGGCGCGACCCAGCTGTAAGATTTCTGGAATTATCAAAGGAATAAAAGAAAAGATAATTTATTTCGATACCCTTTCAGAGGGTACTACAATTTTGGTCAAAAGTGTGCAATGCTATAAAGGTGTCATCTCCAACCTCATAAAATATTTGTATTCTTGATTTTGCTGAGAATCCATAACTAAAGGACTACTTTGGAATAGATGAGACCCGGGTATAATATAGTCGGCAAACTCGACTTTAGCAGTCCTTTTTTTCAAACTACGTCCTACGGTCTATAAATTTATTCGAATTTGATTTTTAAAATAGACAATTGAAATTGATCTTCTATTCTCATAAAAGTCTTTTTATACCCTTTCAAAGGGAATTATAAAAGTGTGCAACGCAGTGAAGGGGACATCTCCGACACTATAAGGTAAATATATTATTGATTAGGATCACTTCCTGAGTTGATATGAGCAAACTAGTCTCTCAGTTTTAAAGCTATCGACTTGAAACTTTTCACACACCCTTATTTTCTTTGCACGCATTATATAAGTCGGAAAGGCCGGCATCGGTCGACTATATCCTATAGCTGCCATATAACTGATTGATCGTTTAGCTGCCATATAACTTTAATAGAAGTTTGGGACATTTAATATGTTGTATTGTAATAAATTGTTTTTATTATGATATTCTCATAAGGATCGCCCAACCTAATCCGATTTTTGCGATATATCTCCGGTTTTAACTTGTTTTTCCCACAAATTCAAAATCACTAGAAGCATTTCTTCGAATTCGAATTCTTCGAAAAGTTTACATGCTAATTATTAAAGTGAGGAAAACAAATTTTTAATATTGCCAGTTGATATAGGGTAACAAAAAAAGGACCTTTCCTAATTATCACGATTCATCAAAATGGTTGATTTAAAATTAAAAAAAGGATAAGAATTTTAATTTTTATCTCAGTGGCTATAGCCGGAACTAAAACTAAACGGAACTAAAATATTATAAAAAAAATTTTAAATAAAATAAAATAAAACCATGTTTTTTTACTTCGCAAGCTACATTAATCCTTTTAGTTGCGGCTATAGCCAGTATTTCTTTAACATGTCGTACAGATTTCAAGGCGATGGGTCTATTGGTTTTTTAGATATTTTGAAACTCCCAGTAGGAAAGCAGAATAAGAAGTTTATACATAACTCCTCTAAATATTGTCAATGTTTTGATTTATATGTATTTTTTTCAAAATGTATTACTGTACTGGCAATTTGAGTTGGTGGTAGGGATCGTTGAATATATATGAAATAAACTTAAACTTCGTTAATATATTACTAGTCTCCATGCCATAGTATTTAGATCGACAAAAACTTTTTTCCTGCTATGGGAGTAAGCGAAAGGGAAATACATAGTTGAAATAAACAATTTTTGAATGGGTCTTTTCGCCACCCCGTACTCAGATCGAAAAAAAAGTTGTAATAATGTAAAAAGTCAATGTCAGTGCTTGCCAAAGTCTGGTTGATAAGTGTGATGCGCTAAAAATTATAGATCTAAGTAATTAGAAGAAATTTTAACAAAAATCATTTTAAATTAATATTTTTACACCCAAATAGTTTAATAATCCACAAAAGACTTCTAAAATTAGTTGTTTCCAACTTTATCAATGTTTAAATTCACATAAAAATCAATTTTAGGAGGGACTGTAGTGCATATCTAAAAAATATACGTTTTATACTAGAAAGAATAACCGTTTCTACGCGTCGCACATGTTTTTCGATCTCAGTACTAGGCTTTAAATCAGTGGTGGGCAAATACTCATTTTACATAGCACGCGAGTATGGGGTAGGAAATTCTTCCGCAGCGCTGCCGGCACACTGACAGTGTGAGTACTCTCAAATTTTTTAGAATCTCTCCCATTTGCTCTCATTTTGACTCATTGACAGCCCAAATTTAAAAATCATAATGTTTTCACTGAGAAAAATTTGCTCACAAATTGGGTTGAAAAAAGTTTTCTCCATAGAAAATAAAGATAGGGAAGCGTAGTTTTTCAATTGTTTAAGAACTTTTGCTAGCAAAGCTTTCTTTAAAATAAATTACACTATTTTAGTACCCATTCAAAGTTTTGAACTAACGAAAATGACATCAAAAACTACGTTTTTTGCTCAGTGGATGCTCTACTCTCATTGGTTTTCTCTGCTACCCTTACACTCAAATTTTAAACATGTGTGCGTTTTGCCCCCACTGCTTTAAATTGAACTATGTAGATGGATACATATTCTATGGACATGTAAAACGCGGTATCCCCAAGACGGTGTTGTGTCATCGCTACGACAAGCTACGTTTATTTGCTACGTACACATTTTTTAGATGTATTCAAAACAAAGCTATAAACAAGAAACGTTGCCCATCTGAGGCTGTGTAGCACACCATTCTTCTATATTAATATATTACTAAAAGAAAATATACAATACATACATCAATGCACTATGGGAAATTTGACCATTTTTCTTGCCAACATTAACATCTCAGAAACAAAGCATGATATTTTAATTGCGATTTTTGTTTGGTGTTTTAAAAAGCCACAGTCGTTTTTTAAAAAAGTATGCGTGGTAATTTATTTTATAATAATCCAGCGCAGCTGGTAGACCATAAGCAGAATGTCATCCACATACGAGCTAAAAGCGCGGTATGGATGGAGGCGCCCCAGCAAGACGTCCATCAGCAGATCCCAAACTAATGGGCCACTGATGAATTTCTGTAGCCTCTAGTTACTTAAACTCTCACAGCTCCAGAACTGCTTCGGGTCTCTGCCCTTCTGTCTGAGAAGCTCTGCCACAAGCTCAACTTTCGGCATTCCAAGTCAGTGAATCGGCGCAGTGCAGCACTCTATTCGACATTGTCAAACGCTTCTTTGAAGTCGACGAACATTCCTAGCACTACCATATAGCACTACCTAGCACTACCTAGCACTACCGACGAACTACCATCTGCATCCCACTGGAAGAACTTTTCTCACACGATCTTTATCCCATTCTTCTTCGCAAGTTCGCACATACCATGATACGCGACACATACCAAGGTGCACCATGATACGCAGGGTCAAAACCAGCTGGTCCAACGACGACTGTGAGAAGTCTGGTCTGCTTGACCCACCATCTCCCGTTCGAACACCAGCCAGCGAGCATTGGAGATGTTCCAGGACGGCACAGGAACTAAGCTCTCAACTGTGCTTGTGGTCGATGATGTCGCCATATCTGTGGTGAACACCTTGCTAGGCTGGTTTAGGTCAACGGCTCCATTAACGTGAGTGATCCACGAGGATGGCTACCTTTTCTCTCCGGTTCGTGTATCTCCTTATTCCCTCTGGCCCACTTGACATGGCGCGACCCAGCTGTAAGATTTCTGGAATTATCAAAGGAATAAAAGAAAAGATAATTTATTTCGATACCCTTTCAGAGGGTACTACAATTTTGGTCAAAAGTGTGCAATGCTATAAAGGTGTCATCTCCAACCTCATAAAATATTTGTATTCTTGATTTTGCTGAGAATCCATAACTAAAGGACTACTTTGGAATAGATGAGACCCGGGTATAATATAGTCGGCAAACTCGACTTTAGCAGTCCTTTTTTTCAAACTACGTCCTACGGTCTATAAATTTATTCGAATTTGATTTTTAAAATAGACAATTGAAATTGATCTTCTATTCTCATAAAAGTCTTTTTATACCCTTTCAAAGGGAATTATAATTTTGTCCAAAAGTGTGCAACGCAGTGAAGGGGACATCTCCGACACTATAAGGTAAATATATTATTGATTAGGATCACTTCCTGAGTTGATATGAGCAAACTAGTCTCTCAGTTTTAAAGCTATCGACTTGAAACTTTTCACACACCCTTATTTTCTTTGCACGCATTATATAAGTCGGAAAGGCCGGCATCGGTCGACTATATCCTATAGCTGCCATATAACTGATTGATCGTTTAGCTGCCATATAACTTTAATAGAAGTTTGGGACATTTAATATGTTGTATTGTAATAAATTGTTTTTATTATGATATTCTCATAAGGATCGCCCAACCAAATCCGATTTTTGCGATATATCTCCGGTTTTAACTTGTTTTTCCCACAAATTCAAAATCACTAGAAGCATTTCTTCGAATTCGAATTCTTCGAAAAGTTTACATGCTAATTATTAAAGTGAGGAAAACAAATTTTTAATATTGCCAGTTGATATAGGGTAACAAAAAAAGGACCTTTCCTAATTATCACGATTCATCAAAATGGTTGATTTAAAATTAAAAAAGGGATAAGAATTTTAATTTTTATCTCAGTGGCTATAGCCGGAACTAAAACTAAACGGAACTAAAATATTATAAAAAAAATTTTAAATAAAATAAAATAAAACCATGTTTTTTTACTTCGCAAGCTACATTAATCCTTTTAGTTGCGGCTATAGCCAGTATTTCTTTAACATGTCGTACAGATTTCAAGGCGATGGGTCTATTGGTTTTTTAGATATTTTGAAACTCCCAGTAGGAAAGCAGAATAAGAAGTTTATACATAACTCCTCTAAATATTGTCAATGTTTTGATTTATATGTATTTTTTTCAAAATGTATTACTGTACTGGCAATTTGAGTTGGTGGTAGGGATCGTTGAATATATATGAAATAAACTTAAACTTCGTTAATATATTACTAGTCTCCATGCCATAGTATTTAGATCGACAAAAACTTTTTTCCTGCTATGGGAGTAAGCGAAAGGGAAATACATAGTTGAAATAAACAATTTTTGAATGGGTCTTTTCGCCACCCCGTACTCAGATCGAAAAAAAGTTGTAATAATGTAAAAAGTCAATGTCAGTGCTTGCCAAAGTCTGGTTGATAAGTGTGATGCGCTAAAAATTATAGATCTAAGTAATTAGAAGAAATTTTAACAAAAATCATTTTAATTTAATATTTTTACACCCAAATAGTTTAATAATCCACAAAAGACTTCTAAAATTAGTTGTTTCCAACTTTATCAATGTTTAAATTCACATAAAAATCAATTTTAGGAGGGACTGTAGTGCATATCTAAAAAATATACGTTTTATACTAGAAAGAATAACCGTTTCTACGCGTCGCACATGTTTTTCGATCTCAGTACTAGGCTTTAAATCAGTGGTGGGCAAATACTCATTTTACATAGCACGCGAGTATGGGGTAGGAAATTCTTCCGCAGCGCTGCCGGCACACTGACAGTGTGAGTACTCTCAAATTTTTTAGAATCTCTCCCATTTGCTCTCATTTTGACTCATTGACAGCCCAAATTTAAAAATCATAATGTTTTCACTGAGAAAAATTTGCTCACAAATTGGGTTGAAAAAAAGTTTTCTCCATAGAAAATAAAGATAGGGAAGCGTAGTTTTTCAATTGTTTAAGAACTTTTGCTAGCAAAGCTTTCTTTAAAATAAATTACACTATTTTAGTACCCATTCAAAGTTTTGAACTAACGAAAAATGACATCAAAAACTACGTTTTTTGCTCAGTGGATGCTCTACTCTCATTGGTTTTCTCTGCTACCCTTACACTCAAATTTTAAACATGTGTGCGTTTTGCCCCCACTGCTTTAAATTGAACTATGTAGATGGATACATATTCTATGGACATGTAAAACGCGGTATCCCCAAGACGGTGTTGTGTCATCGCTACGACAAGCTACGTTTATTTGCTACGTACACATTTTTTAGATGTATTCAAAACAAAGCTATAAACAAGAAACGTTGCCCATCTGAGGCTGTGTAGCACACCATTCTTCTATATTAATATATTACTAAAAGAAAATATACAATACATACATCAATGCACTATGGGAAATTTGACCATTTTTCTTGCCAACATTAACATCTCAGAAACAAAGCATGATATTTTAATTGCGATTTTTGTTTGGTGTTTTAAAAAGCCACAGTCGTTTTTTAAAAAAGTATGCGTGGTAATTTATTTTATAATAATCCAGCGCAGCTGGTAGACCATAAGCAGAATGTCATCCACATACGAGCTAAAAGCGCGGTATGGATGGAGGCGCCCCAGCAAGACGTCCATCAGCAGATCCCAAACTAATGGGCCACTGATGAATTTCTGTAGCCTCTAGTTACTTAAACTCTCACAGCTCCAGAACTGCTTCGGGTCTCTGCCCTTCTGTCTGAGAAGCTCTGCCACAAGCTCAACTTTCGGCATTCCAAGTCAGTGAATCGGCGCAGTGCAGCACTCTATTCGACATTGTCAAACGCTTCTTTGAAGTCGACGAACATTCCTAGCACTACCATATAGCACTACCTAGCACTACCTAGCACTACCGACGAACTACCATCTGCATCCCACTGGAAGAACTTTTCTCACACGATCTTTATCCCATTCTTCTTCGCAAGTTCGCACATACCATGATACGCGACACATACCAAGGTGCACCATGATACGCAGGGTCAAAACCAGCTGGTCCAACGACGACTGTGAGAAGTCTGGTCTGCTTGACCCACCATCTCCCGTTCGAACACCAGCCAGCGAGCATTGGAGATGTTCCAGGACGGCACAGGAACTAAGCTCTCAACTGTGCTTGTGGTCGATGATGTCGCCATATCTGTGGTGAACACCTTGCTAGGCTGGTTTAGGTCAACGGCTCCATTAACGTGAGTGATCCACGAGGATGGCTACCTTTTCTCTCCGGTTCGTGTATCTCCTTATTCCCTCTGGCCCACTTGACATGGCGCGACCCAGCTGTAAGATTTCTGGAATTATCAAAGGAATAAAAGAAAAGATAATTTATTTCGATACCCTTTCAGAGGGTACTACAATTTTGGTCAAAAGTGTGCAATGCTATAAAGGTGTCATCTCCAACCTCATAAAATATTTGTATTCTTGATTTTGCTGAGAATCCATAACTAAAGGACTACTTTGGAATAGATGAGATCCGGGTATAATATAGTCGGCAAACTCGACTATAGCCGTCCTTTTTTTCAAACTACGTCCTACGGTCTATAAATTTATTCGAATTTGATTTTTAAAATAGACAATTGAAATTGATCTTCTATTCTCATAAAAGTCTTTTTATACCCTTTCAAAGGGAATTATAATTTGGTCCAAAAGTGTGCAACGCAGTGAAGGGGACATCTCCGACACTATAAGGTAAATATATTCTTGATTAGGATCACTTCCTGAGTTGATATGAGCAAACTAGTCTCTCAGTTTTAAAGCTATCGACTTGAAACTTTTCACACACCCTTATTTTCTTTGCACGCATTATATAAGTCGGAAAGGCCGGCATCGGTCGACTATATCCTATAGCTGCCATATAACTGATTGATCGCAAATGCTATAATGTCGGTGATTTTAGAATTAGAAAATTTTGTACCAATGCTATTTTTGGCTAAATAATAAGACACCAAATTTCATACGGATCGGCTGACTACATTCTATAGCTGGCATATAACTGAACAATCGGAAATGACCCAACTTTTGTGTTTTCGTAGATAGAAAGTTGGAACTTCATAACGATCGGCCGACTATATCTTTTAGCTGCCATATAACTTTAATAGAAGTTTTGGGCATTTAATATGTTGTATTGTAATAAATTGGTTTTATTATGATATTCTCATAAGGATTGCCCAACCAAATCCGATTTTTGCGATATATCTCCGGTTTTAACTTGTTTTTCCCACAAATTCAAAATCAATAGAAGCATTTCTTCGAATTTTAAATAAATCTTGAAAAGATGGAACTTTAAATTGTGTACAATATATTAAGCATATACTCAAGTTTACATGCTAATTATTAAAGTGAGGAAAACAAATTTTTAATATTGCCAGTTGATATAGGGTAACAAAAAAAGGACCTTTCCTAGTTATCACGATTCATCAAAATGGTTGATTTAAAATTAAAAAAAGGATAAGAATTTTAATTTTTATCTCAGTGGCTATAGCCGGAACTAAAACTAAACGGAACTAAAATATTATAAAAAAAATTTTAAATAAAATAAAATAAAACCATGTTTTTTTACTTTGCAAGCTACGTTAATCCTTTTAGTTGCGGATATAGCCAGTATTTCTTTAACATGTCGTACAGATTTCAAGGCGATGGGTCTATGGGTTTTTTAGATATTTTGAAACTCCCAGTAGGAAAGCAGTATAAGAAGTTTATAACTCCTCTAAATATTGTCAAAGTTTTGATTTATATGTATTTTTTTCAAAATGTATTACTGTACTGGCAATTTGAGTTGGTGGAAGGGATCGTTGAATATATATGAAATAAACTTAAACTTCGTTAATATATTACTAGTCTCCATGCCATAGTATTTAGATCGACAAAAACTTTTTTCCTGCTATGGGAGTAAGCGAAAGGGAAATAGGTGAAATAAACAATTTTTGAATGGGTCTTTTCGCCACCCCGTACTCAGATCGAAAAAAAAGTTGTTGTAATAATGTAGAAAGTCAATGTCAGTGCTTGCCAAAGTCTAGTTGATAAATGTGATGCGCTAAAAATTATAGATCTAAGTAATTAGAAGAAATTTTAACAAAAATCATTTTAAATTAATATTTTTACACCCGAATAGGTTAATAATCCACAAAAGACTTCTAAAATTCGTTGTTTCCAACTTTATCAATGTTTAAATTCAAATAAAAATCAATTTTAGGAGGGACTGTAGTGCATATCTAAAAAATATACGTTTTATACTAGAAAGAATAACCGTTTCTACGCGTCACACATTTTTTTCGATCTCAGTACTAGGCTTTAAATCAGTGGTGGGCAAATACTTATTTTACATAGCACGCGTGTATGGGGTAGGAAATTCTGCCGCAGCGCTGCCGGCACACTGACAGTGTGAGCACTCTCAAATTTTTTAGAAGCTCTCCCATTTGCTCTCATTTTGACTCATTGACAGCCCAAATTTAAAAATCATAATGTTTTCACTGAGAAAAATTTGCTCACAAATTGGGTTGAAAAAATGTTTTCTCCATAGAAAATAAAGATAGGGAAGCGTAGTTTTTCAATTGTTTAAGAACTTTTGCTAGCAAAGCTTTCTTTAAAATAAATTACACTATTTTAGTACCCATTCAAAGTTTTGAACTAACGAAAAATGACATCAAAAACTACGTTTTTTGCTCAGTGGATGCTCTACTCTCATTGTTTTTCTCTGCTACCCTTACACTCAAATTTTAAACATGTGTGCGTTTTGCCCCCACTGCTTTAAATTGAGCTATGTAGGTGGATACATATTCTATGGACATGTAAAACGCGGTATCCCCAAGACGGTGTTGTGTCATCGCTAGGACAAGCTACGTTTATTTGCTACGTACACATTTTTTATATGTATTCAAAACAAAGCTATAAACAAGAAACGTTGCCCATCTGAGGCTGTGTAGCACACCATTCTTCTATATTAATATATTACTAAAAGAAAATATACAATACATACATCCATGCACTATGGGAAATTTGACCATTTTTCTTGCCAACATTAACATCTCAGAAACAAAGCATGATATTTTAATTGGGATTTTTGTATCCTCAACTTTTGGCATTCCAAGTCAGTGAATCGGCGCAGTGCAGCACTCTATTCGACATTGTCAAACGGTTCTTTGAAGTCGACGAACATTCCTAGCACTACCATCTAGCACTACCTAGCACTACCGACGAACTACCATCTGCATCCCACTGGAAGAACTTTTCTCACACGATCTTTATCCCATTCTTCTTCGCAAGTTCGCACATACCATGATACGCGACACATACCAAGGTGCACCATGATACGCAGGGTCAAAACCAGCTGGTCCAACGACGACTGTGAGAAGTCTGGTCTGCTTGACCCACCATCTGCCGTTCGAACACCAGCCAGCGAGCATTGGAGATGTTCCAGGACGGCACAGGAACTAAGCTCTCAACTGTGCTTGTGGTCGATGATGTCGCCATATCTGTGGTGAACACCTTGCTAGGCTGGTTTAGGTCAACGGCTCTATTAACGTGAGTGATCCACGAGGATGGCTGCCTTTTCTCTCCGGTTGGTGTATCTCCTTATTCCCTCTGGCCCACTTGACATGGCGCGACCCAGCTGTAAGATTTCTGGAATTATCAAAGGAATAAAAGAAAAGATAATTTATTTCGATACCCTTTCAGAGGGTACTACAATTTTGGTCAAAAGTGTGCAATGCTATAAAGGTGTCATCTCCAACCTCATAAAATATTTGTATTCTTGATTTTGCTGAGAATCCATAACTAAAGGACTACTTTGGAATAGATGAGATCCGGGTATAATATAGCCGGCAAACTCGACTTTAGCCGTCCTTTTTTTCAAACTACGTCCTACGGTCTATAAATTTATTCGAATTTGATTTTTAAAATAGGCAAAAGCTAAAATCGCGGTATGGATGGAGGCGCCCCAGCAAGACGTCCATCAGCAGATCCCAAACTAATGGGCCACTGATGAATTTCTGTAGCCTCTAGTTACTTAAACTCTCACAGCTCCAGAACTGCTTCGGGTCTCTGCCCTTCTGTCTGAGAAGCTCTGGCACAAGCTCAACTTTCGGCATTCCAAGTCAGTGAATCGGCGCAGTGCAGCACTCTATTCGACATTGTCAAACGCTTCTTTGAAGTCGACGAACATTCCTAGCACGTATCTCGCCGGGATGTCGGCGACACTGCTCTTCAAACGCCTCCAGGCATCGTCGACACATCGTCCTTGGCGGAATCCGAACTTGCATCTGCATCCCTCTGGAAGAACTTTTCTCACACGATCTTTGTCCCATTCTTCTTCGCAAGTTCGCACATACCATGATACGCGACACATACCAAGGTGCACCATGATACGCAGGATCAAAATCAGCTGGTCCAACGACGACTGTGAGAAGTCTGGTCTGCTTGATCCACCATCTCCCGTTCGAACACCAGCCAGGGAGCATTGGAGATGTTCCAGGACGGCACAGGAACTAAGCCCTCAACTGTGCTTGTTGTCGATGATGTCGCCATATCTGTGGTGAACACCTTGCTAGGCTGGTTTAGGTCAACGGCTCTATTAACGTGAGTGATCCACAAGGATGGCTGCCTTTTCTCTCCGGTTGGTGTATCTCCTTATTCCCTCTGTCCCACTTGACATGGCGCGACCCAGCTGTAAGATTTCTGGAATTATCAAAGGAATAAAAGAAAAGATCATTTATTTCGATACCCTTTCAGAGGGTACTACAATTTTGGTCAAAAGTGTGCAATGCTATAAAGGTGTCATCTCCAACCTCATAAAATATTTGTATTCTTGATTTTGCTGAGAATCCATAACTAAAGGACTTAAAAACTTAAACGGTCGCCAGTAGGCGACTCACAAACTTATGTGACTCCAAAAATCATAAGGTTAATCCGGGATCTTTATATCCCATTATCTTACGGGTGGAGAAACCTAGCCAATTTACTCCTCCCTGCATTACTCATGTGAAACTTTATAATGGCAATGGCAATGCCTCCAATGTCAATACCTGCGCCTATGTCGCCGCGAATCCTTAAAGGGGTGCAACCGATGAAAAATAATGCACGGCCGATTTGTTGAAAAAAAATCTCTCCTGCCAATGAGAAACAACTTACCCCATCTCCCCCAGACCCGAAAAAAGAGAAGGGGTGGGTGGGGAGGGGAAGCCTAATACAAAGCCATTCAAAAGGACTACTTTGGAATAGATGAGATCCGGGTATAATATAGTCGGCAAACTCGACTATAGCCGTCCTTTTTTTCAAACTACGTCCTACGGTCTATAAATTTATTCGAATTTGATTTTTAAAATAGACAATTGAAATTGATCTTCTATTCTCATAAAAGTCTTTTTATACCCTTTCAAAGGGAATTATAATTTTGTCCAAAAGTGTGCAACGCAGTGAAGGGGACATCTCCGACAGAGGTAAGGTAATATATAAGGTAAATATATTCTTGATTAGGATCACTTCCTGAGTTGATATGAGCAAACTAGTCTCTCAGTTTTAAAGCTATCGACTTGAAACTTTTCACACACCCTTTTTTCCATTGCACGCATTATATAAGTCAGAAAGGCCGGGATCGGTCGGAAACTGATTGATCGCAAATGCTAGAATGTCGGTGTTTTTAGAATTAGAAAATTTTGTACCAATGCTATTTTTGGCTAAATAATAAGACACCAAATTTCATACGGATCGGCTGACTACATTCTATAGCTGGCATATAACTGAACAATCGGAAATGACCCAACTTTTGTGTTTTCGTAGATAGAAAGTTGGAACTTCATAACGATCGGCCGACTATATCGTTTAGCTGCCATATAACTTTAATAGAAGTTTGGGACATTTAAGATGTTGTATTGTAATAATTTGGTTTTATTATGATATTCTCATAAGGATTGCCCAACCAAATCCGATTTTTGCGATATATCTCCGGTTTTAACTTGTTTTCCCACAAATTCAAAATCAATAGAAGCATTTCTTCGAATTTTAAATAAATCTTCAAAAGATGGAACTTTAAATTGTGTACAATATATTAAGCATATACTCAAGTTTACATGCTTATTATTTAAGTGAGGAAAACAAATTTTTAATATTGCCAGTTGATATAGGGTAACAAAAAAAGGACCTTTCCTAGTTATCACGATTCATCAAAATGGTTGATTTAAAATTAGAACAAGAAAGGAAAGCTAACTTCGGGCGGAGCCGAAGTTGATATACCCTTGCAGCTAAAACAGGATATATATCGCTAAAATCGGATATAGTTGACCGATTCTTATGGGAATATCATGATATAACCAATAAATTACAAGACAAAATCTAAAAAAAAAATCCCAAACTTCTATCTTGAAGAACCCCAAAGTTGGTGTTTTTACCAAATACCATTTCCGATCAATCAGTTATATGGCAGATATAGGATATAGTCGGCTGATCCTTCTAAAAATTGGCATGTTGTATTATTTTGCCAAAAATAGCAATCGTACCAAATCCGAATTCTCTAGCTTTAAAAACACCGAAGTTATAGCATTTCCGATCAATCAGTTATATGGCAGCTATAACCCTTTACATGGCAATAACTCCGATTTTCTTGATTTTTTTTTTGTTCGGTAGATAAGTTAAAATTAAAAATACACTTCTTTTTATTTTTTTTTAAGGTTGGTTTTTCTTAATTTTTTTTACAAAAAGCAAAAAAAAACGAATTTTTTAAACTAAGCTATATTAATGATTTAATTGTATTATAATGCAACAAACACAAAAACTCAATAATATACAACTAAATATAATTTTTACCTGTTTTTAAACATTAATTGAATCAATAATACAATTTTTTTTTATTTTTTATATTTTGGATGAGAAACTGCACAACCAATTCAGATTACCACATTCACCAAATTGGCGGGAAAAGTAATCACCTGTTGAGTATTGGACAGAATTCTGAGTAATCAACACTTTTTATATAAAAAACAAAATTTGCTGAACTGCATCAAAAAGTTTTTATACAGTTTTGTAACGCAATTTGATAAATAATTGAATTTAAACGGTGTGATGCAGATCTGCATCACCACCATGTAAAGGGATAAGATATAGTCGGCCGATCCCGGCCGTTCCGACTTAAATACTGCGTGCAAAGGAAAGAAGGGTGTGTGCAAAGTTTCAAGACGATAGCTTTAAAACTGAGAGACTAGTTCGCGTAAAAACAGACAGACGGACAGACGGACATGCTCATATCAACTCAGGAGGTTATCCTGATCAAGAATATATATACTTTATAGGGTCGGAGATGTCTCCTTCACTGCGTTGCACACTTTTGGACAAAATTATAATACCCTCTGCAAGGGTATAAAAAGGATAAGCATTTTAATTTTTAGCTCAGTGGCTATAGCCGGAACTAAAACTAAACGGAACTAAAATATTATAAAAAAAATTTTAAATAAAATAAAATAAAACCATGTTTTTTTACTTTGCAAGCTACTTTAATCCTTTTAGTTGCGGCTATAGCCAGTATTTCTTTAACATGTCGTACAGATTTCAAGGCGATGGGTCTGTTGGTTTTTTAGATATTTTGAAGCCAGTGGCAAAACAGTGGTTTCAGGAAAAACTCGCTTGAAATTTGAAGAATGCTCTGGGCCGTTGAAACGCTTACCTTCTCAACCTTAAACTTTTTAACGAGATTGCATATTTGAAAAATTTGTTTACTCATATATATATTCTGAGATAATTGAAATTTTCATTTATAAAAAAAATTTGTTTGAAAATATTTCTTCAACCCGGAATGAACACTGTTTTTCTTTAATGTTACAAAGAAAACAAGAATCGACGACTATAGTCCAGTTTGCCGACTAAAAGATACCCGGTAATTATCTCTTCCACCCGCACTTTACCCAACCTTGAAGAGTATAGATTCGCAGCAGCAAATATTTTTTTGTCCCTTTTTATGATGAAGCATCCCAGTAGGAAAGCAGAATAAGAAGTTTATAACTCCTCTAAATATTGTCAAAGTTTTGATTTAAATGTATTTTTTTCAAAATGTATTACTGTACTGGCAATTTGAGTTGGTGGTAGGGATCGTTGAATATATATGAAATAAACTTAAACTTCGTTAATATATTACTAGTCTCCATGCCATAGTATTTAGATTGACAAAAACTTTTTTCCTGCTATTGAGTAAGCGAAAGGGAAATAGGTAAAATAAACAATTTTTGAATGGCTTTTTTCGCCACCCCGTACTCAGATCGAAAAAAAAGTTGTTGTAATAATGTAGAAAGTCAATGTCAGTGCTTGCCAAAGTCTGGTTGATAAATGTGATGCGCTAAAAATTATAGATCTAAGTAATTAGAAGAAATTTTAACAAAAATCATTTTAAATTAATATTTTTACACCCAAATAGGTTAATAATCCACAAAAGACTTATAAAATTAGTTGTTTCCAACTTTATCAATGTTTAAATTCACATAAAAATCAATTTTGTGAGGGACTCCTAATATTATATAATCTGAAAAATATACGTTTTATACTAGAAAGAATAACCGTTTCTACGCGTCACACATGTTTTTCGATCTCAGTACTCTCAGTTTAGGCTTTAAATTGAACTATGTAGGTCGATAAATATTCTATCGATATATAAAACGTGGTATCCCCAAAAAGGTGTTGTGTCATCGCTAGGACAAGCTACGATTATTTGTTACGTACACATATTTGAGATGTATTCAAAACAAAGGTATAAACAAGAAACGTTGCCCATCTGAGCATGTGTAGCTACTGTGTCATGTCGCTAAATATAATCCAGTCATAATACAATATAACTCGTAGTTACGTATTTATATACATACATATATTAATATATTACTAATAGAAAATATATAATACATACATACATCAATGCACTATGAGAAATTTGACCATTTGACCAGACTCGAGGACCATTTTTCTGGCCAAGATTAACATCTCAGAAACAAAGCATGATATTTTAATTGGGATTTTTGTATGGTGTTTTATAAAGCCATAGTCGTTTTTTTTTTAAATGTATTCGTAGTAATTTATTTTATAATAATTCTTCCAGCGATGCTCGGGATGACTCGGCAGCAAGTCATCCACATACGAGCTTAAAGCGCGGTATGGATGGAGGCGCCGCAGCAGGACGTTCATCAGCAAATCCCAAACATATGGTCCACTGATGAATTCCTTTAGCCTCTAGTTACTGAAACTCTCACAGCTCCCTCACAGCTTCGGGTCCTCTGCCCTTCTGTCTGACAAGCTCTGGAACAAGCTCAACTTTCGGCATTCCAAGTCAGCGGATCGGCAGTGCAGCACTCTATTCGACATTGTCAAACGCTTTTTTGAAGTCGACGAACATTCCTAGCACGTATCTCGCCGGGATGGCGGCGACACTGCTCTTCAAATGCCTCCAGGCATCGTCGACACATCGTCCTTGGCGGAATCCGAACTACCATCTGCATCCCACTGGAAGAACTTTTCTCACACGATCTTTGTCCCATTCTTCTTCGCAAGTTCGCACATACCATGATACGCGACACATACCAAGGTGCACCATGATACGCAGGGTCAAAACCAGCTGGTCTAACGACGACTGTGAGAAGTCTGGTCTGCTTGACTCACCATTTCCCGTTCGAACACCAGCCAGCGAGCATTGGAGATGTTCCAGGACGTCGCCATATCTGTGGTGAACACCTTGCTAGGCTGGTTTAGGTCAACGGCTCCATTAACGTGAGTGATTCACGAGGATGGCTGCCTTTTCTCTCCGGTTGGTGTATCTCCTTATTCCCTCTGGCCCCCTTGACATGGCGCGACCCAGCTGTAAGATTTCTGGAATTATTAAAGGAATAAAAGAAAAGATGATTTATTTCGACACCATTTCAGAGGGTAATACAATTTTGGCCAAAAGTGTGCAATGCTATAAAGGAGGCATCTCAAGCCTTATAAAATATATATATACTTGATTTTGCTGAGAATCCATAACTAAAGGACTACTTTGGAATAGATGAGATCCTGGTATAATATAGTCGGCAAACTCGACTATGGCTGTCCTATTTTTTCAAACTTCGTACTACTGTCTATAAATTTATTCGAATTTGATTTTTAAAGAAGAAAATTGAAATTGATCTATTTTTTTTTTTGCGCGGTCTTTTAAATTTTGAAATGGCTTGTGCATGAATTAGAGCATCAGCAAGCTTTTCTGTATTCATCATAAAGCGTAGAGGCCCAGACGACCGAGGGGCGCTCGAAAAACGATTAATTAGTATATATTAAGCTAATTTTAATTTATGAAGCTAGGAGGAGTTAGTAAGTTAGTAAGGGTCTTATGTTCGAACTACAATGGTTCTTTTGTACGGATTCTATGCGGTTCTGATGTACTCCATATTGGGGACTCCAGACGCATGAACCGTACTCCAGTATCGGACCGACCAAAGAAATGTATAATGTTTTGGTTATATACGGGTCCTTAAATTCTTTTGACCATCTTTTAATAAAACCAAGGACTCCTTTAGCCTTATTAACCATTAAGGAAATATGGTCGGCAAAATTAAGTTTGTTGTCTAATAGGACGCCGAGATCATTAACCTGGGTTAAGTTTTCTAAGGCAATCTCATAGAGAGAATACGTAGCCTGAAGAGAGCAGGAACTATAAAAAAGACATGAGCTTGCATTTTGATCCATTAAGTATTAAATCATTAGCTAAACACCATTCTTGAAAGTTATCAAGGTCAGACTGAAGACTGGATTTGTACTGAAAACAAAGCTTTACATCATCTGCATACATAAGAACTAGAGAGTTCGTTAAATCAGGGGGGGGTCATTTATAAAAAGCGAGAATAATAGCGGGCCAAGATGACTTCCTTGAGGGACGCCAGATGTAGTACGGACCAGAGGGGAATGTATGTTTTTAAATAAGACTCATTGTGTCCTTCCATCTAAGTAGCTGGAGACCCACATTAAGAGGTCTGAAGAAAATCCCAGCATATTCAGTTTACTCAACAAGGCTTGATTTACTTGATTTTTTTCAAATAACTTTGGATTTGCCGACAATTTTGAGATGCCTCGATAATTGGCGGCATCGGACTGTTTCCCTTTTTTATGTAAGGGAATTATGAAAGATTCCTTCCACTTAAGGGAAAAAATCGAGGTTTCCAAGGATAAATTGAAAAGTCTTAGAAGAGGTTTGCACAGAGCCCTGGCACAGTATTTTAGCACACAGGCTGGTACTCCGTCGGGGTCTGGCAAATAAATGAGATTGACCCTTAGAAGTTCAGATAATAAGCTATTCTCGGAGGAAAACGGACAGAAAATAAGATTTGATGATTGAATGTTATATTCGTAAGGCTGATCTGTCAATTTGGGCGGATAATAAGTTGTCTGCGACGGCCGGATCAGAGGTCACAGATGAATTTTCACACATAAGTAGAGACGGAAAAGCCACATGTTTACGCTTTGTGTTAACCAAATTATAAAACTGCTTCGGATCCTGAGTAAATTGTATCCGGCAGCGGCGAATATAAATTCTGTAACATTCAGCGTTATGCAGTGTAAAATTTGACCGAGCTAGTAAATATCTTGAAAAATCTATACTTCTACAGGTTTTTTATATTTAAGAGCCTATTTTTATTGTTTTTTAGGTTAGTGAGGCCCCTTGTAAACCAAGAAAAATTTATTGCTAAACACTCTGAAGTATTAGGGGCAAGCCGAGAAACAAATATAAGTTTCGATGGAGGGATCACCTGTAAGGGTTTTGGTGTCGCAGGTACGAGAACTGCAGCATCAGTCGGTGCCGGTGGTCCGGACTGTGGAATACCCTTTTGGGTGACTCTGAAGGGGGTTTCATTTACATAGTTTCATTTACATAGTTTCTTATCACTTGAAGGGATAATTTTCGTGAAGCATGTAACTTTGTTCAGATTCTATTTTTGGTCGACTGTATCTTATAGCTGCCATATAACTCAACGATCGGAAATGGTATTTGGTAAAAATACCAACTTTGGCATTTTTGAAGATGGAAGCTTGGTACTTTGTTTTAGATTTTGTATTGTTATAAATTGGTTATATTATAATATTCTCATAAGGATCGCCCAACTATATCCAATTTTAGCGATATATATCCGGTTGTTACTTCAAGGGTATATCAACTTCGGCTCCGCCCGAAGTTAGCTTTTTTTTACACGGACGATTTAGTTTCGGAGAATTTTACAGTTGATAGTTTCTTTACTAACAAAAAGCTGTCGTCTAGGACCGCTGAATTTCAAGCCTTAGAAAGAGCAATTGATTTTGCAATTTCCAACTACTTTCCGAAGATATCCATACTGACGGATAGTCTTGGCGCTATTTAAGCTCTACAAAATAACTGCTCCAGCAATTATATTGCCCAGGAAATATTTTGCAAAATAGAAAATTGTCCTATGGTTTCCTTTCCTAGTTCACCACGTACACAGCCATGCAAACATTTGGGAAAAGGAAATTTCTGATAGAGCAGCAAAGAACGCTTTCATACACGGATCCTTCAAATATGTTAGATGGACATTGAATGATGCAATCAACTATATCATAATATTCAAGATGTTTGGGAAAGAGATTTTAACGTATTCTCTATGGAAGGAAATAAAGGCTACTTAAACCTTAAGCCTTTCGTCATAAAAAAACCCTGGTTTTATAAAACGGATATTTTCGACCGCATAGACACGAAACGTTTAAATAAATTCCATCGCGGACATGCGTTTGATAAGTACACTCTATCAAAAATGAATGTTTTTGACAATGCTATTCCACACATGCAATGCCGTGGAAAATATTTCACATATTAGTTTAAATTTTGTATACCCTTGCAGAGGGTATCAAAAGTGTTTTTGGTCAAAATTTTGGTAATTTTGGTCAAAAGTGTGCAACGCAGTGAAGGAGACATCTCTGACCCTATAAAGTATATATATTCTTGATCAGGATCACCTCCTGAGTTGATATGAGCATGTCCGTCTGTCTGTCCGTTTCTACGCGAACTAGTCTCTCAGTTTTAAAGCTATCTTGAAACGTCTTGATCAAAGTCTTGAAGTCTTGAAACTTTGCACACACCCTTCTTTCCTTTGCACGCAGTATATACCAGGTGTACCGGTATGAAATGAGCGTTTTTTGTGTGAACAAAAACACAAAATATTAATCGTAAAGTAGAAAACATTTTATTCAAAGTATTGGCCATTGTTTTCTATACATTTTGACCACCTTTCTGGCAATTTGTGGATACCACGCCAATAAAATTGTTCATCTTTTAAAGCAAACCAACCAGACACCACATTTTCGACCTCCTCGTCCTGCTCAGGACTGCTGCTCAGCCAATGCGTGTCCCATCGTTGAAAAGAAATGGTAGTCGGAAGGAGCCAAGTCTGGTGTATACGGCGGGTGGGGTACCAGCTTCCAGCCAAGTGTTTTGATTGAATCCTGAACCAGTTTTGCTTTGTGGGCAGGTGGATTGTCATGGAGCAAAACTAACTTGCCGTGTCTTCTGGCAAATTCTGGTCATTTCTTGATCAACGCATGGTTCAAATTGATCACTTGTTGTCAGTAGCGATCTTTATTAACGGTTTCATCAGGTTTTAGGAGCTCGTGGTACACCACACCTTTCTGGTCCCTCCAAACACACAGCATTGTCTTCTTGCCGAATCGATCTGGTTTTGCAGTCGACGTTGATGGTTGTCCCGGATTAACCCATGATTTTTTCCGTTTAGGATTCTTGAAATAAATCCATATTTCGTCGCCCGTAACGATCCGATGCAAAACCGATTTTCTTTTCTTCAAATGAAAACAAAAAATTAATGCTTTCCGCAAATCATCACTTTCTGGTACAAAACTCGACATTTTTAACATGATGAAAAAATATAATGTTGTCTGTTCAATGACTTGATGTATACTAAATATGTTTCAGAGATGTCATAGCAAACTAAAAAAAAAAGGAAAGGTTCGTTCACAACAAACGTTTTAAATCGAGACCTCTGTATCTTGACGCTCACTTCATACCGGTACACCTGGTAAGTCTGAAAGGCCGGGAGCGGTCGGTAACTGATTGATCGCAAATGCTATAATGTGGGTGTTTTTAGAATTAGAAAATTTTGTACCAATGCTATTTTTGGCTAAATAATAAGACACCAAATTTCATACGGATCGGCTGATTACATTCTATAGCTGGCATATAACTGAACAATCGGAAATGACCCAACTTTCGTGTTTTCGTAGATAGAAAGTTGGAACTTCATAACGATCGGCCGACTATATCGTTTAGCTGCCATATAACTTTAATAGAAGTTTGGGACTTTTAAGATGTTGTATTGTAATAAATTGTTTTTATTATGATATTCTCATAAGGATCGCCCAACCAAATCCGATTTTTGCGATATATCTGCGGTTTTAACTTGTTTTTCCCACAAATTCAAAATCACTATAAGCATTTCTTCGAATTCAAATTCTTCGAAAAGTTTACATGCTAATTATTATAGTGGGGAAAACAAATTTTTAATATTGCCAGTTGATATAGGGTAACAAAAAAAGGACCTTTCCTAGTTATCACGATTCATCAAAATGGTTGATTTAAAATTAGAAAAAGGATAAGCATTTTAATTTTTAGCTCAGTGGCTATAGCCGGAACTAAAACTAAACGGAACTAAAATATAAAAAAAATTTTAAATAAAATAAAATAAAACCATGTTTTTTTACTTTGCAAGCTACGTTAATCCTTTTAGTTGCGGCTATAGCCAGTATTTCTTTAACATGTCGTACAGATTTCAAGGCGATGGGTCTATTGGTTTTTAGATATTTTGAAGCCAGTGGCAAAACAGTGGTTTCAAGAAAAACTCGCTTGAAATTTGAAGAATGCTCTGGGCGTTGAAACGCTTACCCTCTCAACCTTAAACTTTTTAACGAGATTGCATATTTAAAAAAATTTGTTTACTCATATATATATATCCTGAGATAATTAAAATTTTCATTTATAAAAAAAAATTTGTTTGAAAATATTTCTTCAACCCGGAATGAACACTGTTTTTCTGCAATATTACAAAGAAGAACAAGAATCGACGGCTATAGTCCAGTTTGCCGACTAAAAGATACCTGGTAATTATCTCTTCCACCCGCACTTTACCCAACCTTGAAGAGTATAGATTCGCAGCAGCAAATATTTTTTTGTACCCTTTTATGATGAAGCATCCCAGTAGGAAAGCAGAATAAGAAGTTTATAACTCCTCTAAATATTGTCAATGTTTTGATTTATATGTATTTTTTTCAAAATGTATTACTGTACTGGCAATTTGAGTTGGTGGTAGGGATCGTTGAATATATATGAAATAAACTTAAACTTCGTTAATATATTACTAGTCTCCATGCCATAGTATTTAGATCGACAAAAACTTTTTTCCTGCTATTGAGTAAGCGAAAGGGAAATAGGTAAAATAAACAATTTTTGAATGGGTCTTTTCGCCACTCCGTACTCAGATCGAAAAAAAAGTTGTTGTAATAATGTAGAAAGTCAATGTCAGTGCTTGCCAAAGTCTAGTTGATAAATGTGATGCGCTAAAAATTATAGATCTAAGTAATTAGAAGAAATTTTAACAAAAATCATTTTAAATTAATATTTTTACACCCAAATAGGTTAATAATCCACAAAGGACTTCTAAAATTCGTTGTTTCCAACTTTATCAATGTTTAAATTAAAAAAAAAATCAATTTTAGGAGGGACTGTAGTGCATATCTAAAAAATATACGTTTTATACTAGAAGGAATAACCGTTTCTACGCGTCACACATGTTTTTCGATCTACTCGATCTATCAGTACTAGGCTTTAAATCAGTGGTGGGCAAATACTCATTTTACATAGCACGCGAATATGGGGTAGGAAATTCTGCAGCAGCAGAAAAATTTGCTCACAAATTGGGTTGAAAAAAAGTTTTCTCCATAGAAAATAATGATAGGGAAGCGTAGTTTTTCATTTGCTTAAGAACTTTTGCTAGCAAAGCTTTCTTTAAAATAAATTACACTATTTTAGTATCCATTCAAACTTTTGAATTAACGAAAAATGACATCAAAAACTACGTTTTTTTGCTCAGTGGATGCTCTTCTCTCATTGTTTTTCTCTGCTACGCTTACACTCAAATTTTAAACATGTGTGCGTTTTGCCCCCACTGCTTTAAATTGAACTATGTAGGTGGATACATATTCTATGGACATGTAAAACGCGGTATCCCCAAGACGGTGTTGTGTCATCGCTGGGACAAGCTACGTTTATTTGCTACGTACACATTTTTGAGATGTATTCAAAACAAAGGTATAAACAAGAAACGTTGCCCATCTGAGGCTGTGTAGCACACCATTCTTCTATATTAATATCCCTTCAGTACCATACCTCAAGGATTACTCAAGGAAACGTCTAGGTAATAGTATTGCCCCCCGAGGAATCCTCTAGGTATGTTTCATACAAACCATTAAGGAATTTCCATAGAAGAGTTCCTCACATCGAGGAATTCGAACAACTCGAGGAATACTGCAGGATTCCTGCAGTTATTCGAAGAGCATTTCGAACTAAATACCCCAGGGAATCCCTGAGGTATACTCTGAGGAATCGTTGAGGAAATACCCCGAGGAATCCCTGAGGTATACTCTGATGAATCGTTGAGGAAATACCCCGAGGAATCCCTGAGGTATACTCTGAGGAATCGTTGAGGAAATACCCCGAGGAATCCCTGGGGTATTCTTTGAATCTTAAATCTTACGGGATTCATAAGGGATTCACTGAGGAACTATAACGATTTTCACTCCCCCCCTCCCCTCCCCCATTCCATCCAACCTTTCCAACCAAAATTATTATTTTATTTGAAATTTTATTAATATAAGAAATTATGAATTGTTATAATCTATATTGTTATTGTTATAATACATTGTTATAATCTATTGTTATTATTTAATATTATTTATTATTTATTCTAAAGATTTATACTACTTAGTTTATTCATTTACTTATTTTAATTTTTTTATTATTATTATTATTTTTAATGGCCGGCAAAGCGTGCCCCAACAATTTCTCCGGCGGTTTCCCCGGATCCACCATAGATATACTATCTGTAAATAAAATAAATAGAAATTAGATATCTCTTACATTATTTGTAATTAAAATACATACCAATCAAAATTCCATAAAAATTTGGGAACGCCTTCAATTTCTTCTTCCCACTAACTCCGTCAATATTGTACTGGACGATCAGGTCCTCGACGAAAATATATATTGCGTTATTAATTTTATATAAATATACATATAACGGCTAATGCCGTTTAATAAATATATGTACATATGTACATACATATATTGAACGGCCGCTCGGTATTTAATAAATAAGTTAATTATATGCACTACTCACCAGAATGAGTTAGTATCACTAGGTCACTTATGTAAATGTTTTTCAAAAAATTTAACTTTAAAGGCAACAAACGCGTGTAATTCCGATGCAAATTGAACAGCAAATGCAAAGAGAAGGGGAGAGGCAAGACGAAACCGAAAATTCTGGCGAGTGCCAGGGTATAGTCGACCAAAGCAATGCCTTGTAATTAGAATCGCACAAGGCTAATAATCAAACATGAACATATTGGCTTTGCCTAAAGCAAATTATTAATACATTTCAATATACCATATGATTAGAAAAGAAAAATTTATTAAATATAATCTTAAATATATAAAAATATTTCATCATATTTTAAAAAGAGTATTCTGACGTCGCTTCCATTCATTTGGTTTTCGGCACAGATTTTTTTTCTCTCCCTTCCCTCCATATACATCTTTCTAATTGTCTCTCTGTCGCGTGCCGCTGCATCTAAAATATGACGTAGAAGCTCGAGAATCATCGAAAATATGACGTAGAAGCTTCGAAAATCATCGTCGAAAACCAAAAGCAGGTAGAAGTTTCGTTTCCCCTTTCGTTTCGGACTTGAGTAAACGAAGCCCATGCAATTTGTTTTTGTTTTTTCGACAATGTCGCCAGGAAACGTCGGGGTAAGGAATTTTGGTACTGAAGGGATATTACTAAAAGAAAATATACAATACATACATCAATGCACTATGGGAAATTTGACCATTTTTCTTGCCAACATTAACATCTCAGAAACAAAGCATGATATTTTAATTGGGATTTTTGTATGGTGTTTTAAAAATCCACAGTCGTTTTTTAAAAAAGTATGCGTGGTAATTTATTTTATAATAATCCAGCGCAGCTGGAAGACCATAAGCAGAATGTCATCCACATACGAGCTTAAAGCGCGGTATGGATGGAGGCGCCGCAGCAGGACGTCCATCAGCAGATCCCAAACTAATGGGCCACTGATGAATTCCTGTAGCCTCTAGTTACTTAAACTCTCACAGCTCCAGAACTGCTTCGGGTCTCTGCCTTTCTGTCTGAGAAGCTCTGGAACAAGCTCAACTTTCGGCATTCCAAGTCAGTGAATCGGCGCAGTGCAGCCCTCTATTCGACATTGTCAAACGTTTCTTTGAAGTCGACGAACATTCCTAGCACGTATCTCGCCGGGATGTCGGCGACACTGCTCTTCAAATGCCTCCAGGCATCGTCGACACATCGTCCTTGGCGGAATCCAAACTTCCATCTGCATCCCTCTGGAAGAACTTTTCTCACACGATCTTTGTCCCATTCTTCTTCGCAAGTTCGCACATACCATGATACGCGACACATACCAAGGTGCACCATGATACGCAGGGTCAAAACCAGCTGGTCCAACGACGACTGTGAGAAGTCTGGTCTGCTTGACCCACTATCTCCCGTTCGAACACCAGCCAGCGAGCATTGGAGATGTTCCAGGACGGCACAGGAACTAAGCTCTCAACTGTGCTTGTGGTCGATGATGTCGCCATATCTGTGGTGAACACCTTGCTAGGCTGGTTTAGGTCAACGGCTCTTTTAACGTAGGATGGCTGCCTTTTCTCTCCGGTTGGTGTATCTCCTTATTCCCTCTGGCCCACTTGACATGGCGCGACCCAGCTGTAAGATTTCTGGAATTATCAAAGGAATAAAAGAAAAGATCATTTATTTCGATACCCTTTCAGAGGGTACTACAATTTTGGTCAAAAGTGTGCAATGCTATAAAGGTGTCATCTCCAACCTCATAAAATATTTGTATTCTTGATTTTGCTGAGAATCCATAACTAAAGGACTACTTTGGAATAGATGAGATCCGGGTATAATATAGTCGGCAAACTCGACTATAGCCGTCCTTTTTTTCAAACTACGTCCTACGGTCTATAAATTTATTCGAATTTGATTTTTAAAATAGACAATTGAAATTGATCTTCTATTCTCATAAAAGTCTTTTTATACCCTTTCAAAGGGAATTATAATTTTATCCAAAAGTGTGCAACGCAGTGAAGGGGACATCTCCGAAACTATAAGGTAAATATATTCTTGATTAGGATCACTTCCTGAGTTGATATGAGCAAACGAGTCTCAGTTTTAAAGCTATCGACTTGAAACTTTTCACACACCCTTATTTCCTTTGCACGCATTATATAAGTCAGAAAGGCCGGGATCGGTCGGAAACTGATTGATCGCAAATGCTAGAATGTCGGTGTTTTTAGAATTAGAAAATTTTGTACCAATGCTATTTTTGGCTAAATAATAAGACACCAAATTTCATACGGATCGGGTGACTACATTCTATAGCTGGCATATAACTGAACAATCGGAAATGACCCAACTTTTGTGTTTTCGTAGATAGAAAGTTGGAACTTCATAACGATCGGCCGACTATATCGTTTAGCTGCCATATAACTTTAATAGAAGTTTGGGACATTTAAGATGTTGTATTGTAATAATTTGGTTTTATTATGATATTCTCATAAGGATTGCCCAACCAAATCCGATTTTTGCGATATATCTTCGGTTTTAACTTTTTTTCCCACAAATTCAAAATCAATAGAAGCATTTCTTCGAATTTTAAATAAATCTTCAAAAGATGGAACTTTAAATTGTGTACAATATATTAAGCATATACTCAAGTTTACATGCTTATTATTAAAGTGAGGAAAACAAATTTTTAATATTGCCAGTTGATATAGGGTAACAAAAAAAGGACCTTTCCTAGTTATCACGATTCATCAAAATGGTTGATTTAAAATTAGAACAAGAAAGGAAAGCTAACTTCGGGCGGAGCCGAAGTTGATATACCCTTGCAGCTAAAACAGGATATATATCGCTAAAATCGGATATAGTTGACCGATTCTTATGGGAATATCATGATATAACCAATAAATTACAAGACAAAATCTAAAAAAAAATCCCAAACTTCTATCTTGAAGAACCCCAAAGTTGGTGTTTTTACCAAATACCATTTCCGATCAATCAGTTATATGGCAGATATAGGATATAGTCGGTTGATCCTTATAAAAATTGGCATGTTGTATTATTTTGCCAAAAATAGCAATCGTACCAAATCCGAATTCTCTAGCTTTAAAAACACCGAAGTTATAGCATTTCCGATCAATCAGTTATATGGCAGCTTGATTTTCTTGATTTTTTTTTTGTTCGGTAGATAAGTTAAAATTAAAAATACACTTCTTTTTATTTTTTTTTAAGGTTGGTTTTTCTTAATTTTTTTTACAAAAAGCAAAAAAAAAACGAATTTTTTAAACTAAGCTATATTAATGATTTAATTGTATTATAATGCAACAAACACAAAAACTCAATAATATACAACTAAATATAATTTTTACCTGTTTTTAAACATTAATTGAATCAATAATACAATTTTTTTTGATTTTTTATATTTTGGATGAGAAACTGCACAACCAATTCAGATTACCACATTCACCAAATTGGCGGGAAAAGTAATCACCTGTTGAGTATTGGACAGAATTCTGAGTAATCAACACTTTTTATATAAAAAACGAAATTTGCTGAACTGCATCAAAAAGTTTTTATACAGTTTTGTAACGCAATTTGATAAATAATTGAATTTAAACGGTGTGATGCAGATCTGCATCACCACCATGTAAAGGGTTAAGATATAGTCGGCCGATCCCGGCCGTTCCGACTTAAATACTGCGTGCAAAGGAAAGAAGGGTGTGTGCAAAGTTTCAAGACGATAGCTTTAAAACTGAGAGACTAGTTCGCGTAAAAACAGACAGACGGACAGACGGACAGACGGACATGCTCATATCAACTCAGGAGGTTATCCTGATCAAGAATATATATACTTTATAGGGTCGGAGATGTCTCCTTCACTGCGTTGCACACTTTTGGACAAAATTATAATACCCTCTGCAAGGGTATAAAAAGGATAAGCATTTTAATTTTTAGCTCAGTGGCTATAGCCGGAACTAAAACTAAACGGAACTAAAATATTATAAAAAAAATTTTAAATAAAATAAAATAAAAGCATGTTTTTTTACTTTGCAAGCTACTTTAATCCTTTTAGTTTCGGCTATAGCCAGTATTTCTTTAACATGTCGTACAGATTTCAAGGCGATGGGTCTATTGGTTTTTTAGATATTTTGAAGCCAGTGGCAAAATAGTGGTTTCAAGAAAAACTCGCTTGAAATTTGAAGAATGCTCTGGGCCGTTGAAACGCTTACCTTCTCAACCTTAAACTTTTTAACGAGATTGCATATTTTAAAAAATTTGTTTACTCATATATGTATATATCCTGAGATAATTGAAATTTTCATTTATAAAAAAAAATTTTTTTGAAAATATTTCTTCAACCCGGAATGAACACTGTTTTTCTGCAATATTACAAAGAAGAACAAGAATCGACGGCTATAGTCCAGTTTGCCGACTAAAAGATACCTGGTAATTATCTC
The DNA here is from genome assembly GCA_018153035.1 of Drosophila pseudoananassae pseudoananassae. Lineage (NCBI taxonomy): Eukaryota > Metazoa > Arthropoda > Insecta > Diptera > Drosophilidae > Drosophila > Drosophila pseudoananassae. Next base: position 876,768 of record JAECXR010000054.1, read on the forward strand.
TTCCACCCGCACTTTACCCAACCTTGAAGAGTATAGATTCGCAGCAGCAAATATTTTTTTGTACCCTTTTATGATGAAGCATCCCAGTAGGAAAGCAGAATAAGAAGTTTATAACTCCTCTAAATATTGTCAAAGTTTTGATTTATATGTATTTTTTTCAAAATATATTACTGTATATATAGTCCGACCGTTATGAATTTTGGTAGGTCGGATCACCTGACTAAAAATAGAATCTGTAGGAAGTTCGAAGAAGCTTGGGACGCTTTTTATAATTTGTATTGCAAGGGTATACCAACTTCGACGCTGCGCTAAGTTAGCTTTCCTTTCTTGTTAAAGCTACATACGGTATTTATCATTGTATATTTTAGATATATAATAGGTAAATCTTGGTTTTTAACTATTTTAAATTATGAAATGTCTATAAGATCTCATAATGCAATATATTTATTTTCGTGTCTAGAGAGATATTTTATATCTTTCTTATTTAAATTTTTTGCATTTAAAATATCGATTTTGGTTAAAGTAATGGTGTCAATTTTGTATCTCAAGTGTAATCACTTGCTGTGCTGTCTGAGGGAAGGTGGTGGTCTTGCTTCTAACGGATCGCACAAGTTACATATTAATAATCTAAAGTCAAGAATTGAGCGTGCTAGCGGCAAATAATTTGCAAGATACAAGCGGTAGCAATCTATTGAATGTCCAAAATTTAACAGAGAGAGTAGAGTAAAGTAAAGGGTATGAGAGAGAGCAAAGGGTATGAGCGTGATAGTTTAAACGAGCAAAAATTGCTGGTGTAGATGTGGTCGCGATTTGCCCTCTTAACCCATGGTCCTAACCCTTTTTACCCACGACCGCTAAGACATAAGCTGAGTTCAGATAACACAGCCACACAAAAAAAAAAAGTGTCCGGGTTGGGAGATCAGAGTACCCTATCCCCATGTATTTTGGACCGCTGAACACGAATCTGAAGTCCGTTTTGGTCCTGCACGTGTACGTTTCTTCCTAACCTCAAAAAAAGTTTTACATTTTTGGAGGTATGGGACTTTATTTTTAATTTATTGGATTTTCATGAAACTGGGTACCCAGGGGTTTTTGGGGTCGCTGATTACGAATTTGAAGTCAGATTTTCAAAATTCAATATGGCGGATCCAATATGGCGGACGAATTTTTGAACAATTTTTGGATTTTCATGATAATTTTGATTATCAAAGTTTGGTTTATTTTCATGATTCAAATGTTATTAATGTAATAATGGGTTAATGTTTTTCTAAAATGTTAACAAAATTATTAGTGAGTAAAAATTATTCAAAAATAAATTGTAAAATTAAATATAACGAATAAGAAATATTATGACAAAATTTTTATAAAACAAGAAAGCAAAGCTAACTTTGGGCGGAGCCGAAGTTGATATACCCTTGCAGTTAAAACCGGATATATATCGCAAACATCGGATTAAATTGGCCGATCCTTATGAGAATACCATAATATTACCAATTTATTACAATAAAAAATCTAACACAAAGTACGAGCCTTCCATGTTCAAAAATACCAAAGTTGGTTTTTATACCCTTGCAGAGGGTATTATAATTTTGTCCAAAAGTGTGCAACGCAGTGAAGGAGACATCTCCGACCCTATAAAGTATATATATTCTTGATCAGGATCACCTCCTGAGTTGATATGAGCATGTCCGTCTGTCCGTCTGTCTGTCTGTCCGTTTCTACGCGAACTAGTCTCTCAGTTTTTAAGCTATCGTCTTGAAACTTTGCACACACCCTTCTTTCCTTTGCACGCAGTATATAAGTCGGAACGGCTGGGATCGGCCGACTATATCCTATAGCTGCCATATAACTGATTGATCGGAAATGGTATAACTTTGGTGTTTTTAGAGCTACAGAGTTCAGATTTTTTACGAATGCTACTTTTGGCAAACCTACCAAATTGCTGCTTGAAGTGGCCTCCTGGTGGGTAGGCTTAGCCCTGCCTGTTCCAGCAAACCGATGACATTTGCTATTGCTGCATTGTGCTCCTTTACTGCTTCACAGTGCTCCTTTACTTCCTGAATCGCCTTGGCGACGGCCACTACCGGGATGTCATCCGCGAATCCGACTAGGTGTGTCCGTTCCGGGAGGTCAAGTCTGAGGACCCCGTCGTACATTACATTCCAAATGTAAAGGCCCTTTGGAACTGAGCCTTGAGGGACACCGCAGGAGGCCACATGCTCACGGATGCCTGAGGTCGTCTAGTACCTAATAGTGCGGTCACTGATGTACGACCTTATGACCTCCACAATGCTAGTTGGCATGCGGAGATTTCGCAGCGCCTCCACTATGACATCCCACCTGGCTGTATTGAAGGCATTTTTGATGTCCAGAGTGGCGATCAGGCAGTACTCCTTACTTTACAGCCTCCTGAAGCCTCCGGCCTATGCAGCGCACTAGGGCTTTGCCGGGATGGTCAATGAGGCAAATCGGATCCTCCGGGAGCTTGCCTGGCTTTGGGAGCAGGACCAGGCTTTGTACTTTCCACCTTCTAGGGAAAACGCCTTCCCGTACGCATGCGTTGAAGACCCTAACGAACCGGTCCGGGCACATAGTCATCGCCAGTTTAATCGCGCTGTCTGGGATCCCATCTGGACCAGGAGCTTTTCCGACCTGGATACCCTTAGCGACTTCCACGATTTCATGGACGCCTATTTCCTGAGCCGGCATAAAGCCGGCAGTTTCTCTTGCTTCACTTGGCCCAGGAGACTCCACTCCACTTAGCTGCGTCGGGAAGAGGTGATCCACAATGGCTCTCATTGTGGCGGATTCTGGTTCGGAGGCACTCTCTGCGCGCATGGGCTATCTCCGGGGACCACCAGGGCACCGGTTCATGGTGCCTTGAATGCATTCAGAATGAATGGGCTTGAATGAGAATGAATGCCTTGAATGAATGACATCGCATTCAGCGTCGCCTGAAGGATCTGGAATCCTTAGTTCCTGTGCGAATTTTTGCGATTGCAATGTAGCCGGATTGAATCTTGGTGGCTGTTGTGGAAGCTTGCTCTCTATCCTCGATGTCGCAGACTATATATTTCGCAGTGTAGTCATCACTGAGGGACCACATTGTCCTCCGAAACAGACCGCTGCTGCAGAAGGTAAAGTCCACGATTGATCCATACCCCGCCTTGCTGAACGTGTTTTGGGAGCCGGTGTTCAGCAGGGCTACGTCAAGAGTCCCGAAGGTCTCCTGGAGGGTGCGGCCCCTGGCGTTGGTGCGCGATGAGCCCCATTCCCCCGCCCAGGCGTTGAAATCGCCACCTGGGATCTGTGCCTTGCGTCCTGGGCTATCTCGTCTAGTGTGTGAGTGAATTGCGTGAAATGGGTGAAATAAAGCCAGAACGCGCCCACTTTGGCCCGGATGAAACCTTCTCTGGGTTGTACGATTTCGGGTTGTCTGCCTGGCGCCCAGATAGCCGCAGTCTTGGAGGAGTCCAGGATGTAGCTTAGCGTCTCGCCTTTCTTATACGGCTCACTTATTAGGGCTATATCTGCCCGCTTCTCTCTTAAAACCTGCTCGAGTAGGCTATGGGCTACTTCACAGTGGTTGAGGTTGATCTGGATGAACCTCATTCTCTGATTTGTTTCGTTGCATCAGGTTTGCCGAGAGGGCATCTCTTGCTGCCAGATACATGGGCACGCTCTGCCTTGTTTGCAGCTGCACAGAGGAAGCACTCAGCCGCGTTTGTGCAGGAAGCCACCTTGTGACCTGGCTTTCCGCATCTGAAACAGCAGTCGCTTCTATCAGTCCGCTCTTTGCAGAAAGCGGCGATGTGCCCGCAACTGAGGCATCTGAAGCAGCGACGCTGGGCCGTGCGCTCCCTGACCCTGCACATGGTGCATCCTATCCTAATCCTGCCTTCGGACAGGATCTTCGATGCAGGCTCGGCTCCACTCCCAAAAAGGCGACCTGGGTTCCAGAGTAGACTGGGCGAAGGGACTTCGCCCTGATGGCCTCCTCCTGTCCGCTCGTTCGGTCTTTAATAGCTGCCACTATTTTGTCCTTCGTGGTAAGGTCGTCCAGGTCGCGGATCTCAAGCACCTGGGAAAGAGTCGGCCGCATCTTGAGAGCGTTTGCATCCTTCGCTGCCAGTTCCAGCAGGATATCGCCTTTTGCCGTGCGCCGTATCTTTCTGACGTTTTGGCTGACGTCGTTAAGTTTGCCATCTTGCCGTCGGGTGACCAGTTTGAGGACATAGCCGTATGTGGATCCTGCGTTCATCGTTATTATGAGTACGTCGGGGCGGCGTAAAATGCTAAATGCTTTTTAGCATTTTGGTTTGCCCTAATTGGTGGTGGTATCTCTCGTGGGCGTTTCGTCCTAGCTACTTGGCTGTACGACGCTCGCTCCGGTGAGGTCTGAGTAGCTTCCTCGACTCGAGAACTGCTGCAGCCCGGTGCTTCCCCGCTGCAACCCCACCTGGCCCTTCCTTCCTGGTTCGGGGCATTGAGGTTCTGGTCCCTCAGCAGCTCCTGCAACTCCTTCAACCTCGCGAAAGAGTTCTTCATGACCTGGTTTAAGCTACGTACCTTTTGGTCGTTCACCTTAGCCAAAAGGTCCTCCAGGATCGCGCCTGGAGACTGCGCGTCCCGATGCTTCGTCGGGGTGTGATCGCTCGCCGTCTGTTTGGTGGAGGGGGGGTTCTCTTCATTTTATTTATAAAGAGCGTCTTTATAAAGACTTGGTCACCGGCCAAGTGCGCCGCCGGTGGAGCAGTTTTTTTTTTTGGAATGTAAGGAAGGGCCTTCAGAATTCTTGGTCTGACCGCGGAAGTTCCCGCGGTTGGATTTCCACTATTGTGGGTGCCACCTGCAGTAGTTTTGTTAAAATCTTCCATTTCGTTTTGTTCTAAGTCGCATTTTATACCTGCTGCCAGGTTTTTACAGTTTATACCTACTATCAGGTAAGATAGCTGCCGGCCAATGTGGCGCAGACGCAGACCACGCCGCCGCCCATTGTGGGTCAGACGCAGCATGGGTTTTTTGGATGGGTGAGAGGGACGAAGGAGAAGGAGGGACATCCATCGAAGCTACGATGGGGGTTATACAGCCCCTACTCGGTCGCCAGTGCCCCATTTCACGTGTGTACCGCCGAGAGGGGGGTTGTCCGTGACAATCGTTTCCCAGCACTGTAGATCAGCTGTAATAGAGAGCTACGACCTCTACCAGCACAAAGTGTTTTCCGCGGAAAAAAAGACAGAGGAAACCGCAGGAAGAGAGTGGCGGAGAAAAACCAAGAGAGGCACATGCATCCGGGTATGTGAATGTGTGACACGCATACATGCAAAGATAAATCGAAGCGCAGACCAACCTTCTTCATGGTGCTTCTTCTAGAGACTAAAAAACTATGAGCATAAGAGGAACAAAAGATGAGCGTCAGAAAGAGAGTAAGATGTTCTCTGAGGCCTGTCGCAAGAAATTTTTGCGTCCGTTTTCGATGTGTCAAATGAGTAGCCTATGTATATGTTTAGTGGCATGATAAAATTATACAAGGTAGTCCATTCGGCTGTCAAAGTCGTTCGGGTTTTGGTTCCCTCCGGGAGGTCAAGTCTGAGGACCCCGTCGTACATTACATTCCAAATGTAAAGGCCCTTTGGAACTGAGCCTTGAGGGACACCGCAGGAGGCCACATGCTCACGGATGCCTGAGGTCGTCTAGTACCTAATAGTGCGGTCACTGATGTACGACCTTATGACCTCCACAATGCTAGTTGGCATGCGGAGATTTCGCAGCGCCTCCACTATGACATCCCACCTGGCTGTATTGAAGGCATTTTTGATGTCCAGAGTGGCGATCAGGCAGTACTCCTTACTTTACAGCCTCCTGAAGCCTCCGGCCTATGCAGCGCACTAGGGCTTTGCCGGGATGGTCAATAAGGCAAATCGGATCCTCCGGGGGCTTGCCTGGCTTTGGGAGCAGGACCAGGCTTTGTACTTTCCACCTTCTAGGGAAAACGCCTTCCCGTACGCATGCGTTGAAGACCCTAACGAACCGGTCCGGGCACATAGTCATCGCCAGTTTAATCGCGCTGTCTGGGATCCCATCTGGACCAGGAGCTTTTCCGACCTGGATACCCTTAGCGACTTCCACGATTTCATGGGCGCCTATTTCCTGAGCCGGCATAAAGCCGGCAGTTTCTCTTGCTTCACTTGGCCCAGGAGACTCCACTCCACTTAGCTGCGTCGGGAAGAGGTGATCCACAATGGCTCTCATTGTGGCGGATTCTGGTTCGGAGGCACTCTCTGCGCGCATGGGCTATCTCCGGGGACCACCAGGGCACCGGTTCATGGTGCCTTGAATGCATTCAGAATGAATGGGCTTGAATGAGAATGAATGCCTTGAATGAATGACATCGCATTCAGCGTCGCCTGAAGGATCTGGAATCCTTAGTTCCTGTGCGAATTTTTGCGATTGCAATGTAGCCGGATTGAATCTTGGTGGCTGTTGTGGAAGCTTGCTCTCTATCCTCGATGTCGCAGACTATATATTTCGCAGTGTAGTCATCACTGAGGGACCACATTGTCCTCCGAAACAGACCGCTGCTGCAGAAGGTAAAGTCCACGATTGATCCATACCCCGCCTTGCTGAACGTGTTTTGGGAGCCGGTGTTCAGCAGGGCTACGTCAAGAGTCCCGAAGGTCTCCTGGAGGGTGCGGCCCCTGGCGTTGGTGCGCGATGAGCCCCATTCCCCCGCCCAGGCGTTGAAATCGCCACCTGGGATCTGTGCCTTGCGTCCTGGGCTATCTCGTCTAGTGTGTGAGTGAATTGCGTGAAATGGGTGAAATAAAGCCAGAACGCGCCCACTTTGGCCCGGATGAAACCTTCTCTGGGTTGTACGATTTCGGGTTGTCTGCCTGGCGCCCAGATAGCCGCAGTCTTGGAGGAGTCCAGGATGTAGCTTAGCGTCTCGCCTTTCTTATACGGCTCACTTATTAGGGCTATATCTGCCCGCTTCTCTCTTAAAACCTGCTCGAGTAGGCTATGGGCTACTTCACAGTGGTTGAGGTTGATCTGGATGAACCTCATTCTCTGATTTGTTTCGTTGCATCAGGTTTGCCGAGAGGGCATCTCTTGCTGCCAGATACATGGGCACGCTCTGCCTTGTTTGCAGCTGCACAGAGGAAGCACTCAGCCGCGTTTGTGCAGGAAGCCACCTTGTGACCTGGCTTTCCGCATCTGAAACAGCAGTCGCTTCTATCAGTCCGCTCTTTGCAGAAAGCGGCGATGTGCCCGCAACTGAGGCATCTGAAGCAGCGACGCTGGGCCGTGCGCTCCCTGACCCTGCACATGGTGCATCCTATCCTAATCCTGCCTTCGGACAGGATCTTCGATGCAGGCTCGGCTCCACTCCCAAAAAGGCGACCTGGGTTCCAGAGTAGACTGGGCGAAGGGACTTCACCCTGATGGCCTCCTCCTGTCCGCTCGTTCGGTCTTTAATAGCTGCCACTATTTTGTCCTTCGTGGTAAGGTCGTCCAGGTCGCGGATCTCAAGCACCTGGGAAAGAGTCGGCCGCATCTTGAGAGCGTTTGCATCCTTCGCTGCCAGTTCCAGCAGGATATCGCCTTTTGCCGTGCGCCGTATCTTTCTGACGTTTTGGCTGACGTCGTTAAGTTTGCCATCTTGCCGTCGGGTGACCAGTTTGAGGACATAGCCGTATGTGGATCCTGCGTTCCTCGTTATTATGAGTACGTCGGGGCGGCGTAAAATGCTAAATGCTTTTTAGCATTTTGGTTTGCCCTAATTGGTGGTGGTATCTCTCGTGGGCGTTTCGTCTTAGGTACTTGGCTGTACGAGGCTCACTCCGGTGAGGTCTGAGTAGCTTCCCCGACTCGTGAACTGCTGCAGCCCGGTGCTTCCCCGCTGCAACCGCACACGGCCCTTCCTTCCTGATTCGGGGCAGTGACGGTCTGGTCCCTCAGCAGCTCCTGCAACTCCTTTAACCTCGCGAAAGAGTTCTTCATGACATGGTTTAAGCTACGTACCTTTTGGTCGTTCACCTTAGCCAAAAGGTCCTCCAGGATCGCGCCTGGAGACTGCGCGTCCCGATGCTTCTTCGGGGTGTGATCGCTCGCCGTCTGTTTGGTGGAGGGGGGGGGGGTTCTCTTCATTTTATTTATAAAGAGCGTCTTTATAAAGACTTGGTCACCGGCCAAGTGCGCCGCCGGTGGAGCAGTTTTTTTTTTGGAATGTAAGGAAGGGCCTTCAGAATTCTTGGTCTGACCGCGGAAGTTCCCGCGGTTGGATTTCCACTATTGTGGGTGCCACCTGCAGTAGTTTTGTTAAAATCTTCCATTTCGTTTTGTTCTAAGTCGCATTTTATACCTGCTGCCAGGTTTTTACAGTTTATACCTACTATCAGGTAAGATAGCTGCCGGCCAATGTGGCGCAGACGCAGACCACGCCGCCGCCCATTGTGGGTCAGACGCAGCATGGGTTTTTTGGATGGGTGAGAGGGACGAAGGAGAAGGAGGGACATCCATCGAAGCTACGATGGGGGTTATACAGCCCCTACTCGGTCGCCAGTGCCCCATTTCACGTGTGTACCGCCGAGAGGGGGGGTTGTCCGTGACAATCGTTTCCCAGCACTGTAGATCAGCTGTAATAGAGAGCTACGACCTCTACCAGCACAAAGTGTTTTCCGCGGAAAAAAGACAGAGGAAACCGCAGGAAGAGAGTGGCGGAGAAAAACCAAGAGAGGCACATGCATCCGGGTATGTGAATGTGTGACACGCATACATGCAAAGATAAATCGAAGCGCAGACCAACCTTCTTCATGGTGCTTCTTCTAGAGACTAAAAAACTATGAGCATAAGAGGAACAAAAGATGAGCGTCAGAAAGAGAGTAAGATGTTCTCTGAGGCCTGTCGCAAGAAATTTTTGCGTCCGTTTTCGATGTGTCAAATGAGTAGCCTATGTATATGTTTAGTGGCATGATAAAATTATACAAGGTAGTCCATTCGGCTGTCAAAGTCGTTCGGGTTTTGGTTCCCTAATTTCAGTGCGTGCCTACTTGTCAAACTGAAAGCGCAGCTGAAAGGTGTTTTTTAGAGCTTTAAACTTAAGGGCCAAAGCAAAAAAATGGCTTTTTGAAGTTTTTTTTCGCAAGCACGTCCTAGGCGTAAAGTTTGTGCATGTTCCAAAGTGTTTTGCAAAATAATTTTAAGATACGTATATACTTTAGAATTAAGAACTTATAAAAGAGCTGTCCAAAAACAAAAACAAAGAGATATGTCAAATTCAAAACTAGTTAAAATAAAATTATAAACACTACAACTCTTATCATAACTAAGAAAAACGTTTAGCCCCATTCCCCGTGTGCGCGTTAATCGAAGCACTGTAAAGCGCAGACTGTAAAGAAGCACTTATCATAACTAAGAAAAATTTTTAGCCCCATTCCCCGTGTGCGCGTTAATCGAAGCACTGTAAAGACGTTTCACTCACACTATTCAACGCTTACTATATTCAATTTATGTTAAGGGTCTTAACATAAGTGTATCATAGTTAGTGGTAAAAATGAGATATATTCAAAGAAACCTCGAGGTAAAGGAATGGCCCCCCAAGGAATCCTCGGGGTATGTTTCATACAAACCATCAAGGAATTTCCATAGAAGAGTTCCTCCCATCGAGGAATTCGAACACCCCAAGGAATACTGCAGGATTCCTGCAGTTATTCGAAGAGCATTTCGAACTAAATACCCCAAGGAATCCCTGGGGTATGCTCTGAGGAATCTTTGAGGAAATACCCCAAGGAATCCCTGGGGTATACCCTGAGGAATCTTTGAGGAAATACCCCAAGGAATCCCTGGGGTATACTCTGAGGAACCTTTGAGGAAATACCCCAAGGAATCCCTGGGGAATCAGCGAGGAACTGTAAAAAATTTCACCGATATTGCTTACATTATTTGTAATTAAAATACATACCGATCAAAACTCCATAAAAATTTGGGAACGCATTCAATTTCTTCTTCCCACTAACTCCGTCAATATTGTATTGGACGATCAGGTCCTCTACGAAAATATATATTGCGTTATTAATTTTATTGTTTTATTGTATGTTTGAATATTTATTAGTATCATTTTATCATTTTTTAGCGGCTAATGCCGTTTAATAAATATATGTACATACATACATATATAAATATTAAACACTTTTCCAAGCGGCTAATGCCTTTTAATAAATATATGTATGTACATATTTACATATATTGAACGGCCGCTCGGAACTTAATAAATAAGTTCATTATATGCACTACTCACCAGAATTAGTTATTATCACCAGGTCACTTAAATTTTTTTTAAAAAATTTAACTTCAAACGCAACAAACAAACGCGTGTAATTCATATGCAACTTGAACATCAAATGCAAAGAGAAGGGGAGAGGCAAGACGAAACCAAAAATTGACAACCAAAAATTCTGGCGCGTGCCAGGGTACAGTCGACCAAAGCAATGCCTTGCAATTAGAATCGCACAAGGCTAATAATTAAACATGAACATATTGGCTTTGCCTAAAGCAAATTATTAATACCTTTCAATACACCGTATGATTAGATAAGAAAAATTTATTAAATATAATCTTAAATATATAAAAATATTTCAACATATTTTAAAAAGGGTATTCTGACGTCGCTTCCATTCATTTGGTTTTCGACACAGATTTTTTTTCTCTCCCTTCCCTCCATTTACATCTCTCTAATTGTCTCTCTGTCGCGTCCCGCTGCTCCGAAAATATGACGTAGAAGCTTCGAGAATCACCGTCGAAAACCGAAAGTAGGTAGAAGTTTCGTTTCCCCGTTCGTTTCGGACTTGAGTAAACGAAGACCATGCAATTTGTTTTTGCTTTTCGACAATGTCGCCAGGAAAAGTCGGGGAAGGAATTTTGGTACTGAAGGGATATTATACGTAGTAACGTATTTATAAATTATTTAATTATTTACGCCGGCTGGCGGTGCCTCCGTGGCAAGGGTACAGCCGGTTGGATGAATATCCGTAGGGGGGGCGGCAGTAGGTTGCTGCCGTTGGTTAGGTAGTGTTGACCACCAAGGATGGTAGCCACTGGAGAGTCGGGTGGTCGCTTCGACTTCCTTCCTTTTCCGAAGGTTATGGTGGGAGATACTTATCTCCGATGTTACGGCCCTTAAGGCACGATAACCAAATTTAATAATCAGAATAAATGTAAAGGCTAAAGCCGGAGTTTTATGTTCGAGCTAGTGCTCTTTATTTCAAATCCAAATTAAAACTAAACTTCAGAATTAACAAAAGTTCATGCATAGCCGGATGCCCGTGGCAGACCGCTGACCTTGCACATTTTGCAGAAGTCATACGATCGCTGTCAGCCAATGGAAAGGAGCCACGGCTCGGAATGGTACAATGTGCCGGCTCAGCATAGGGCCAATAAGGTGGACCCAATTTAGGGTGGACCATGCATGAGAGAAATGTGTAATAATAATAATAATAAAAAATTATGAATATTAATAAGGGGAATAAGAATTGGCCTGCTCAGCCTAAGCTGGGAGTTGGTTGTTAACTACTCCCCCCTTAAATTGGACGCCGTCCTCGGTGACAGCCAATTCGTCGATGGACTTTTTTAGCTGGGCCGCCTCTCGTTTGCGCCTGCAGTGTTGTTGGAGCAGGACCAACGCGCATAGTGTGAGGCTGACGGCGACTCCTGCGTCGAACCATATCCTCGGGGAACCTCCAGCCGACACGTCCTCTCTGAGCTCCTGCATTAAACGCAGGTTATGCTCGTTCATCCGCTGTAACATTGGCAGGCTCAGTATGTGATCGTGTCCGGTGATGTTAATTAAGGGGGAGGCCGCAATACCCGGGCTCTTATTCACGGAGTAGTTGAGGTTCAAATGCACGGAGTCGTTGATCACCGCCTTTCTCTCGAAGGAGATGAGGTGGGTCCCTACTATGGTTGTTGTGGGACCGTCGTCGATGGTAATCCTCGTTAGTTTCTCGTTGACGATTATTACTCCATCGTCCACAATTGTAAGGGGTTCCAGATTGCTGGGCCGCGTCCGGCACGTAGCAGCCCCGCCTGCATGTAATTGCCTGGCGCAGGTGTCGTGAGACGCCTTTTTGCAAAATGTGGCCAAGTTGGTAGAAGCGCAATCGGAGACTGCTAGGATTCCGTCATCACATTCCGCCACGATGTTGTCTTCTATTTGTAATATAGTATGGTAGTGTGCGACAGGGAAGAGCAGGACTTTTTTACAAATACGCTTAACTCTAGGATACTGGACTATAACGTGGACAAGAGCATTATTTTGAAAAATCTTAATCTTAGATACATCCATAAGGCTAACTATTGGGACCTCTGTGAGCTGTTCGTCAAAAATAGCCTTTAGGTCATTATGATTGAAAATAGTAGGATTGATGATATTATTTTTAGCAAGCGTGATAGTGAACATACAATTTTGGATTTCGGATATTAACATTCTATTTCTGGCAAGGAGTGTTTCGAACAGATGGCCCGAGTCAACAAGCCCGTCCTTTCTCTCCCTGAGGATCTTGTTTACCGTGTCTGTGAGTAGATTGATGTGTTTCTGTGTCTCTGTGTTAATTATAACCTGTCTATTATTAGCCTCGATAAGCGATGCTTGATTGGTGTTAATTCTACTTAGATCATCCGCGTCGGGTGTACCCGCCACGACCTTAAGGATTGAGCCCAAAAAATCAAGGCTCCTGGCTATCCTACGGTGTACCTTAAGTTCCTCCAGAAGGTTCTGGACATGTTCAATGTCCACTTCCAGCAGCTTCCTCATGTGGGAATGTGGGAACAGTTCCAGCATTCTGACCGTGGAGTCAATTATGCTGGCAAACTCGGACAGATTTGTCGAGTGCCTGACCAGGCCGTACTGTTCCCATACTAAAACGTTGCCGTCTAGCACCGGGATTTAGCGTGCGAGAAATCGGTGATTCTTGCGCTTGCGGTGGACAGCAGTATGATGGATATGATGGTGAGCCTGTGGGAATTATAGCAACGATTGGGTTTTAATATAAGGGCGACTGTGGCAGATGAAATGCCTATCTAATGTTGTCCTTATGGACCACCCCCCCCCCCCTAATGAGAACAGATGTTCCCAGATCTGCTTCTACACGGTCTTCTGAATAAAGCGGAGTTAATTTGTTCCCTAATCTTTTGTTGTTGCGTAGGTGCACTCTTTCACCGACTTCAAAGACTCTGTTCTGCCTTGAAGGATTAATCCTGTCTAGGTTGGATTGTTGTGCCTTGTCAATCTTGGCTTTAATTGCCAGCTTCATCTCGTCGCTGCTGGCGTGGATGACCTCTACCGGCCTAAACTCTGTAACCGAATGTAGCGACCTGTTGTATTCTATAGTAGACCTCAATATTAGTTCCACAGTGTCCTCGATTTTTTTATCAATCTTCAGGCATCTGGCAATTTCCGCCAGGGTACTGTGAAATCTCTCTACTTGACCATTGGAGCTACTGTGTAGCGGTGGCGCGTTAACAACATCGATGCTGTACTGGTTTCGCAGCAATGATGTGATTGTCTCAGAGTTAAAGGAGGCCTCATTGTCGCAGTATATGGTCTTGTTGTTAGGGTAAAAATTTACCAGTTGGAGAATGGGTGCTCGTACATCTATTATTGCCCTGGAAACTAAGGGCTGTACGATAGCGAATTTGGAAAATTTATCAATGCAAGTTAAGAAGATTTTTTTATCGGTTGAAAAAATGTCGATATGCAACATTTCCCCAACGTATGATGGGATAGGCGTAGTTCCTAATTCCTGTTTCTTAGGATGGCGGTCGTATTTGGCTTTATTGCAGACTTTGCAATTTGCGACCACTTCGCTAGCTAATTTGGACATGTTCGGGAAGTAGTAATCCCGGAGAATTTGTTTTGCCTTCTCCTGGGCAGCCCTATGGGCGCGATTGTGCTCTGTGTTAGTGATCTCCAACTGTTCATTAGCGTTGGTTATGTCATTGACGAAGGTTTTACAATGCCAGAACTTTGTCGCAGGAAATTCCTGTCTCAAGGCATGTTGAATGCGAGCTAGTGTAGGGAAGTCACAGTGAATTGCATTCACAACGTTGGCGTTGATGATCTCCTTAAAGGATTCAAGAAGCGAGTCCTTGTTATTAAAGTTAATGATATGGCGAGTTCTATTTCCGAAGACTATGAAATCTCGCCGAAGCGGCTGGCCTGTTTCTTCCAAAATAATTTGGTTTCTAAAGCAGTTCAGAGGTTTGTCTGTGGTCTCTATGGTGTATGAGAGCGAAAGTTCACTATGCACCGTAGCCGCGTCGGACTGGGCCTCAGCCTCTGAGTAATTTAGGGGTTGCCTCGATAGCGCGTCAGCTACCAGGTTTTGTTTTCCGGGTGTATAAAACACTTTCCCGTTGTTCTCATCAATGAACGCTTTCCATCGCTTAATCTTAGCGTTGGTGTTTTTGTCGGATACCGCATATGTGAGAGGCTGGTGGTCTGTAAAGATCCGTACTCCATTGTTACCGTATAGGTAGTTTTAGAGTTTGCCTATTGCCCAGACTATCGCCAACAATTCTCTTTCGTTGGTGGCGTAGTTCAGCTCGCCGTCTTTTAGCGTGCGTGAAATCATGGTAATAGGTCTTTTATTTTGGGACAGTACCGCGCCTATTCCACTCGCTGAGGCGTCGGTGGTTAAGTTAAACGGTAATTTAAAATCAGGGTATGACAAAATGACGTCTTCCGATGCCAAAATGTTACGAAGATGATCAAATGCGTTTCGCTGGGTTTCATTAAACTTGACAGCTACTTTTCTCGACATATTCTTGCTGACCGTTCCGTTTTCCCCTTTGAGGATGGCGGTCAGAGGTCTAGCAATGGAGGCAATGGTATTTCCCACCATTGACTGAGAACGAGGTCTTCTCTCGGTCCTTTTCAGCCAGGTATATTTGGTGGTACCCTGACTTCAGGTCCAGAGTGGTAAAGAATTGGGCTTTCCCCAAGTTCGCTAGAATCATGGGTATGCTCGGCATGGGGTAGCGATCGGCGATTGTTCGCTCGTTCAGCTTCCTGAAGTCGATTACTAATCGCTTCTTCTTGCTGCCATTGTCATCAGTCCCTTTTTTGTCAACCACCCAGGCAGGGCTATTGTACGGGGATCTGGACGGCCTGATTATGCCATTTTGCAGCAGCTCTTTTATCTCATTATTTACAAAGTCTGCTGCCCCCATGGGATAGGGGTATAACTTGGAGTAGACAGGTTCGTCACTCGTAGTTCGAATAGTAGCCATGACCGATGTGTTGAAAGTGAGCGCCTCGTTAGAGGTCGAAAACGCCTTAATTCTTTTCAGAATAATTTTTTTGAAGTCGGCTTTAGCCGAACTTGGCACTACTATATCATCGATTTTTGTGAAGTTGACATTCTGACAGTCAAAAAATTTGAGCTTCTCAGTGACGTTTGCGTATTTTATTACGCTGTTGCCTAGGTCCAATGCTACTCCTGCTCGCGTTAGCGAATCGAAGCCTATAATAGCATCGAACGTGCTCAATGTATCCAAACGGAAAAATGGGACGTGTAGTCCAAAAATGCGCATTATACACTTGTTTTTGACATCACTGGAGCCGTGAATAGAGCTCACAGTGAAGGGGGTTTCGACCGGTATTACGTTTCTTAGCTCCTTTACGGGCTTCACGTAATTTTTTGCCGCCCCAGTGTCGATGAGAATTTTTAGTGTTCTACCAGCCAACTGTCGCTCGACGAACGGCAGTCGGGAACGCTCCCTAAAAAATGGAGGAGGTCGTTAAGTTCGGCTGTGTCGCTATCTTCCTCAATGGTGGCGACCTCAGCCTCAGCTGTGGTGTCATAATCTGTTACTTCCTGTTGGGGTTGGGCTATATTGTTGACGCGTTGGCGTCTTTGGCCCGATTGACGTTGGGACGAGTTTTGTCTTTTGTAATTGTTGTTACTTTGAGGCTTTCCCCAGCTAGTTTCTTGTCTGAATTTAGCCGTTGAGGGGTCTACCTCCATGGGCTGAACCTTATTGTGGTCTAAGGACTCGGGATCTCTGTGCTTCGGCCAGGGATTGTCCTCATGAGGCTTACTTTGATTCTGCTTAGGAATGAAGTGCGGATTTTTATCCTCATGCTTTCATGCTCATGCTTATCCTTTATGCTTTCCCTGACCCTTATTATTGCGCCTATTGCCCTCGTTGAAATGGGACTTCTCTTCTATAGCTTTCGCGTAGGATGCCGCGAACGCACTTCTTTCAATGCTGTTCTCGGCTTCCCGCGCTAACGCTAGTGCAGATGGAAGGTCTTTGGGTTGTGCTGGTAGCACGAGTGTCTTGAGGGTCCTCTTAAGCCCTGCGATGAATGCATGAAGGGCATCATCCCTAACCTCCTTATTCAGGATTGCTGCTGTGTCCGTGTTATGTGACATAACTATTTTGTTAGTGACGAGCGTGAGTTTCCTCTCGACCTCATCATAGTATGCCATAAGGTCGGAATCTCCTTGCCGAACCATTTCTAAGTTTTGCCGTAGCACTCTTAGGGACGTTTTGTCCGCATATGTGCAATCTAGTCTGGCTAGAATTGCATCGAAATTTAGCACTGTATTGTGGGACGTGAGTAGTGCCCGAGCGGAGCCGCAAATTTTGTTTTTAATGATGACGACGGCCTCGTAGTGTGCCTCGCTGCCGTCGTACTTCTTGAATACTTCATAAGCATCTAATGCAGCCTGCCTCCACGAAACATACTCGTCGTGGCTTCCACTGAACGTCGGCAGGGATTTTACTATGTCCAACTTGACATCGCATTTTACTGTAGGGTCCGGTACTATTCTTTTATAAACTTCCACCTGCGGCGCTTGCACTGACAGCGCGCTAACCTGTGCTCTAACCTTTCTTAACGTTTCTTAAGCGTGCTTCCTGCTCGTCAAGAGCGACGCTGACCGCATTTGCGACAAGCGCTTGGATCATTTCTGCGTTCATTTCTGGTTGATCTATGTCTCTAACTTCGGGGCGAAATCCTACTTCTTCGCTATCGTCGCTATCAATTTCCTGCTTTATTTCCCTATACTCCCAACTCATTGGCAGTTAAAGGGCGCTGGGTAGATACGAGGTATTTGATGCCTGGGCTCAAGACAAAAGGCGAAGAACAAAATTGGGGAAAAATGGATCGTCACCTAACACGCAAAAATGTTGGATTAATTTGTCTCAAAAACAAAATTAAAATACAGAACGGTGACAACAAGTATAGGTCGATTCAACTGGGTGTATTATTAGCACAGACACACTGGATAACTTTAGTACAAAATTCAATATAAGAACAGTGGATAAAATTGTATCCAAACACAAGGAGAAAAACGACTGGCGTCTTGTGAATGCTTATAGAAACTAACATTAACAAAGAAATAAAGTATTCCCTTGCATAATTAATTCATACAGATGTTGATTGCCTTCGCACCAGTGTGCGTTATTTGAGATATATGTTTTTTTTATTTTTTTTTTTTTCCACGCACTCAGAAAAATTTGTATCAGAAATCGAAAATCGAGTCACTATTTATTCTATTCAATATTTATTTATTACTGGTAATTGTGTTAGCGTAGACCTTGGCTATTGTCGGCGCTCAGCTACTTACATATTGTACAACTTCAAGGGTGGGATTCGAATATAAGTTTTATTATTAATCCGTTGGGTGCCAATTATTTAATTATTTACGCCGGCTGGCGGTGCCTCCGTGGCAAGGGTACAGCCGGTTGGATGAATATCCGTAGGGGGGGCGGCAGTAGGTTGCTGCCGTTGGTTAGGTAGTGTTGACCACCAAGGATGGTAGCCACTGGAGAGTCGGGTGGTCGCTTCGACTTCCTTCCTTTTCCGAAGGTTATGGTGGGAGATACTTATCTCCGATGTTACGGCCCTTAAGGCACGATAACCAAAATTAATAATCAGAATAAATGTAACGGCTAAAGCCGGAGTTTTATGTTCGAGCTAGTGCTCTTTATTTCAAATCCAAATTAAAACTAAACTTAAGAATTAACAAAAGTTCATGCATAGCCGGATGCCCGTGGCAGACCGCTGACCTTGCACATTTTGCAGAAGTCATACGATCGCTGTCAGCCAATGGAAAGGAGCCACGGCTCGGAATGGTACAATGTGCCGGCTCAGCATAGGGCCAATAAGGTGGACCCAATTTAGGGTGGACAATGCATGAGAGAAATGTGTAATAATAATAATAATAATAAACAAGAAAGGAAAGCTAACTTCGGGCGGAGCCGAAGTTGATATACCCTTGCAGTTAAAATCGGATATATATCGCAAAAATCGGATAGAATTGGCCGATCCTTATGAGAATATCATAATATAACCAATTTATTACAATAAAAAATCTAAAACAAAGTACCAAGCTTCCATCTTCAAAAATACCAAAGTTGGTATTTTTACCAAATACCATTTCCGATCGTTCAGTTATATGGCAGCTATAAGATATAGTCGGCTGATCCTTATGAAATTCGTCATGTTGTATTATTTTGCCAAAATTAGCATTCGTACCGAATCCGAATTCTCTAGCTTTAAAAACACCGAAGTTATGGCATTTCCGATCAATCAGTTATATGGCAGCTATAAAATATAGTCGGCCGATCCTTATGAAATTTGGTAGGTCGAATTATTTTGCCAAAAGTAGCTTCCGTACAAAATCTGAATTCTGTAACTCTAAAAACACCAAAGTTATACCATTTCCGATCAATCAGTTATATGGCAGCTATAGGATATAGTCGGCCGATCCTTCTGAAATTTGGCAGATCTTATTATTTTGCCAAAAATAGCTTCCTTACAAAATCTAAACTATGTAACTCTCAAAACACCAAAGTTATACCATTTCCGATCAATCAGTTATATGGCAGCTATAGGATATAGTCGGCCGATCCCGACCGTTCCGACTTATATACTGCGTGCAAAGAAAAGAAGGGTGGGTGCAAACTTTCAAGACGATAGCTTAAAAACTGAGAGACTAGTTCGCGTAGAAACAGACAGACAGACAGACGGACAGACGAACCGACGGACAGACGGACAGACGGACATGCTCATATCAACTCAGGAGGTGATCCTGATCAAGAATATATATACTTTATAGGGTCGGAGATGTCTCCTTCACTGCGTTGCACACTTTTGGACAAAATTATAATACCCTCTGCAAGGGTATAAAAATGATGAATATTAATAAGGGGAATAAGAATTGGCCTGCTCAGCCTAAGCTGGGAGTTGGTTGTTAACTTAGACACATACATACATACACATGTACATATGTTATAATATTACTAATACCATATGTACAATACTTACATAAATTCACTATGGGAAATTAGGACACTTTTATATCTATATATATATATATCTACTTTATATCTTTTATATATCAGAAAAAAACATGATGTTTAAATTTGGATTTTTGATAGTGTTTTATAAAGCCATTGTTTTCTTTTGGAAAAGTAGGTGTGATATATTTTTTTATATGTAAGATATACTAAAAAAAAATAAAAACTTGAAAGGAAAGCTAACTTTGGGCGGAGGCGAAGTTGATATACCATTGCAGTTAAAACAGGATATAAACCCAAACGCAAACATCGGATATAGTTGTTCGATCCTTATGAGACTATCATAATATAACCAGTTTATTACAATAAAAAAATTTTAAAGTCCCAAGCCAAAAAGTCCTCCCAAGCCAAAGTCTTCCAAAATACCAAAGTTGGTATTTTTAACAAATACAGTTCAGTTATACAGAAGCTATAAGATATATTTCGTTATATAGTCCGACCGTTATGAATTTTGGTAGGTCGGATCCCCTGACTAAAAATATAATCTGTAGGAAGTTCGAAGAAGCTTGGGACGCTTTTTATAATTTGTATTGCAAGGGTATACCAACTTCGACGCTGCGCTAAGTTAGCTTTCCTTTCTTGTTAAAGCTACATACGGTATTTATCATTGTATATTTTAGATATATACTATTAACTATTTTAAATTATGAAATGTCTATAAGATCTCATAATGCAATATATTTATTTTCGTGTCTAGAGAGATATTTTATATCTTTCTTATTTAAATTTTTTGCATTTAAAATATCGATTTTGGCTAAAGTAATGGTGTCAATTTTGTATCTCAAGTGTAATCACTTGCTGTGCTGTCTGAGGGAAGGTGGTGGTCTTGCTTCTAACGGATCGCACAAGTTACATATTAATAATCTAATGTCAAGAATTGAGCGTGCTAGCGGCAAATAATTTCCAAGATACAACCGGTAGCAATCTATTGAATGTCCAAAATTTAACAGAGAGAGTAGAGTAAAGTAAAGGGTATGAGAGAGAGCAAAGGGTATGAGCGTGATAGTTTAAACGAGCAGAAATTGCTGGTGTTGATGTGGTCGCGATTTGCCCTCTTAACCCATGGTCCTAGCCCTTTTTACCCACGACCGCTAAGACATAAGCTGAGTTCAGATAATCAAAGTTTGGTTTTTTCATGATTCAAATGTTATTAATGTAATAATGGGTTAATGTTTTTCTAAAATTTTAAATTATTCAAAAATAAATTGTAAAATTAAATATAACGAATAAGAAATATTATGACAAAATTTTTATAAAAAAATTCACGAAAAGATATCCAACAATGTATTTTTACAGTCTGCAACTGTTTCTTTCACCATCTTGAAGCTGAACCTTAAGCAATTCTAAACAGTTTTATAAGCTTGGAACAAGTTCAAAATTTTTTACTTTAAATTATATTCGTACGCAAAAAGCTTTAGTAAGAAAGTCGCATTACTTTATATTTTGGCAGGGTTTGGGATCATTAGTTCTTATTTTGTTTACTTGATTTCATTATTTGTAGAGGTTAATTTTGGAGAATTCAATTTAAAGCATCAATATGTAAAAAGCATGCATAACAATGACTCACGGTATTCACTCCAAATCCAGCGTAGAAAGATCGATCTTCCGAGAACTGAAAGCTGTAATTGACCCAAGGGCGTGGTCAATTACTTATATACTGCGTGCAAAGGAAAAAAGGGTGTCCAAAGTTTCAAGTCGATAGTTTTTAAACTGAGAGACTAGTTCGCGTAGAAACAGACAGACATTCTTCTGATTCGTACTTTGTTATTCTTCTTCTATATTTCATATGTACGTGAATTTTTATACCCTTTCAGAGGATATTATAATTTTGTCCAAAAGTGTGCAACGCAGTATTTGTAGAGGTTAATTTTGGAGAATTCAATTTAAAGCATCAATATGTAAAAAGCATGCATAACAATGACTCACGGTATTCACTCCAAATCCAGCGTAGAAAGATCGATCTTCCGAGAACTGAAAGCTGTAATTGACCCAAGGGCGTGGTCAATTACTTATATACTGCGTGCAAAGGAAAAAAGGGTGTCCAAAGTTTCAAGTCGATAGTTTTTAAACTGAGAGACTAGTTCGCGTAGAAACAGACAGACATTCTTCTGATTCGTACTTTGTTATACTTCTTCTATATTTCATATGTACGTGAATTTTTATACCCTTTCAGAGGATATTATAATTTTGTCCAAAAGTGTGCAACGCAGTGAAGGAGACATCTCCGACCCTATAAAGTATATATATTCTTGATCAGGATCACCTCCTGAGTTGATATGAGAATGTCCGTCTGTCCGTCTGTCTGTTGCTACGCAAGCTAGTCTCTCAGTTTTAAAGCTATCGACCTAAAACTTTGCCCACACCCTTCTTTTTTTATTGCACGCAGTATATAAGTCGGAACGGCGGGGATCGGCCGACTATATCCTATAGCTGCCATATAACTGATTGATCGGAAATGGTAAACCTTTGTTGTTTTTAAAGTGAGAGAGTTTAAATTTTTCACGAGAGCTATTTATAGCTAAAATAGATGTGAGTCTTCTGTCGAGATGTACTCCTAGGTATGTTACTTCGTTTGCTTGTGGTAGTAGAGTGTTGTTTAAGGATGTAGTCTCATGTGTCGGCCTACTTTTTAGAGGTTATTTCAAAAAATTTTTTTTGTACTAAAAAATAATGCGATCGTTTCAATTTTTTAATATGTTATTATAAGCATCATAAACTATTTGAAAATATTTTGTTTAATTTATTCGTGTGTAGTTTAATACACTTTATAGCATGCCAAAGTATGCATATAAAAAAAAAAGGTAGGTCCCTGGCGCAGGTGATTTCGACTGCTAGAGTCATCCGAAACAAAAAATTAGAATAGATTATTGTTTTGTAAGCTTATGGCTCTGTCCCGTACTAGAATGAAACATTTTCATCAATAAACAAAAAAATGGCGAAGTCACAAAAAAAAAAAATTGAAAAAATTAAAAAAATTTATCTTAAATTAATTATAAAAAAAAACTAATCATTAAAAATAAATGATTCTAGTACGGGACAGAGGTGTTACTTTTTAGAACAACATATCCAAATTTCAGCCAGATCGGTACCATAGAATCTTGTGAATCACCTGCGCCGCACACAAAAATGTCGTTCCGAGAAAAACGCGTTTAAAGTTTAGACGCTACCGAGAAACTCATACTTTTCGGTGTTGGCGCGCATCCTTAATGTAATCGGCGGGCAGTTTTGCCTGTTCAGAGTGAACGTAACGTGCTTGCATTTTAGTTCTTTCACTTTAATTCGCCAATCTGACAGCCATTTTTCAACATCGACCATATGAAGAGCTAGCTGCACAGTTGCTTGAATCGGGCATTGGATATCTGCTGTGTAGAGGACATATAATATTGGCCCTAGCACGCTACCTTGTGGAATTCCAGCTCCAACAGTGTAATCATCGGATATAGCGGTGTTGCACCTCACGACAAATTTTCTGTCGTGAAGGTAAGACTCTAAAATCTTATGGGTGCTGAAGGGGAGCACATTATCTTGTACATTAGACCTTCTAGCCAGACTCTATCGAATGCTTGAGAGACATCTAAAAATATGGCAGTACAGTACTCTCGTTTTTCGAACGCGTTCCGAATTTCGGATGTTATCCGGTTGACCTGCTCAATTGTTCCATGCTTTTCACGAAACCCAAATTGGTGGAACGGGATTCCTTTCTGGATTCTCAGCTATGTGTTTATCCGAGTCATTGGGCATTTTTCAAAGAGTTTAGATAGGCAAGAGAGTAGACTTATAGGTTTATACGACGTGGGGATAGTGTGGTCTTTCCCCGGCTTTGCTATCATTATTATAATTGACTTCTTCCATCTCACTGGAAGTTTTGTTTGGCCAAGTGGCCAAGTTTTGCCATGGCATTAAATACCTGGGTGAGAGTGGAAACGGCGCAGTATGGAAGCTCAATGATCATTTTGGGAGTTGTCGTTTGATGATGTTAACGATTTCGTTTGGGCGAAACTCAATCGGCTCATGTTGAGGCTGGGGATCATATAATAGAGTCGGCAAAGTAAACGCATTGGTGGCACGATTTGGTTGGAAAACATTTTTAAGGTTTTGGCAAACGTGCTGGCTCTGTCTGCGTCGCTGCGCGCCCACCCGCCTGTGGAATTTCTAATAGGCATCACGGTTTCTTTCAGTGAGCTCAGAGTACTGTTTGTACTGTTAATTGACAATAGCTGTATGTAGCGGCGGTGGACATACGTTTCTTCCTTCTGTAGAGCTTGATCAAGTTGACGTGAGGCATGTTTGAAGCGTTGCTTAGCAGATGGTGATCTGTGACATTGCCATTCTCGACGTAAGCGTCGCTTTTCGAGGACGAGCTGTTCGATTTGTAGATTTGTCTTCTTTTGAATGCATTATGTGTTTATAGTTTGAGGGGTTGAAACTCGAGCTGCAGAGACGAGTACAGACTCCAGTGAATTAACAAAACTGTCTACGTTGGCTTCGTCGCTGAGGTGAGGACTCAGCTCAATGTGTGAGCTGATGTACTTCCTGTACTTAACCCAATTGGTTTTATGTGAGGTCAGTTTTGATGATTGATCCCATGTTCCTGGGTGTCAGAGTAGAGTAAAAAGGACAGGCGAGTGATCAGATGAAAGATCCGAAAGGCATTCGGCGCTTATCAGATTTTTAGGAATGTTTTTGGTAATCACAAAGTCAATTAAATCGGGAAGTTTCTAAGGGTCTGCCGGCTAGTATGTTGGTGTGCCAGAACAAACAAAGTCTAGCTTGTTCTTAGCTTTGATAATTTCATTATAGAGCTGTTTTCCTTTTGGGGTCACGAGACGAGATCCCCAGTATGTGTGCTTGGCATTGTAGTCTCCTGCTGCTATGAAGTGGTCTCCGAGTGAGTTGAAAAACTGCATAAACTCATCTTCGGCTATGGTGAAACGTGGGGGGCAGTATACGGCAGCTAGAGTTAATTGCTTGCCAGTATAGGTGTATATTTATTGATGTGGCCTTTAGGTAGTTTTTAGCAATTTTCGTATGATAAAGGTGCTTAATACGGCTTCTGATTAAAATTCCAGTCCCGCCGTGTGCTTTCCATCTGGATGATTTGTTCCATAGAATGAATATCCTCGTAGTTGGAAATTGTATCTGTTCCTAATATGTGAAACCAGCATTTGTATTAATAGATTTTGGTTTTGCATTAGGTCTTGCATAGTTGTACGCTTAAATGACATAAACTCCGTAAGGCTTTGTTGTAGACTGCATATCATAGCTTCAAAATTATTTTATGGCTGCTCCGGCGGTTGATGCTGCTGAGCCGTGTTTGGTTTTTGGTGTGCTGATTGCGGCAGTGTATGCTTGCGTATATGACATTTTTGGCAGTGTTTATGGGTCCTAGTGAGGATTTGGCTGCAGTCGAGAAGAAGACTTCAGGGTTTGACCTGGAGGCTATGTACTGATTATTTTGGGTGCGGGCAGTAAATCCCCTCTGGTGGATGCGACTTTTCAGCTCCTTATAAACTGGGCAACCTCTATAGTTAGCAGTGTGATTTCCACCGCAGTTGCCGCACTTTTTCGAGTTTTGGTCATCTTTGCTCGCTGGGCAGTGTGCGGAGTCATGAAGCTTACCACAAAACTACACAAACCGGGCGCAGTTTACAGTAAGACCTTGTATGTCCATATTCTTGGCAGCAGGAACTGAAGATTGTATATAGGGTGCACTTCGTATTTCTTTAGGGGCTTAATTTGTGGTTCGAGCTTAACCTTAAAGAGTGGGTGCGGTTTTCTATCCCTGTTAAGGGATAGACTGTCTTAGCGCTAAATCCCTTCTCTTGTAGCGCCTTTGTTATCTTTGTTATTTGCAGATTGCAAATTCTGAAGATTGCAAAATTGGACAACAAATTTCACGCACCGTTCGGCGACGTTTGGCAATGCCAAACCTACCAGGTAGGATTGCCCGCAAAGTTCCTTTGCTTCGGCCGAAAAATAAAAATATGAGGAAACAATTTGCTCTAGACCGTAAAGCCTGGTCAGGACCGGAGGGTGAGATAAAATGGCATAACATTCTCTGGAGTAACGAAACCAAAATAAATTTATTTGGAAATGATGCTAAAAGGAATGTTCACCGTCCGAAAGGCAAAGAATTTGATCCCAAGTACACCTGTAAGACTGTAAAACATGGAGGTGGTAGCCTAATGGTATGGGGCTGCTTTTCATGGAATGGTGTTGGTCCGATTCATCGTATTGATGCGATCTTCTCTTCTCCTATTTACTTTTTCCCAATAGCTCCATTTGGATTAACTTTTCGTACTTGTCTCGCTGTTTATCTGTCGGACTGACGTGGGAAATGTAACCGTGTTTTCACGAATATCTTATGAATATAAGCATAGGAAATAATAATTTTTTTAAAGATAATAATAAGATAGTATTATTAGGTAATAATAAGATAATACTAGCTTTCTTTCCTCATTCAGATATTCTTTTATATTCCTAAAGTCAATTCACAGAAATTAAAAAATTTCATTATTGCAGCCAATCAAGTACACTGTTAAATTACAAAAATATGTTTGAAAAAACACACAATGCAACCGAAAATGCCGAAGACCAGAGTAATCAAAGCGTATTCATAGATATTACTGTAAAAAATAAAAGCTACCAATGCAATAATTTAAACATTAATGAAGCCAGATCATTTTTTGAGCAAAGTGGTATTGTAGGACACACTAAATTAAAGGATGCTTTGATTCTAAACACGTCGAAAATTCACATCGATACCGACTTACTAAACCAGGTTAGTGCAATAAGAATTTAGAGACTGTCCTTAATTTTTTTTTTTTTACAGATACGAAAAAAATCTTTGGGTTTTCGACCGCAGTTATGTGGAAAGAAAAATCATGAAACCATACAAAACAATTATGACGATTTACTTATTAATCTTCGAAATGAAGTGTGTATTGTTAACGAAATTGTGGAGATTGGAGAATCAAAAATAATAACGTTGCATACAGAAATTGGTAAAATCAAGGCAAGGGAATATCTATAATATTTTACAGAAAAAGTTCAAATGAACATAATAATTTACGCATTCTCTTTTTTTAAACCTATAGTTCGTTTGAAAAAAATTTTATTTGAAAAGTAGGTGCGTTTACCTGTACGTGCTTGTGCTTTTGTACAAGATAATATTTTCACTCGTGAATCCCTGATTCGAAATCAGAGCTGACTTAGGTGTGAAACTCCCGTCAATGTCTTGAGGACATTTTCGAAACTTTCAGAACAAATCTCAGGTCCGATTTTTCTGACTTTCAGGGGTGCATAAGGTTCATAGGTGCTAATGACAATACCAAACTAAATTCTAGCCATTTCTATTCTCCTAATATTTTGATTATACGTCGCAATAATAAATGATAGAGCTGGTCCAATAACCAACATTATATGTATAATAACATAAGAAAGAATAGACATTTCAGATCCATCAAGTCTAGATCCATATAGTCGGCCTATCCCGTTCCGAGTTGTTTACTGCGTGCAAAGTAAAATAGACGTGTGCAAAGATTGAAGTCGTTAGATTTTAAACTGGGCAACTACCTTGCTTAGAAACAGACAAACAGAGGAAATTCTAATATCAATACCAATTTTTAATTATAATGCGCTTTGCAAAAAAATTTAAAATGATGTTTAGTTATT
This sequence comes from Drosophila pseudoananassae pseudoananassae, assembly GCA_018153035.1. NCBI lineage: Eukaryota > Metazoa > Arthropoda > Insecta > Diptera > Drosophilidae > Drosophila > Drosophila pseudoananassae. The sequence goes on from JAECXR010000054.1 coordinate 903,810, forward strand.
GCTCTTTTTTTTATTCGTCACACCGTAAATAGAAAAAAGACACAAGAAAAAAGAGATAAAATAAATTGATATTTGCATGTCCTCAAATATAGTCATATTTTTGATTATTTTTTTTGGGCGGTATTGGATTTTATAGAACTTGTGAATTCTGCAACGGTTCTTTTGTAATAACTTCGGGATTCCCGAAGAAAAAAATCCTTTTAATCTATTTATTTTATAACCGTACCTTTACATCTTTCAGGGATCGTTAAAACAAATAATGAGGGTTCATAATGGTGCTTATGGTCTTGATAACTCATTACTATATTTTAAGAACAAATGTATTAATATGTGTGTTTTTTGTCAAACAAAGTTTTCTTGAAAGAAGAAAAGAAAGAAAAATAAAGAAAAGAGTTTTTGTGTATTTATTTAAATAAATAAATAAATAAATTATAACTTATATTTAAAGTTAAAAACTTATATTTATACCGCGGGTTGCATTCGCGAATTACACTATGTTTGTATCTAACCACACTGATTGTGGTCTAAACTTACATTAAGTTTGGCGCGCAGGCACTCAGAACAGAGATCCCAGAGAAGGAGGGACGCTCATGGAAAGGATCGCAAGTCTGGAAAAGGAAGATTCTGAAGGAGCTCATACAGAAAACGGCGAATGAAGGATAGGCGACGACCGCCAGGAATCCCGTTAGTATATGGTCGAGCGGCTTCGGTGTGAGCGGTGCGGCAACGGTAAAGCAGCTCTCGAGTGAAAATTTGCCGGCGGGACCACCAGAGTCAGCGGCGCCATTTTACGATAACCAGTTGCCGGCACAATTGAGTGACAATATGCCGCCAGAATTGAGTGGAATCTTGCCGCCAATCACGCCACTGTTAGGACGCGGATGGAGCTTGTCAAGAAATATCGGATCTGTTTCGCGTGCTTGAAACCGGGAACATGGCACGGATCTGGAGCCGGTAAGGTCACAGATAAGGAACCGGGTAAGGAACAGATCCCGGTAAGGTCATGTCTCTGTCCTGGTAGTCAATGGTAGTCGGGCAGGGCGAAGAACACTCCCTTTCTAAATCACCCCAATCCAAGGTGGAACAGCATATGCCGAAGGATGCGTGACCGAGGGGGGGCTTGGACGCTAATATGCGAACTCTGAGGCACCGGCCGAGCTCCCAGTTTTAACCAGGCTTATCGTGACAAGCGGGCTATGTCATGATGGACGAACCCCTTCTTGCCTACTCGTGGGACTTCAGACCAATAAGCCTGTCGTCCTTTCTTCTCAAGACAATGGAGAGACTAATCAGCCTCCACATTAATCTTACTATCAACCCAGATGATATCTCGGAATCACAGCATGCGTATAGAAAGGGCCGATCCACGGAGACGGCACTCCACGAGATCACTACTTTCGTCGAAAAGGCACTTAGTGACAAAGAGTACGCACTCATTGCTTTTCTAGACATAGAAGGTCCTTTTAACAACATCCTACCAAGCTCGATAATAGAGGTCTGCATCAACAGCTAAAAAACAACATTCAAATGCACAACCTTGAAAATGAATTGAGTGAGATAGAATGCTGAGACGAAAATTAATGAATGAGTGAGTGCGACTGTATAGGTCTCACTCGCACAACATTCGGGGGTTGAAAACCGAATTGAATGAGTTAGAGTTACAGTTCGCATTCGAATTGTTTCGAATGCATTCTAGAATGTACCATACAACTATGCATATTTGCCTGTTTTTTAGACGCTGATAATAAAATAATTGAAAAGTGAAAGCAAGTCATTGTTTTTTTTTCAGAAATATTCATTATTATGTTGTATATTTTATTTAACATATTTTAATTATAAAAATGTAAAAATATTTTCAATATTTATTAATAAATACTTTTCCAACAAAATTTTGCGCTTGTGTCTCTTGCACTCATTCATTCTATTCCATTCGGATGTATTCTATGGCTGAGGCAATAAGAATGTATTCCTGCAGACCTCTACTCGATAATCAATGCGCTGACGAGACTAGGAATAGACAATCAATCCGTATGCCTTATAAAGTAGATCCTGGTAAACAGGACTGTTGAGACGTCACTAGGAGGATAATCTATTCATAGCAAGGAGGCGTACTCTGACCCCTACTGTGGAACGTGGAGGTGGAGGTGGAGAAGATGGGGGCGTCAGTCACTGGCCCCGCATCGTGCCTCAACCTAACCTAACCTAGTTGTGTCGATTCGAATAATGGTCACCTGCTATTCTGGATTCTGCTCGTGACGCTTTACGGGGTGAACGAAAAGGTAAAAGGAAAAAGGATCCTGGACAAGGGACGGCGAATCGACAACTAAAATTACAATTGGTTCAGCAGGACCATACGCAGAAGCTACCAAATTTGGATGGGTAGTGTACAAATCAGTGATGCATCATCGATTCCACTGATGGAGAGTTTGTGCCTTTTAGCAGTTACTTAGATGCTCTGGAGAAAATGGTCAGAGATTACTATAAAATATAGAACATCGGGGTGAAGCCAGCGCCATCGGTAGCAACCAGCGACGATGAACGTGCCCTGGGCATCTTAAAGTGAACGGCATCTTTTGCTGCAGCGATAATGCAGAGGCTCAGGGGCATCGAGCAGGAGAGGCGGTAGGAGGGAGATTTGGGGCCTGCGGCGGGTAAAGCAATGCCTAGCGGCCCTCCCGCCCGTACTCAAGCCCCTTACTATCCATTACCAAACCCACCACCCCCCTTTCGATATCTATCTACCTGTTATTTATGTTTATGTTAATTATTTTTACCGAGATAAATAAAGCAACGTATATAAACAAAGTCACAGGACAGATGCGCACAAACACAGAACCCGGAGATTTACGAACGTTTTGAGCAGCTTGTTCGCCATGCACAGCGGAGTACGTGAAGACCGTAATCCCTTCAAGGTACGCGGAAGCTTGCTTCCCGGTCGGTTATGTCCATAGATGAGTACTACTACTTGGACTATTACGTAGATTGCTTCGCAGACCAGAAAGAAGCTATAGTTAAGTGAAATACATGCACATGGCGGATTCGATCTGTGCCAGTTTTCTTCTAGCTCAACGAGAGTGCTTAGATCCCCTAGGTCAAATCCGCAAGGCACCAACGAGAACGTTGAGTGCACCGAATCCGAGCCAAACTTATCCATCCGAATTTCGGATTCCGAAACTTAGTTATTCAAACTAGCCGCAGCCATGTTTCTCTGGTCACTGGATCTACTCTACTCAAAACTAAGTGAATGATCATTGAGTTTTGCAATTTTAGTGTCATCTCCTATGGATAATAGTGACACCTAGATCGATGTCACTGTGTCGATGAGATGAGACCTTTTAACGAGGAGGTCGATGAGACCTCTCAACGACGACGCAGACGGCTGGGAAACTTTCGGAAGGCTGAATAATTTGCTTATTTGGTTAGCAAAGATGAGACACTCGTTATTGTAAACTCTTTTCAGACTAGCAATAGCTTTGTCATAATTACTCTCGGTGACATGGAATGCCTTGATAGTTCCCAAGGCTTCACCAGAGAGGCAAGAAATTAAATGGTTAAATTTCTCGATAACAGGAATGTTCACATCCTTGTCTACTAATGTCTCAAAGGGACTCATAAAAGTTTTAAACTCCGAATAGTTTACACTGAATTTTGGCAATGCCAAACTGGGAAGTCGAGCTCGAGTTGGGGCTGCAATCGGTGCAGAAATTGCAGTAGCTGGTGGGGACTCTTCAGCTATAGTAAAGGCATTCAATAATGACATCACCTTTGCCTTAGTTGTTATTTCTAATTCTTCTAACTTGGCTCCAAATTCATCTTCCTCATCTAATTGCTCGATCTGGTCTTCAACTCATTTGCCTTAAAAATTGTCTCATTTAAGACCTGAAGCCTGCACTCTAGCTCGGTCTTTAGTAAAGGAACTGACCCAGCTTCCAAACGTTCCTCTAACCGGCGCATGCTTTTTACCCTGACATTTAATCTTCTTCTTAAGTCATCATGAGTAGTGGATTTTACTTTGTGTTTATTACTTTCCATTTTCTGATTTTATTGATTTTTTAGTAAAAAGACAACAACGATAAATATTTTAAAATTTATTGTTTTTATATTTTAATAAAAATTTAAATTTATTTTATATATTAGTAAAATAAAATTTTTAATAATAGAAATATTTTTTTATTTTAATTATTTAATTAATAAATTAAATACAGAACGAAAACCAACGAAAAAAAAAATATTGTATTTAATATCAGGCGAAAACGAGAAAATAATTAATTAATATGGCGAAAATGAAATAATTAATTAAGTAATTAATAGTCGAATAATGTTGATAGTCAAGGCACTGAGTATCCAAAAAAAAAGTTGGTAGCCAATGACACCGAAAAAGGTGTATACCCAACAATTATAAGGTAGCGCGTCACTTGGCGTTCCGGTAAAATAAACAGTGAAGACAGTAGGCGACAGTGACGTGGATATGTATTTATGTTGTTTATCAATTTTACCCACAGGCAGTTTGTTAATTATTTTACCCAAACTATTAAAATTGTTAGCTCTACTAAGTACTTAAGCTCTATTTAAGTACGTATGCGTCAAGAATGGAAAGGAGGGTGCAGCTCTTAGAATTTTTGTTCTTTTTTATGTGTACTAACACAGTGTCACTGTCACTTTATGGTTTTTTATTTTTTAAATATCTAGCACTAGTGTCCACCCGGGGGCGCCAAAATGTTTAATGAGATTGTTTTATCTCACACTTTCAATTGAATAACAGAAAAGGGGTGGCTGCTGAATATTTAAAAGGGTGGAAAACCGAGAACGAAAAAATGATCTCTTCAACGTTATAATTTCGATTATATTTTTTCGATTATATTATATTAGAAAATAAAAACAGTTTCGAAAAGGAACTCATTGTAGTAACACCAAAGTTTTGGGCGGAGCCGATGTTGATATACCCTTGCAGTTAATACCGGATATCCATCGGCGAAATCGGATAAAGTTGGCCGATCCTTATGAGAATATCATAATATGTTCAAGCATTGAACACAATTTTAAATACAAATTCCAAAAATATAGTTTCAAGGGATCAGACCCAAGGAAAAATGAGACAAACAGCATGGTCTAAACCCAATTCCCTGCAGCCTAATACAAATACAGACATAAGTGGTGCGCTTATCGCACTTGAGAAAGGGTCGGATAGCATGTCAGCGTGCAGTGCGTTGATAAGTAGTTTTAAATAGATTTAAGATTTCATTGTATCTTACTTATAAGAGAATTTTAGAAAATAATAACATTTTCCAAAAGGAGCTCATTGGAGTAAGACCTATAAGTGGCTGCAGAAAAATCAAAATTATCAGCCCAGGGTAGCTAAAAAGTAAGACTGCGATCTGGGTAAAAAAGAGCCCAAAATCGTAGTCCTCTGTTGTTTCCCCCCAAAAGGGTAAGGAACACAGATAATGAAATTATTTAAATGACAATGAGCATAAAACTGTGTGTTTTTGTTTCGGAACAACACTGAGAATAAAAATTAAGTGCAAATATATGAAAAAATTAAAATAAATTATACAAATAATTATTTGTGTATTAGACTGTCCGAGGCTTTACATCGGAAAAGTTAAAAAAAATATATTTAAATGCCATTGAGCATAAAACAATAGAAAGAGAAAACAAAAATGTTTTCCTTTCTGTTTCGGAACAACACCGAAATAAACAATTATATACAAATATATGAAAAATTATTTACCGAGGCTTTACATCGGAAAAGTAAAAAAAAAAATAAGTTTTTCCGGAACAAGACCGGAAATTCATAAATATTGAAAATAATATACGGCGTGTTCAAGGCCAAATATCGAGCAAAAATAAAAAGTCGGGTTCATGGGAACAACGACAGCCAAAGTTTTTGGCATTTTATACGGCGGGACCAACGTCTGCGGCAGGACCACCGGGTAGAAGAACAACATAAGCGGCAGAAAAAACAACCAGCTTCACCATCAGCAGCATCAAGAGCGGATCCTTTTACATAATCTTCAGGAGGAACACGCATCAATATAGAAAGTTTAAAAAACGGCATGGTATGGTAAAAATTAAAAAAAAATATTTACAATGAAAAAAATAATAATTAAAAAAAAAAAAATTCGATAAAAAGGGTATTAATGATCAATTAAATTTTATTAAAAAAAAATTCAAATATAAAAAAAAAAAGAAAGGAAAGCTAACTTCGGGCGGAGCCGAAGTTGATATACCCTTGCAGCTAAAACAGGATATATATCGCTAAAATCGGATATAGTTGACCGATTCTTATGAGAATATCATAATATAACCAATAAATTACAAACTTCTATCTTGAAGGACCCCAAAGTTGGTATTTTTACCAAATACCATTTGCGATCGTTCAGTTATATGGCAGCTATAGGATATAGTCGGCCGATCCCGGCCGTTCCGACTTATAAACTGCGTGCAAATGATAGAAGGGTGTATTCAAAGCTTCAAGACGATTGCTTAAAAACAGAGAGACTAGTTCGCGTAGAAACAGACAAACAGACGGACAGACGGACATGCTTATATCAACTCAGGAGGTGATCCTAATCAAGAATATATATACTTTATAGGGTCGGAGATGTTTCCTTCACTGCGTTACACACTTTTGACCAAAATTATAATACCCTCTGAAAGGGTATAAAAATGCATTCTTTAGTACATACAGTGGCGAGCATAATTGAATGCATGTTCACGACTCAGACTGTCGTCACCCATTAAATCACCCCTCACTCAGGAGATGCACAATGCTGCCTTAGTCGCAACACCAAGGGCTCCATGCAATAACAAAATCCTTCAAAGGCACCTACATTTGTGGTCTCCAGAAGTAGCTGTACTGCTCAATGAAAAGCGAAGGCTTAGAAGGATCTGGTTCCGAACTAGGTATCCCAGCGACAAAACAGCTCTGAATCGTGCGACCAAAAGACTCACGAAGCTGCTCCAGAGGTTGCGGACTTGTGCTTTTGAAGAATACCTACGTCAAGTTGAGCCCGGCGACCCCGAGCACAACTTTTGGCAACTGACAAGTCACATCAAGCGTCCAAAGAAAAGGGTGGCTCAGGTTAGAAAACCAGACGGTGAGTGGTGCCGCTCCGATCAGGAGAGGGCGGACGCATTTGCTGCTCATTTGGAAGACGCCTTCACTCCATTCAATAGATGCTCGGAACTGGACCAAGCTGAGACTGAGAGGTTTCTGTCTCTACCCTGCACGGATTTCTGTCAATTGAAGCCAGTCTCGGAAGAGGAAGTTCAAGAGGAAGTCGCTGGCCTTAACACCAAAAGATCCCCGGGCGCGGATGGCCTTGAAGCACGTGCTATTAAACTTCTCCCCCCATTAGGTATCCAAAGGCTTACGCGCATATTCAACGCGTGCGTGGAGATCGGCCACTTCCCTTCTGACTGGTCATCCTCATTCCGAAGCCAGGAAAGCCTGAAGCTGATCTTGCCTCATACAGGCCGATAAGCTTATTATCAGTACTATCCAAGTTACTTGAGAGTATTTCTGCGCAGATTTCAGACCGTATTAGACGAGGCTGGCTTGATTCCAGACCATCAATTTGGTTTCAGGCGTTGTCACGCCACCCCGGAGCAATGCCACAGGATTGTACAAAAGATTCTAAACAGCCTGGAGGAGAAGAAATATTGTTGTGCAGTTTTTCTTGACGTCAAGCAGGCATTTGACAAGGTCTGGCATCCAGGACTACTAATGAAAATAAAAAGGAGCGTACCCCATGAGCATTACGCCTTCCTCAAGTCATACCTGATTGACAGGTCATTTAGGGTTAGATGTGGAGACGCAAGGTCAGATATTTTTTTTTTTTTTTTCCTTTTTACTCCTCTCGGGAGCTTAGGGACTCTACAAGGGTTCTCCACCTAACTTTATTTTTGCCGCTGTTTTTGCTTTATTGTGTCCCAGCTGATGTTCTTCCGGGCATTTCTCCTTCAAACTGCGCCAGTCTGGTTGGTTCAATTAAAGTCCTCACGTTCCCTTGTCCAATTCGTGTCCGTTTCGATATGCGAATGGTCGTCAACGGGGGGTGGGGGGGTGGTTGGTTTCTTCTCTTCTCTTCTTGTATTAGTTTCGTTAATCAATTGTTTTTTTTTCAGTTGATCCGGTGATTAGCCAGGTGCAACCTATCCCAGAGGTGGGGCTGCCACCTGTCGATATCTGGGAATACCGTTTTTCGACCTCACATGTTTAGTAGCATCGGAAAAAAAAACACTAAACATAATGAAGCCGAAAAACCGAAAGGTCAGATTATAGGCCCATTAAGGCAGGTGTACCGCAGAGTAGTGTCCTTGGTCCAATTCTCTGCACACTATACACAGCAGATATGCCTGTTATAGATGAAGGAGGTTTGCTAGCCGCAACATATGCAGACGACACAGCTTTCCTAGCTTCGGCCACAGGATGCCTCTGACTGTCTCCAGCGTCAGCTCGATGCCCTTGACCCGTGGCTTCAAAGATGGAACATTGCGATTAATCATGATAAGTCCGCCCAAACTACCTTTAATTTGAAGAGAGGCGACTGTCCACAGATTAGCATTGGAGGCACTGCCATACCACCCAACTCAATCCCTAAATACTTGGGAATGACTTTGGATAGGCGTCTAACATGGCGCAAACGAAAGCAAGTACAAGAAAAGCTGCGGCGGCTTTACTGGTTGATTGGACTTAAGTCAACCCTGAAGATGAGGGTAAAACTACTAATATATAAGTCAATAGTGACGCCAGTTTGGACGTATGGTATACAACTGTGGGCACAGCGAGTCCAAGAAATACGAAAGTCATTCAGCTGGCACAGAACAGAGCTCTCAGGACGCTGTCTGGGGCTCATCCTTACCATGACAATTTGACTATTCATGCTCAACTAGGCATCCCTACAGTCAGCGCTGAAGTTAGAAGATTCGCCGCTAAATACAAGGACAGACTAACACAACATCCAAACACATGTGCCACCTATTTGCTGGACAGCAGCACCACCATCAGAAGACTCAAGAAAAAGCATCCACTGGATTTACTAAATTAACTTTTTTAGATTCATAGCTTGTATTTATCAAACTCCTATTGTCAAGGTTATCTTAAACAAGAAAGGAAAGCTAACTTCGGGCAGAGCCGAAGTCGATATACCCTTGCAGTTAAAACCGGATATATATCGCAAACATCGGATTAAATTGGCCGATCCTTATGAGAATATCATATTATAACCAATTTATCACAATAAACAAGAAAGGAAAGCTAACTTCGGGCGGAGCCGAAGTTGATATACCCTTGCAGTTAAAACCGGATATATATCGCAAACATCGGATTAAATTGGCCGATCCTTATTAGAATATCATAATATAACCAATTTATCCAATTTATATAACCAAAAAAATCTAAAACAAAGTACCAAGCTTCCATCTTCAAAAATACCAAAGTTGGTATTTTTACCAAATACCATTTCCGATCGTTCAGTTATATGGCAGCTATAAGATATAGTCGGCCGATCGTTATGCAATTTGGTAGGTTGTATTAAGTGACCAAAAATATAATATGTACTTAGTTCCAGCTTTTTATCTTCAAAAACACCAAAGTTGGGTAATTTCCGATTGTTCAGTTATATGGCAGCTATAGGATATAGTCGGCTGATCCTTATGAAATTTGGCATGTTGTATTATTAAAAATAGCATTCGTACCAAATCCGAATTCTCTAGCTTTAAAAACACCGAAGTTATAACATTTCCGATCAATCAGATATATGGCAGCTATATGATATAGTCGGCCGATACTTTTGAAATTTGGTAGGTCGTATTATTTTGCCAAAAGTAGCATTCGTACAAAATCTGAACTCTGTAACTCTAAAAACACCAAAGTTATACCATTTCCGATCAATCAGTTATATGACAGCTATAGGATATAGTCGGCCGATCCCGGCCGTTCCGACTTATATACTGCGTGCAAAGGAAAGAAGGGTGTGTGCAAAGTTTCAAGACGATAGCTTTAAAACTGAGAGACTAGTTCGCGTAGAAACAGACAGACGGACAGACAGACAGACGGACAGACGGACAGACGGACATGCTTATATCAACTCAGGAGGTGATCCTGATCAAGAATATATATACTTTATAGGGTCGGAGATGTCTCCTTCACTGCGTTGCACACTTTTGGACAAAATTATAATACCCTCTGCAAGGGTATAAAAATCTAAAACAAAGTACCAAGCTTCCATCTTCAAAAATACCAAAGTTGGTATTTTTACCAAATACCATTTCCGATCGTTCAGTTATATGGCAGCTATAAGATATAGTCGGCCGATCGTTATGCAATTTGACACTTTGTATTAACTGACCAAAAACAGAATCTGTACTTAGTTCCAGCTTTTTATCTTCAAGAACACCAAAGTTGGGTAATTTCCGATTGTTTAGTTATATGGCAGCTATAGGATATAGTCGGCTGATCCTTATGAAATTTGGCATGTTGTATTATTTTGCCAAAAATAGCATTCGTACCAAATCCGAATTCTCTAGCTTTAAAAACACCGAAGTTATAACATTTATAACCGTTCCGACTTATATACTGCGTGCAAAGGAAATAAGGGTGAGTGCAAAGTTTCAAGACGATAGCTTTAAAACTGACAGACTAGTTCGCGTAGAAACAGACAGACAGACAGACGGACATGCTCATATCGACTCAGGAGGTGATCCTGATCAAGAATATATATACTTTATAGGGTCGGAGATGTCTCCTTCACTGCGTTGCGCACTTTTGGACAAAATTATAATACCCTCTGCAAGGGTATAAAAATTTAATTATTGTCCCTAACTGAGGACAGATTGTAAATAAAACTTTCAAATGTTACAAAAAAAAAAAAACCCATAAAATCATAGTCTTACTAAAAATCCAAAAGAGTTTGTTGTTTTCTATTAACTGTTTAATTCTTTATAAATGTGAATTAGATTTAAGATTAAGATTTAAATTAAAAACGAAAAAAGTTTTAATTGCTAAAATAATATTAATATTTTGTCCAAAGAAATTTATTTAAGATGACTTCCTATACGTGGTCAGACATGATCTCTACCAAATTTTCAATTTTATCTTTAGGAATACGTTTCCATTCAGCTCCCGAAGGTTTCCCGTCTATTAACGATTGACCAAAGATTTTCATATTGAAAAAAGAAATGCATTTAATACGAGTCCTAAGGTTCCCGAAGGTTGGCCATTTTTTAATGGAGCTGCTTCGTACTGCCTGAGTACTGTCTTTCACGATTGTCCAAAGATTTTCAATCGGATTGGGGTCGGGACTTCTGTTCGTCTGTCTGTTTCTATGCGAACTAGCCTGTCAGTTTTAAAGATATCTACATGAAACTTTTTACACACCCTTCTTTCCTTTGCACGCAGTATATAGGTCGGAACGGGATCGGCCGACTATATCCCATAGCTGCCATCTAACTGATTGATCGAAAATGCTATAACTTTGGTGTTTATAGAGTTAGTGAGTTCGAATAGTATGTAATGTAATGTAATTTTTGGCAATTTTATAATAAGACAATTTTATTAATACGACATGCGAAATAAGGATCCACCGACTATATCCTATAGCTGCCAACTTCAGGTATATCACCTTCGGCTCCGTCCGAAGTTAAATTTCGTTTCTTGTTTACAGTGATATCTATGAAGAAGCTTTGATTACTGTGTTTCGGCATATGGTGTCTTCAAATTTGAATGCTTTTGCTGACCCGAATAAACTGCTGCTCTTTAACACAAAGGTTGTCCCTTACATCCGAACAGAGTATAATGAACCCGTTTATTCGAAAATATCTACATTTCCCGTGGGAGCTCGAACCCAAGAAGATCAAAGATCTGCTCAGGAACGGTATTATTCGAACATCAATTTCCCCTATAATAACCCTATATGGGTTGTGGGAAAGAAAGGTACAGATGCATCGGGGTCGCCTAATGAAGGACTTGTGGTTGATTTTAGGAAATTAAATTCGAAGACTATTGCCGACAAATACCCGATCCCGAGTATTTCAATGATACTTTCAAACCTGGAAAAGGTAAACTAAATCGCAACCCTTGACCTTAAGTCTGGGTATCACCAAATTAAGCTAGCGGAAGGTGATCGAGAAAAGAAATGGTGGAAAAGACGAGTTTTGCCGATTACTTTTTGGCCTAAAAAACGCTTCCAGCAATCGGGAAATCGACGATGTCGTTAGCATAGCATAGCATAGCATATCGAAAGAGTTGAGTTTCTCTGTTGTCTGCAAAGAGCGTATGAAAACGAGCTTTGATAAGGTGAAGGCCATTAAAGAATTCAGAAAGCCCAGTAACGTTTGCGAATTAATTCATTTTTAGGCCTTGCTAGCTACTTTCGTTGTTTTATCAAGGATTTCGTAACGAGAGCATGACCTTTGACTAGACAACCCATTTCATACAACGAAAATGGACCCAAAAATTTCTTGCCACAGGCCCCAGAGCGAGTTCTTACTATCTTTATTACGCTCATCGTTCGTTCATCTTACTCATACTCGTACTCATACATCAGCTCATACTCTCATTGAATGCTTTCTGTTTCTCAGTCTCTGAAAGGAGCGCGATGAAGAAGGTTGGTCTGCGCTTAGATTGATCTTTATATTTATGCGTGTCATAAATTCACTTACATGGGTGCATGTGTGCGTGCGATTTCGTTTCGAAGCCAGCGCACACAAATTTTGATTTTTGTAACTTTTCAGGCTTGCTACCCTAAGAAAATTCGGATATTCGTTACAGGGTGAAATGACGAAAGATATTATATTATTTTTTATATCATATTTTATAATATTTCAGCATACATTTGACATTTATTTGGGAAAAAGATTTAAGGAATAAGAAATTTAGGTGGCAGTAAAATGTTTTGCTTATATATATTTTTACGAATCATTAAAAATCAATATACTGGGATAGAAACAGGGTATATTTCAGTCGACATCACTTAAAACTCCGATCGCTTTTAAGTTTTTATACTTCTTCGTGTAGATTGTGCCTGAATACCCTACCGATGGATGAATTTCCCACATTTTTCAAAACCATTCGACCTGACAACAGACGCTTCTTCTATAGGCATAGGTGCGGCTTTATCTCAAAATAAAAGACCGATGACCATGATTTCTAGAGCGTTAAAGGACAGGGAGGTTAATAACGCCACAAATGAGAGGGAGTTTTTGGCTATTGTATGGGCTTTAAAGTCTGATAGGACACCGATATTATTAATCTGAGTTAATTTTTCTAAGGCAATACCAAAGAGAGAATACGTAGCCTGGAGAGGGCAAGAATGATAAAAAGACATAAGTTTTCATTTTGATCAATAAGGTATTAAATCATACGCTTCCTTAAGATAACTTAAGGGTGTAGCACAGACCAAGCGGAAACTTGTAACGTCGGCATTAGATCGGTGTAGGTGGCAACCCCGGGGAGGGGAGATGGCAACCGATCTGGGTACCTTTTGCCGTAGTAGGACCGTAGCAAGGAGTTAGGCGTTTCTAATGTCCGGGGGTCTGGCAACCGGGGTGAAGCCGTTATTGGAAGCTGGAAGCTAAGCATAGGAATCCGCGTGGCCCTAGCATTTTCTTTTCCGTTTCTGGCGGGACCCAAGAAAGTTCATCCAATTAAAGAAGCAGAAAATTTACGTGGGAAGCGCGCAAGCAAGGTGGAGGACAAGACCATTCGGAAATCGCCAGTAAATCACAACAGCAAAACCGAAGCGCAGCTGGTTGGCAGACGCGCCAAAGGGTCGGCGCTTATGTGAGGCAGGTCGCGGATCATAGTGGCGGTGAGTGTGTGAGGTTAGGTCAGGGTCGATTGGGTCTGACATGTAATTTTGGCTCTTTAGGTCACGGAGGGCCTGGTACCAGGCGTACAGGTTGTTCGTAAAGAGAGAAGTTGGAGACGAGCGAGATTCCCAACGGTTCGAAGCGTCTACGGCGCAAATCAAGACGGTGCGCGGCGCGAAACCGCCCACGAGGCGTGGCCGCGAGGATCGCCGAGACGATAGGGTTCCTACCGGACGGCCAGGTCGGAGCAGTCGCCGGAGAAGCTAGCGCTAGGTCGTGGCCCGAGGCGAGCCAATCTCGGGAGCTAGACTCGGAGCGTTCGCGGCGCTTTTAAGGAACGCACCGCCGCAGAAAAGGGGAGCGAAATCAGTGCAGCTGGTGGCCTTGTGGTGCCACGAAGAAACGTGTGGAGTTGGTGAGCGGAGGGTTCCGTTCCGAATGAAGGCTTAGATTGGCTAGTTAAGCGAATATTTTGTTGTGTGAATGGGTTAGCGAAAGCTTTCCCGAAATATTATTCCTTTCCAGCTTCGAGCACGTGGAAGCGCTTCAACCAGCTCGTCGCGGATGAAAGGGGTAAGTGAATATTAGTAGTTTTATATAAAGCCAATAGAAGCGACACGGGACATTCCGGTCGTTAAACTACCGCATCGTCCGTATTCCCGGCCGAAGGGGGTCCACCCAGCGAACGATTGCCTTCACTTAGAAACCGCGAGCGATCCGATAGAGCAAAATCCCGATCCCGAAATGTAATAAGGGCATCGCCAAGCCAAGTCTAAAGTTGAATATCGCGCAAATATGTAATGCGATACCGCGTGCGCCAGATACAGTTAGCTTTTCACCACGGAGCGGTGTAAAAGAGCTGAGGGTGTAATTTTTATTTTATTATTTGGAGACCAAAGGGAGAGAGACATGAAATAATATATTAGTCGTTAATCCCCTAATCTAAACTAACTCTAATATTTATCAAATTGGAATTCATTGCGCCCGCGCTACTATTTTAAGTTTTTCATTTTCATCCATTTAATTTAGCATCTAGTTAGTAGACACGTAAGCCAAGAAGGAAAACTGAATTGTTAGCGAAATAAGGGGAAAAAAGGATGGGGATGAAGCAAACATATGAAATTACCTCAGTCTAATAAACATGAAAATTATAATGAGATAAAAGATAAATAATTCGCCTCGCTTAATTCGCCACTGCCTTGCCGCTGAACCACCCCCGACTTTCGCGTTCTCGGGGATCTTGAGGATCCAGATAGGATCTGTATCGAGAGGATTATGTTAGGCCTTCGCAGTTCGAGAGGCCGTGCACGCATTCTATTAATGACAAAATTTATGATCTACGAGGTTAGCATCAGGGAGAAAGAGGGGGCCCTATATGACCCACCCATTAGCCGACGAGGCCTAGCTGGCAACCGCGTGCAACCCCTTTTCTCAGCCGTTGGTCCAGAGATGCCCCTAGGTTGACTGTTCGACGTTATTATTATTTCCAACTAGTGGCCATGTTTTCAGTATGGCTAAACGCAGCCATGTTTTGCGATCAAATCATTTCGGTTGGTTATAGTAGCATAGTAGTAACCAGACCAAAAGCCTCAGCAGCGGTGCGGGTACCGCATGGAATTTTACACTTAGTGAAAGGGTAGACCACGGTGCCACAGCAATCGCAGCAATAGTTTGGAATAGCAGTTCAGTATCTCGCGTAGGATTTCAGGAGGGAAAGGACTAACCTGGCCACGAGGTATGACTGGTGAGTTGCAATTGAGCAAAGGGACGGGAGAACTGGCGCTGCAGTCGCTTGGAGAGCAGGATCAGTCAGCAAAACTGATGTCTGACCACGCCTTGAGATTGGCAGTTAGGACCCGTCGTCCCCTAGTAGAGAAGATGGACGCTTGGAATTCAGTCGTAGGAGCTACGAGTGACCACGTCTTAAGAGATATAGGTGTTGACTCGCGGTGCCTGGGAATAGCAGGGACGGGCGACGAAGAGCCGTAGAGGGGAGTTGCTCGAGACACCTCCCGAACAGATCAGGATGAGGAGCAAAGCAGAAAGAAGAAGAACAAAAGTCAGCGTGTATTGGCGGTAGGCAAGTTAAACGAGGGCGCAGTTTGGTTTCATATTAAGAGTAATCAGAGTTGGGGTAGTCGAAGAGAGAGCATTAGGTAGTGTATCTTCAGATTTAAACAGTAAAATAAGAAAGAATGAATCCGGCAGAGGCAGAGAAGGGGGCAGCGACACCCATGAAGATGCCCATCTGCATGATATGCAACAAAGAAATGGCAGAGCCAGGACCAAATGCGGGCACGAATTTTACAAGACATGCATAAAAACACATGCCAGGTCGAATTCGTCATGCCCGACGTGCAAGGTAGTGTGCTTTGAGAAAGTCCAAGCGGCAAGTGGCACGACCGCTGCGAGTACGAGCCAGCAAACTCGCCGGCCAGACTCACCCGGCGGGACTAGCCAAGCAGGCTCTCAGGCCGAATCTCTAGGAAGCACAGCGGAACTGCAAGCTTTTGTGTCCCAATCAGTGAGCGCCATGCAGGCGACATTACTGGAATAGCTATCGGCACAGGTGGACAGACTATTCCTCCAAAGGGAGCGTCCAGAAAGGGATGAAGAAGTGAGAGCTGGGGTCCACGAACAACCCAGTGGGGTTTACGAAAATGAAGGAGCGATTCAAGATCAAAGTTACAGTTTTAGGAAAGGTATACGGCAACAAGCAGAACAAGGCCTAGCGTACAGACCAGATAAGGTGGGCCACATTATAAACAGTTGGAAGATTCGGTTTAGCGGACATCCAGAGGGGATGACTGTCGATAATTTCATCTATCGGATAGAAGCATTGACCCACCAAACACTGGATAGTAATTTCTCAGCTCAGAGAATTCAGAGAATTTTACTGGCGTTTCCATAAGTTTAATAGAGGGATGAGATGGAGCGAGTTGTGCGACGCGCTTAGAAATCATTTCAGGGACAATAAAACGGATGAGGACATACGCGAAGCAATAAGAGACCGAAAGCAACGCGAAAGAGAGGATTTTGATTCATTTTACGAGGCGGTAGAACAACTGATGGATGGTTTGAGTATTCCCTTGAGCGAAGCCACCCTAGTAGAAATGGTTAGAAGAAATCTCAGGTCCGAGATCCGCCACGAGTTACTGAATGTATCAATACGTTCGATAGGCCACTTACGAGAAGTTTGCAGGCGTCGTGAACGATTCTTAGAGGAAGTGCGTCGAGATAGCAGCGCGTCAAAGGCGGGTTGGACAAAGAAGGCATATGGGGAAACCCAGAGACGAGAAGATAAAGGCCCGCATAGGGGCTATGCGTCCGGCAAAGCTGTAGCGGAATTAGGCAGTGATCTGGAATGGGAAGAGGCCCAAGAGTTCACGGACGAGGAAGCAGACGAAGTGGAGGCTGTGGCTCTCATCTGCTGGAATTGCAGGAAGGAGGGTCACTGGTATCACGATTGCGCAGGAAAGCGGAAGGTTTTCTGTTTTGGATGCGGGTCACCTAATGTGTATAAGCCATCTTGTCCGAAATCCCACCCCAGCGCATTCCGTTAGGCTCAAACAAGGACAAGTAGAAGAGAAGAAAGAGAGCGACAACGAGCATCGCGAAGGAGAGCATAGTAAGGTTAAGGTAGATAAGATTAGGTCTAGAAACACTAACAGGTTAAGGCAATATTGGAGTTCGTTAAGGAAAATAGAAACAATAAGGTATAAAACTTCGGACAAGCGTCCATTTGCAGAAGTTAGATTGTTAGGAGAAGTAGTCCTGGGTCTGCTTGACACAGGGGCAGCGGTCAGTTGTATCGGAGGGGGTTTCGCAGAAAGGTTCATAAAGAGCAAGGCAGACTTCAAGAAAGAAGACTTCGGAAAGAAACAACAGTGAGCACGGCTGATGGACAACGACAACAAGTTGTGGGACAGCTGACGACGGATGTGGAATTCAAAGGCCGAAGCAAAACTCATACCTTTTACCTAGTTCCCACGATAAGCCAAGATCTGTACCTAGGTATTGATTTTTGGAAGAGTTTCGAACTTTTGCCCTTGGAGTTCCAGGTCGGCGAGATTTGGGTAAGGCAGGAGTTGTCCGAAACCCGGCAAACCAGTTTACAGGCGGTAATAGAGCTATTTCCATCTTTCGCCAAGCTAGGCCTGGGCAAAACCCATTTGATTAGTCACAGTATCGATGTCGGAAAGACGAAAGCGGTAAAGCAGAGGCATTATCCGGTGTCTCCGGCAGTAGAGAAGCTGCTCTACGGAGAGGTCGAGAGGATGATAAAGCTAGGGGTGATCGAAGAATCGCAAAGTGCTTGGTCGTCGCCGGTGGTGCTAGTGCAGAAGCCAGGCCAAGTCCGGTTATGTTTGGACTGTAGGAAAGTGAATAGCTTCACCCAATGCGATGCCTATCCACTACAACAGATTGACGCAATCCTAAGCAGACTGCCTAAAGCGTTGTTCATTTCGAGTCTGGACTTGAAGGACGCTTGCTGGCAGATCCCGCTGGAACCAGCTTCACGCGATAAGACCGCGTTTACCATTCCAGGGAAGCCTCTTTACCAGTATAGGGTCATGCCTTTCGGGCTCATGAATGCTTCTCAAACCATGACGCGACTCATGGATAAAGTTATTCCGGCCGCGCTACGGAACGAGGTATTCGTGTATTTGGACGACCTGCTTGTCGTATCCGATACTTTCGAATCGCATCTAGCGGTCCTAACGACGGTGGCGAAGCACATAAAGCAAGCGGGGCTAACGTTGAATATCGAAAAGAGCCATTTCTGCATGAGAACTGTAAAGTATCTAGGTCACGTGATCGGGGAAGGCGTCATAAGGACAGATCCCGAGAAAATATCTGCCATGGTAGACTACCCGGTTCCGCGGACATTGAAGGCATTACGCAGTTTTCTAGACCGGATGGTATAGCAAATTTATAAGTAACTATGCGGATATAGCAGCACCTCTAACCGATTTGGTGAGACCCAAATGCCGTTTTACAATGTCGCAGGCGGGTTTGGAGGCGTTCTCAAAACTCAAAAACGCAATGTGTCAGGCTCCGGTTTTGCATAGTCCAGATTTCAGGAAACCGTTCTACATCCACTGCGACGCAAGCAGTTATGGGATCGGCGGAGTATTGGTTCAGAAGACGGAAGGAGAAAAAGGGGACGAGTACCCAATTGCCTTCGTCTCGAAGAAATTGAGCAAGGCCCAACGGAACTATTCCGTCACGGAACAGGAATGCCTGGCCGCTATTATTTGCATTAAGCGGTTCAGACCTTACGTAGAGGGACACAGATTTACGGTGATTACAGATCACGCATCGTTAGGGTGGCTCATGGCACCAACCAGACCTAAGGTCTCGGCTGGGACGATGGGCGTCGAAGCTACAGGCGTATTAATTCCGAATAGAACATCGGAAGGGCAAACTTCATGTTGTTCCTGACGCGTTGTCTAGGACGTATGAAGGAGAAGCAGAGGAGGAGGTAGTCGCCGGCTTAGGGATGGACTATAAATCTCCATTTTTCGAGACGGATGAGTATAAGACTCTAAGAAACACGGTCGAAGCTAACAAGGAAACAGTGCCAGACTTGAAAGTCATGGAAGGGAAGGTTTTCCGTCGGGCGAAACAAGATCAGGAAGTAGGGCTAGGTGAGAGTTTCGCGTGGAAGTTATGGGTGCCGAACGAGATGATCCCCGATGTAATGAAAGAAGCCCACGACAGTCCCACAGCAGCCCATGGAGGGATCCATAAAACGCTGGAGAGGATTCGACGGATGTACTACTGGCCAAGATTAGTTAGGGACGTGAAGCACTACGTAGGCAACTGTGGGGTTTGCAAAGCGTGCAAGGTACCCAACCAAATAACGAGACCCGCGATGGAAAGGCCAGCAAAGATTTTTCCAGAGAATTTATGTGGACTTTTTAGGGCCGCATCTAAGATCCAAAAGTGGGAATATCGGAATATTTATTGCACTAGACTACTATACTAAATTCGCTTTCCTCAAGGCGGTAATAAGACTGTCGGCCGATGTAGTAGTGAACTACATGAGGCAGGAATTGTTCCACACATTTGGAGTTCCGGAAACGGTGTTCTCGGACAATGGGACACAATTCAAGGGCGAAGCGTTTAGAAGGCTAATGCGGGAAAATCGGGTGACGCAGATTTTTACAGCGGTTCATTCGCCGCAAGCTAATGCATCCGAAAGGGTGAATAGGTCCATCATCGCAGCCATAAGGTCTTACGTGAGGGAAGACCAAAGAAACTGGGATGAACACCTCAGTGAGACCTGCTGCGCGTTAAGAACTTCAGTCCATTCCGGAACGGGCGCAACCCCGTATTATTTAGTGTTCGGGCAACAGTTTGAGGGATCAGGAGCATCGTACAAGCTCATGAGGAAGCTAGGGCTCTTGGAGGATAGAGAGATTCGGTTATCCCTGGAGGATTCGTTGGACTTGGTACGGGCCCAGGCTCAGAAGGTCTTAGCGAAGCAAACGGAGAAGAATGAAAGGCGGTACAACGCACGGCCCAGAGAGGTGACGTATCGAGAAGGACAAAAGATTTTCCGTAGGAACTTCAAACAAAGCAACTTTGCGATGGGTTACAACGCCAAGCTTGGCCCAAGATAAGGCGAGAGTTCGTAAGAGAACGGGCACTTCAACCTACGCCTCCGTGGTTTAGCTAAACAGGATCGTGTGAGACCCTGTTCTAGCTCATGCGAAGGGGGCATTTTATAACGTCGGCGTTAGATCGGTGTAGGTGGCAACCCCGGGGAGGGGAGATGGCAACCGATCTGGGTACCTTTTGCCGTAGTAGGACCGTAGCAAGGAGTTAGGCGTTTCCAATGTCCGGGGGTCTGGCAACCGGGGTGAAACCGTTATTGGAAGCTGGAAGCTAAGCATAGGAATCCGCGTGGCAATAGCATTTTCTTTTCCGTTTCTGGCGGGACCCAAGAAAGTTCATCCAATTAAAGAAGCAGAAAAATTTACGTGGGAAGCGCGCAAGCAAGGTGGAGGACAAGCCCATTCGGAAATCACCAGTAAATCACAACAGCAAAACCGAAGCGCAGCTTGTTGGCGGACGCGCCAAAGGGTCGGCGCTAAAGTGAGGCAGGTCACGGATCATAGTGGCGGTGAGTGTGTGAGGTTAGGTCAGGGTCGATTGGGTCTGACATGTACTTTTGGCTCTTTAGGTCACAGGGCCTGGTACCAGGCGTACAGGTTGTTCGTAAAGAGAGAAGTTGGAGACGTGCGAGATTCCCAACGGTTCGAAGCAGTCTACGGCGCAAACCAAGACGGTGCGCGGCGCGAAACCGCCCACGAGGCGTGGCCGCGAGGTTCGCCGAGACGATAGGGTTCCTACCGGACGGCCAGGTCGGAGCAGTCGCCGGAGAAGCTAGAGCTAGGCGTGGCCCGAGGCGGCCAATCTCGGGAGCTAGACTCGGAGCGTTCGCGGCGCTTTTAAGGAACGCTCCGCCGCAGAAAAGGGGAGCGAAATCAGTGCAGCTGGTGGCCTTGTGGTGCCACGAAGAAACGTGTGGAGTTGGTGAGCGGAGGGTTCCGTTCCGAATGAAGGCTTAGATTGGCTAGTTAAGCGAATATTTTGTTGTGTGAATGGGTTAGCGAAAGCTTTCCCGAAATATTATTCCTTTCCAGCTTCGAGCACGTGGAAGCGCTTCAACCAGCTCGTCGCGGATGAAAGGGGTAAGTGAATATTAGTAGTTTTATATAAAGCCAATAGAAGCGACACGGGACATTCCGGTCGTTAAACTACCGCATCGTCCGTATTCCCGGCCGAAGGGGGTCCACCCAGCGAACGATTGCCTTCACCTAGAAACCGCGAGCGATCGGATAGAGCAAAAGCCCGATCCCGAAATGTAATAAGGGCATCGCCAAGCCAAGTCTAAAGTTGAATATCGCGCAAATATGTAATGCGATACCGCGTGCGCCAGATACAGTTAGCTTTTCACCACGGAGCGGTGTAAAAGAGCTGAGGGTGTAATTTTTATTTTATTATTTGGAGACCAAAGGGAGAGAGACATGAAATAATATATTAGTCGTTAATCCCCTAATCTAAACTAACTCTAATATTTATCAAATTGGAATTCATTGCGCCCGCGCTACTATTTTAAGTTTTTCATTTTCATCCATTTAATTTAGCATCTAGTTAGTAGACACGTAAGCCAAGAAGGAAAACTGAATTGTTATCGAAATAAGGGGAAAAAGGGATGGGGATGAAGCAAACATATGAAATTACCTCAGTCTAATAAACATGAAAATTATAATGAGATAAAAGAAGAATAATTCACCTCGCTTAATTCGCCACCGCCTTGCCGCTGAACCTCCCCCAACTTTTGCGTTCTCGAGGATCCTGAGGATCTAAATAGAATCTGTTTTGACAGATAGAATCTGTCTGCTATGTCTGGCCCTCGCAGATCGAGAGGCCGTGCACGCATTCTATTAACGATAGAATTTATGATTTTCGAGGTGAGCATCAGGGAGAGAGAGGGGGCTCTATATGACCCACCCATTAGCCGACGAGGCCTAGCTGGCAACCGCGTGCAACCCCTTCTCTCAGCCGTTTGTCCAGAGATGCCACCTTACAAGGTTGACTGTTCGTTACAAACATTAGGAGGTCTATTGGAAATCAAAAAAGATTCAGTTTACTCAACAGGAGTGAGTGATTGATTGAATCGAATGCTTTACTGAAGTCTGTAAAATAAAATTAGAAATCAGTTAGAAATCCCTTTCGAAAGCCATTTATGACAAAGGATGTAAACTCCAGTAAATTAGAGGTAGTGGAGCGACGCTTAATAACGCCATGCTGATGAGCCATGCCATGCCATTGAGAAAAGATCGGGCAAAGGTGTTGCAAATAAGGGGTAATTATGTTTTAAAATGACTAAGAAATTGCCGACAATTTTCAGGTGACTTTTTAATAAGTTAAAAAGTCTATGTAGAGGTTGGCACAGACCTCTAGCCAGGTACTCCTTCGGGGCCTGGCAAATAAAATGGTTTGACCCTTAAAAGATCTGAAAATAAGTTTTTTACGTAGAAAGACTAGGCCCATATCCCATATGTACCATATTCACCCCACCTTCTAAGCGCCAGGTCATGTTCAAATGGTTTTGAACGATTCCGGCGACTAAAATAAAATTTAACTTGTTTAAAAAAAAAAAAGAAAGACGGGCAGAAAAAAAATGATCTGTCATTTTAGTTTTTTGAAAAAATTGTGCAAATATATAGACAATGGCTTTTAAAACTGGTTTGGATCCTAATTAAATTGCACAATAAGCGTTAGCCTTTTCTCAATCTCCTCGTAAACTACACTTTTTACATTGCACTATGTTCAAAAAGTCCCAAATTGCTTCATTTTTTGGACCACGCCTTTTGACTCGCCCATATAACCATAAAATTGCAATTTTCGTTTTTTTTTTTAAATTTTTTTAAAAATATTTTAACGTAATATATTTAATAAATTAGCCCTTAGTGTATTTAATTAATATATTTCTAGCAAATTGGCTTTATAAATTTGATTTGTATACCTGAAAAATTAGTTGGGGGGTGGTATAGTCCTCATTTCGGTTGACTCCTTTCTGAAGAGGTGAAATCACAAGAGTTTGCTGACATAGAATTTATTTGCATTTAAATCACTTTGACCGCTAAATCTTTATACATAATGTGTTCATATATACCGCCTTCGTCCGAACCGCCCACATGTTGGCATCATTTGTCCGCTATTCAATCAGTTTTCAATCTTATAACTGATCGTGACCAGCTTGTAGCTGTGGGTGACTTTAATATCCCAGAATTAAAGTGGTCCAATGTCGATAACTCACCATCTTTATCACTTATCACGCACCATGACTTCATCGCGGGCATGTTTGACATCTCTCTACGACAAATTAACCATGTTAGAAATTCGTTAGGTCGTCTTTTAGATTTATGTTTTGTACCTTTTCAACCCCCTTTTCAACCCCTTTTTTGCCCTTTTCAACCCCAGAGGATCCATATCACACCACGATTGAGGTTTCAATCGGAACCATTTCTGGTGTCGATCAGAAGTTTTCATGCGTGGCAAATAAGATTCGCTGTTTCCGAAAAGCGGATTTTGACAAACTTTATAGCCTTATCGATACATATGATTGGTCTGATATTCTGCCAAGCACGATCTAACTGTCACCTTAAAAAATTTTTACGAAACTTTAAATATATTTTTTGGCTCATGTGTGCCATTAAAATTCATCACCTCTGATCAGGCCATTACCGATCTATCCGCACAATTTTTTCAAACAACTTATTCTCGGCGTAAAACGACAGATCAGCCTTACGCATGCAACATTCAATCTGAAAAACTTTTTTTTGGTCCGTTTTTCTCCGGGAATAGCTTTTTATATGATCTTCTAAGGGTCAAACGCGTTTATTTGCCACATGGAGTATTAGACTGTGTGCAAAAAAACTGTACCAAGGCTCTGTGCAACCTCTAAATAGACTTTTCACCCTTATATCAATGACCGGATACCCAAATCGTCACAATTTCTTGATTGCTCGGCTCAGGGAAAGAATTTCGGCCCCATGTCTTAGATCATCTTCATTCAACTATTTCTACATGATATTAACACATTTTCAAAGAGAAAAATATTATTTTAAATTTCAAATTGACATATTAAAAAATAGTGTTCTGAGTCACGACTGGGTACCCATTTAAAAAGCATTGAGAATTATGAAGAATGATAAATTTTTGAGTGTTAAAAATACTGATGAGTAATAAAAAGTACTGATGATTATTGCCTTGTTCCTTGTTAATGCCTTGATATTTGCTTGTTGAGAGCAAGTTGTTCGCTCAATTCTAATAAAAACATACGACGGGCGTTCGTCTTTTTTGGCAGCATAGAGTTGTTCTCTTTGTAAATTACAATTGCTGCGAGTGCGCTTTCATCGAGAACATTGAAAAACATTGCCAAGGGCACCCTATTCTTCCGTCGGTGTATGGTATATCTGCCGGCCATCATGCCCAACGTATCAACTCCAGCTTTATACCGATTATATTGCAAAAAGTTCCAAGTTCATCGTCGAAAGCAGTATAACTGCTTTATTTTTCTTCGGCACATACGAAAAAATCGTCGTATTTTCGTGAAAGCCGAAAAGTGTGGATAATTCTGCACGATCCTTTGACGCAGTCATCTCCTTTGGAATGTACGGCTTGTTTTTTCGCAGGGTTCTTATGATGTTCAAGTCTCACGTCAATAGGAGCTTAGCGATCGGGGAAGTCGTAAAGAAATTGTACATGCTTATGTTCCTTCCACTTTCTTTGTTCGGTGCTGCTTATTTTTTGACAATATTTTCAACTTGATTTTGTTTTCTTACATTGCCAAATTTCCAGGTGTAAATAATGCCGTTAAGCATCATAAATCCGCCACACTTTGAAACCGTAACCAGTTTTCACTAATTGGAGCTGCTTTGTTCTCTTTGGATCGTTGGTCTCGCGTCCGTGCATCACGAATCTGATAAAACGTAAGATGTTCCAAAAACGATTAAAATGATGATGTTTATCACATCGCAGTTGTATGGTCCTACATTACGAATGTAGGAAACGTCGTTTGCTTTTACCATAAACTTGTAGGTTATATCAAAGATTATAAAGTACATAGATGGGACATCATAGATGGGATACACGAAAGATGCTGGCCCTCTGCAATGGTATAATGAATTCAAATCAGGCTCGGAACGTCAACTTTTTTATACCCTTGCAGAGGGTATTATAATTTTGGTCAAAAGTGTGCAACGCAGTGAAGGAGACATCTCCGACCCCATAAAGTATATATATTCTTGATCAGGATCACCTCCTGAGTTGATATAAGCATGTCCGTCTGTCTGTCCGTCTGTCTGTGTGTTTCTACGCGAACTAGTCTCTCAGTTTTAAAGCTATCGTCTTGAAACTTGGCACACACCCTTTTTTCCTTTGCACGCAGTATATAAGTCGGAACGTCCGGGATCGGCCGACTATATCTTATAGCTGCCATATAACTGATTGATCGGAAATGCTATAACTTCGGTGTTTTTAAAGCTAGAAAATTCGGATTCGGTACGAATTTTTTTTGGTAAAATAATACATGTTAAATTTCATAAGGATCAGCCGACTATATCCTATAGCTGCAATATAACTGAACAATCGGAAATTACCCAACTTTCGTGTTTTTGAAGATTCGTACAGATTCTATTTTTGATTCTATTATTATATTCTAAGTCCTTATTTCGGTGGACTCCCTTCTGAAGAGGTGAAATCACAAAAGTTTGATGACATAAAATTTTTTTTTTTTTATTAAAATCATTTTGTTCGCTAAATCTTTATACATAACATGTTCATATATACCGCCTTCGTCCGAACCGCCCACATATTGGCATAATTTTTCCGCTATTCAATCAGTTTTTAATCTTATAACTGATCGTGACCAGCTTGTAGCTGTGGGTGACGTTAATATCCCAGAATTAAAGTGACCCATGTCGATAACTCACCATCTTTATCACTTATCACGCACTATAACTTCACCGCGAGCATGTTTGACTTGCCTCTAGGTCAAATTGACCATGTTAGAATTTCGTTAGGTCGGCTTTTAGACTTATGTTTTGCATCTGATCCTGATAGTACCACTCTCTCCAGAGCTTTTCCAAGGCAAATAAGCTTCGCTGTTTCCGTAAAGTTGATTTTCACAAACTTAATAGCCTTATCGATATATATGATTGGTCCCATATTCTGACATGCACCGATCTAAATGTCACAGAAAAATTTTACCGTACTTTAAATACATTTTTATACCCTTGCAGAGGGTATTATAATTTTGTCCAAAAGTGTGCAACGCAGTGAAGGAGACATCTCCGACCCTGTAAAGTATATATTTTCTTGATCAGGATCACTTCCTGAGTTGATATGAGCATGTCCGTCTGTCCGTCGGTCCTTCTGTCCGTCTGTCTGTCTGTCTGTTTCTACGCGAACTAGTCTCTCAGTTTTAAAGCTATCGTCTTGAAACTTGGCACACACCCTACTTTCCTTTGCACGCAGTATATAAATCGGAACGGGATCGGCCGACTATATCATATAGCTGCCATATATCTGATTGATCGGAAATGTTATAACTTCGGTGTTTTTAAAGCTTCGGTGTTTTAATTCGGATTTGGTACGAATGCTATTTTTGGCAAAATAATACAACGTGCCAAATTTCATAAGGATCGGCCGACTATATCCTATAGCTGCCATATAACTGATTGATCGGAAATGCTATAACTTCGGTGTTTTTAAAGCTAGAGAATTCGAATTTGGTACGAATGCTATTCTTGGCAAAATAATACAACCTACCAAATTGCATAACGATCAGCCGACTATATCTTAAAGCTGCCATATAACTAAACGATCGGAGATGGTATTTGGTAAAAATACCAACTTTGGTATTTTTGAAGATGGAAGCTTGGTACTTTGTTTTACATTTTTTATTGTAATAAATTGGTTATATTATCATATTCTCATAAGGATCGGCCAATTCAATCCGGTTTTTGTGATATATATCTGGTTTTAACTGCAAGGGTATATCAACTTCAGCTCCGCCCGAAGTTAGCTTTCTTTTCTTGTTTTTGACTCATGTGTGCCATGGAAATATGGAAATATCTAACAACTACTAAAAATAGGCTTTTACTTAAATAAATAAAAAACCTGCAGTAGTATAGATTTTTCAAGATATCTACTAGCTGGGTAAAATTTTACCGTGCATAACGCTGAATTTTACAGGAATTATATTGGCCGCTGCCGGATAAAATTTACTCAGGATCCGAAGCAGTTATAAAATTTTGTTAACACAAACCGTAAACATGTAGCTTTCCCACCTCTGCTTACGTTTGAAAATTCATGTGCGACCTCTGATTTGCCGATCTATTAACAGAATTTTTTCAAACAACTTATTCTTCACCTAAATAAACAGATTAGCCTTACGCATATAACATTCAGTCAGCAAATCTTATTTTCTGTCCGTTTGTTTCCGAGAATTGCTTATTATCTGATCTTCTAAAGGTCAAACCCATTTATTCGCCAGGCCCCGATAGAGTACCAGGGTGTGTGTTAAAATACTGTGCCAGGGCTCTGTGCAAACCTCTTCTAAGACTTTTAAACTTATCTTTGAAAACCTCGATTTTTCCCCTTAAGTGGAAGGAATCATTCATAATTCCCCTACATAAAAAAGGGAAAAAGTCTGAGGCTGCCAACTACAGAGACATCTCTAAGTTGTCGGCAATTCCAAAGTTGTTTGAAAAATAATCACTCCTCATTTGCAACACGTTTGCCCTTCGATCATCTCTTCTTGTCAGATTGGCTTTATTAGGCGTGGCTCCACCACCATGAACCTATTGGAGTTGACATTCTTTGTCATAGATGGCTTTCGTAAGGGATATCAAACCGATGTAATTTACACAGACTTTAGCAAAGAATTTGATTCAGTTAATCACTCACTCTTGTTGAGTAAACTAAATATGCTGTGACTTTCTGCAGACCTTTTAATGAGGATGTCCAGCTGCTTACAAAAAATCTAGAATTAATAATCTAGAATTTTAAATCTCCTTATTAACTCCTCTTAGATTAATAAATTACTTTATTATAAAGCTTAAATATATACTAATTATTCGTTTACTCGAGCGCCCCTCGGTCTTCTGGGTCTCTTAGCTTTATTATGAATAAGAAAATGAACAAGATAATTGATTCACAAGCCATTTCCAAAGTTCGCGAAAAAAAAAAATCCAATCATACCCCAAATGTTAATTTAACTAAAGTAGACTGCTCGAATGCACCACCTTCAGTCAGGAAAGCATTTTTAAAAATGCTAAGCGGTAGGAAAAATGTCTTCGCAGACTCAAATGAAGCCCTACTTTACAACACGTCGGCGATTGCCACAATCAAGACAGTGCAATGAGCAACCCATTTATGCTAGACTTCACCCATTTCCTATGGGAGAAGCCGATTTTGTCAATAAAGAAATCCAAGATCTTTTAGTCGGCCGATCGTTATGCAATTTGGTAGGTTTAATTAACTGACCAAAAATAGAATCTGTACGAATCCGTAGAATCTCCAACTTTCTATCTTCAAAAACACAATAGTTTGGTAATTTCCGATTGTTTAGTTATATGGCAGCTATAGGATACAGTTGGCTGATCGTTATGAAATTTGGCATGTTGTATTATTTTGCCAAAAATAGGATATAGGGAATTCGGTTGTGTTAGTAGACACAAATCCCGGCACAAATCCCGACACAGAGCTGCAATGGCTGGCTTTCTAAAACCTGCAACGACAAATGCCTCAGCATATGGCATTGGTGCAGTGCTTTCCCAAGAGGGAGAAAAACGCAGCTTCGTTCTCTTTGGAAACAAGAGACGGCATAACATTGACTTCATTTGCGAGATTTAATTGCTTTAGGAGCTCGCGGACATCATAGTTCCTAAAAGCGTAAATGGCTTTCATTTTCACACGCTAGCAATGATACATTGGTGCGACAATTCCCTGTCACTGCAAAAACCGAGTAACGGATATTTTTGCAATCGCTGAAAGGCGAGAAATTCTTACTATCTAGCACAACAGAGCTCACTGATCTGCCCAAGAAAACGTGAAGCAGTACCCGAGTACTCTCGGAGTACTAGTTCCCGATAATGACCAAACTAGCGAATGAAATAGTCGCTAATGACATGCGCTAAGGCTAAATACGACAGACATGTCATGTAAGAGAAATGCTGCACATAGACATTTTCTCCACGGATAAAAAATATTTCGACATATATTGCGACAAAGAACCATTGTAGAACTCACACTGCATCGTCCATGGTGGAAACCACTTCGGTGTTATCATCTCAAATGCGCCGCCCTTCACAGTGTCTCAAACGGTCAAGTGGAAACGTTTCCAAACAAGTGGAAAGTGGAACGTTTCCACAGCACTCTGGTATAGCTTTCTAGATGCCTTAAAATCGATAAGGGCTTTAGCAATACCGTAGAGCTGATCCTACTGGCTACGGTTAGATAAAACAAATCTATCCATTTGGTAATCGACAAGAGGCCGGCTGATGTGGTTCAAACGCAATCGAATGACCCATAGTACGCCTACATGATAAGATAAAACACGCCCAGAATAATCTCCGAAGCAGGAAAAACGCTTCCCGACAAAACCCGAGTGTTAGAGGTTGTCTAACAAGTCCTAGGAAAGTCCAGCAGGCGACTAGGAATTAAACTCTCACCATTATGTGAAGAAAAAATAGGGGAAGCGGACATGGGGACCACAGTCCTCATTAAGGAGAGGGTGGTCCACAAAGACGACCTTAGGTAGGCCGAGCATACCTAATATTGGTGTATTCGCTCGTGTGATAATTTTTCATTATACCCTTGCAGAGGGTATTATAATTTTGGAAAGAAGTGTGTAACGCAATGAAGGAGACTTGTTCGATTCTATAAAGTATATTTATTCTTGATCCGGATCACCTTGTTTGGTCATTGAGCGTTTTCAATGCCATTAAAATAAAAAGACGAATTTAATCAAGTTCAACGTTATAAATTTTATTTGGGCCGCATATGAAATAAGGATTTGAGTACAATGTTTGAAATCCAATTTAGGATGCGAGCGCAATAAGGAGCCGAACGAGAGTGGCGCCAACCTTCCAGAATAGGCTGAGCGGATGCTCGCTACTTTAAATGCCGAATTAGTGAAGCCGAGCGGCCGAAAGAGAGTCGGCTTGCGACAAACAAAACGTCAGTTAATAATTAATTATTTTATTTAAGTTAGTTTCTAGCTTCTTGACCCGACATTCTCCCCCCAGTTGGGGCTTCTACTCCAACTTCATCCTTAAGGGGCAAAAGGCACAGCTTAGTCACTGCTCGCTTGGTCACTCCAGATGAGGTTTTTATCACCGCCACTCGAAAGATTCCATCTCGACCAGGGATTAGCTCCATTATTCTCGCAAGCGGCCATTTCATCGGAGGTAGGTTTTCGTCCTTTACTAGCACCACATCGTTCGGTGCCAGGGCAGGACCGGAGGCTCGCCATTTGGAGCGCTGCTGGAGAAGGCTTAGATACTCCTCCTTCCATCGCTGCCAGCTGTCCAACCGGTTGAAATTCAGCTTCGTCACATCAGGCTCGATAAAGCTGAGTGACGGACCACCAGTTAAAAAATGAGTCGGGGTCAGAACATCAAGGTCTGCAGGATTTTCTGAAAGCGACAATAAGGGTCGTGAATTTATAACAGTACCAATATGGCACAGCAGCGTTCGCAGCTCCTCGAATCCCAGAACTGCAGATCCGACAGCTCGGTAAAAATGGTGCTTGGCGGTTTCAACAGCCGCTTCCCACAGACCACCGAAATGCGGAGATCGAGGAGGAATAAAATGCCATTCGATGGACTCCATAGAGCAAAAATCCAGTAGTGCCCGTTGATGCTCTTCACTTAGAAACAATCGACGCAGCTCCTTCAGCTCGTTTTTGGCTCCAACAAAGTTGGTTGCGTTGTCCGACCAAATATGTTGAGGCCTTCGGCGAGTGCATATAAACCGCTTCAAAGCCTGTAAAAAAGACATTGTGGACAGATCTCTTACAAGCTCCAGGTGGACGGCTTTGGTAGCAAAACAAATGAAAATGCTAACGTAACATTTTACGGGAGCCTTATTGCGCACTTCCGGCTTATAATAGAACGGCCCACAAAAATCCACACCAGTGACTCCAAAGACCTGGGAGCCGCTAACTCTTTGCTCCGGGAGATCAGCCATAATGTGCTCCATCAATCGAGGCTTAGTCCGGAAACATCTGATGCATTTGTGTATTGCCTTCGTAACGGTTTTTCTCCCCCCAATTGGCCAATATTGGGACCGAATAATTGCCAACAGTGCGCGAGGACCCGTGTGTAAATTTCGCTCATGGAAGTCAACAATTATAGCCAGAGTAACTGGATGGCTTCTTGGAAGTATAATTGGATGCTGACTATCAAAATCCAACGACGAATTTTTTAGCCTACCGTCTACGCGCAACAAACCAAATTTATCCAAGAAGGGAGAGGATGAGGCAAGGGCACTAGATACCGCTATCTCTTTTCCATTTTGAAGAGCCTTTATGTCCTCCCAAAAATGCACACGCTGCACTAGTCGCAATAACAGCTGTGTTCCAGATTTTATATCGCTTGCCGTAACACCGTTGTGGTGAATTCGTTGAGAGAACTTGTATACGTAAGCAAATACCCTCTGCAGTGCTGGAAACGAATTGGCGTACTTAGAAACCGCTGTTATATCCACGTACGGAGACTGAATGAGCAGGACCCTTGCACGTAACTCCAGGGTTGATCTCTCAGATGGGACCGCGGTTGGCCACGTCTCTTGGGATCCAATGAGAAACGGAGGACCGTGAGACCACAGCTTATTCTCAACCAATTCATTGGGGAGAGCACCACGCGACAGGATATCTGCAGGGTTCAAAGAAGTGGGAACATACCGCCACTCCATTTCTGTAGTTAGCCTCTGAATGGTCGAAACTCGATTGGCGACGAACACATTAAACCAGTGGTGGGCAAAACTAACACATGTTTAAAATTTGAGTGTGTGCGTAGCAGAGAAAAACAATGAGAGCAGAGAATTCACTGAGCGAAAAAAACGTATTTTTTTATTTCAATTTTCGTTAATTCAAAAGTTGGAATGGGCACTAAAATTGAGTATTTTATTTTAAAAAAAGCTTTGCTAGCAACATTTCTTAAGCAAATGAAAAACTACGCTTCCCTAAATATATTCTCCATGAAGAAAACTTTTTCCAACCCAATTTCTGAAAAAATTTTTCTCAGTGGAAAAATTTTGATTTTTAGTTTGGGCTGTCAAATGAATAAAAATGAGAGCAAATGAGAGAGCTTCTAAAAAAAATTGAGAATGCTCACACTGTCAGTGTGCCGGCAGCGCTGCGGCAGAATTTCCTACCCTATACTCGCGTGCTATGTAAAATGAGAGTTTGCCCACCACTGCATTAAACCGAGAGGGTTCTTCTCGAATCCAAGCCAGAGCCACAGCAGAATCGCACCAGCAAAAATACTTTCCAACGTAGGCCTTCAACTAGGCTACTTCCGACATAAGTCGAGCCAACAACTCGGCTCCCGATAACTCCAGCTTCGGCACTGTAACAGTCTTTAAAGGCGCAACTCGGGACTTCGAGCAGAGTAAATGGCTTGCAGATCCTGCGCCCTTAGACACGACATAAACGCATGCCCCATACGCCTCAATGCTGGCGTCACAGAATCCATGAACCTCCACTTCGGATTTCGATGTTAGCGCCCATCTAGGGAATTCGGCGCGCTGCGTACTAACAAAGCTGCTACAAATCATATTCCAGTCGCAGTGAAGAGCTTGAGGAAGACTTTCATCCCAGGACAATTTCTCACGGCACAGTTTCTGGAGAAAGATCTTTGCCTTTGAAATTACAGGACCAACCAGGCCTAATGAGTCATAAAGCCGAGCGACTGAAGAAAGCACGATGCGCCTAGTGGGCTTTGAGATTGACTGAATCCCTTCAAAGGAAAATAGCAGGCGGTCAGTTGCAGGATCCCAAGCAAGACCCAGTGTCTTTGTGAAGTTGCTGCCATCATCAAACCTTAGGAAAGACTCCCGATCTTCTTCAGGCACCTTATCCAGCACGTCAGCAACATTGGAGCACCACTTCCTTAACCGAAATTGGCCTTTGGCAAGGATCCCAGATGTTTGCTGCATTATGCTAATAGCTTCATCTATAGAGTCGCCTCCGGAAAGTAGGTCATCCACATAAAAGTCGCTACGCAGAATTTCGGCCCCCTTTGGAAACATTAACTGCTCATCATCTGCCAGCTGATGCATTGTCCGAACTGCTAAAAATGAGGCAGGCTTCGTTCCATAGGTGACAGTATCCAGCTTAAAAACCTGTAACTCATCCTGGGTGGAATCCCGCCAAAGAATACACTGAAGATAGCTGTCCTCAGGAAAAACCCTGACGCAACGATACATTTTACAAATATCTCCAGTAATGGCCACACGATGGCATCGGAACCTTAACAGAGTATGCAGTAACTTTGGCTGAATAACTGGGCCAGACATCAACACGTCATTCAATGAATATCCAGAAGTTGTGACAGCAGATCCATCAAAGACAACCCTGAGCTTGGTTGTTGAACTGTCCTCCTTTAAAACACAATGGTGTGGAAGAAAGTATTGACCAGTGACGCTCGCATCAGAAGGGACTGGAGACATGTGACCCAATTCCAAATACTCCTTTATGAAGGCAGCATATTGCTCCTTTAATTGAGGACGGCGACAGAGCTTCCTTTCGAGGGAAAGAAATCGCCGAACGGCTTGGGGGTACGACTCTCCCAGCAGCTTAGAACCGCATTTTAACGGAAGCCTCACAGCGTAAGCGCCGGAATCCAGCCGAGCAACATGTTGCACGAAATGCGCATCGCAATCTAGCTCTTCCTTCGTCCGCTTCACAATAGGCTCGGAGCAGTCTTCGATTTCCCAAAACCGGCGGAGCAAAGAATCCAGCTGATCATCCAGCATTGTGCCGCTCTCCGGAACATCCTTGTGGGCAGTGGAAACGAGTGATCTTCTCTGGACATGTGAACCGCCTACACACACGACCCATCCAAGTCGAGTTTTGTGCAGCAATGGCAGGCCGGCTGAGAGCTTAATTTGCCCAACACACAACAGCTCATAAAACAGACTGGCTCCGATAAGAAGGTCGATGCGCTGTGGGCGGAAAAATTCAGGATCAGCCAAAGAAAGATTGCCAGGAATATTCCAGCTGGAGACATCCAAACTGAAGCTAGGCTGCAGGTCCGTGATATTGGCGGCGATGACGGCGTTAACCAGGGCCGAGTACTCGGAACAGTGGGAACGTAGGAGAACATCAACAGAGAATCCATCTGTCGCAAAGCCGGTATCTCCAATACCAGACACCGCCATGAATGATTTGTACCTCCGGATCTGCAGCTGACTTGCCAGCCGGGAAGTGATCACGTGCACCTGAGATCCAGAATCCAACAGAGCTCGGCATGGAACAAGGGATCCAGCGCGACTACGAACAAAAATGTTCGCTGTAGCAAGCAACGATATATCGCCGCTGTGACCTTGAGCAACTAGTGCATTAGCAGTGGACGGCGAAGAGGCTACAGGCTCGGCGACCTCGGCTGTGGCTGACGTGGGAGGACCAACCAAAGGCTGGCCGCTAGATGCCGGCGGCTCCAGGAAATGCAGCAGGCTGTGATGCCTCCTTCCACAGCGAATTAGTAACAATTAGTAACAATAAAGGATGATCTACTATTATTTGCACCTCGACGCCTTCCCACATGAGCGCCCGGGGCGTATGCAGCCATGGCCACGTCCATAGCCTCCAGCGTCCTACACCGCTGTTCCAAAAATTCGGCCATCGTCTCCCAAGTAGGGATGGCGTCTGAACCTGAGGAGTTTTGACTCTCCTCCCACTTGGCCTGGGTAGCTGGGTCCAACCTTTGAAGCAGAACTTGGACGATGATGCAGCTGGCGATCTGAACTGAAGTACCCAAATTCTGTAAGGCTCGCATATGGGGATTGAATTTGTCCGAAAGACCTCGAAGAGCTGCTATTGAGCCACTTTCCAACAGACTGAGGCCCAGAATCTCGTTCACGTGTGCCTGAAATATTAAGCGACGGTTATTAAATCGTTTCTCCAATAAATTCAGCGCAACATCATAGTTCTCGTCGGAGACTTCCAACGAACGAACTGCTTCGAATGCGGACTCCCGAAGGCAAGATCGCAACCTTTGCAACTTTTCCACCTTACTAATACGAGGATTGCTGCCGACGATGGTAGAGAAGATCGAGTAAAATTCAGCCCATTCCGAGTATCCACCGCTGAACGTAGGGAGCGGCAAAGGAGGCAGCACTTGAAAACTTT
This sequence comes from Drosophila pseudoananassae pseudoananassae, assembly GCA_018153035.1. Taxonomy (NCBI): domain Eukaryota; kingdom Metazoa; phylum Arthropoda; class Insecta; order Diptera; family Drosophilidae; genus Drosophila; species Drosophila pseudoananassae. Next base: position 939,568 of record JAECXR010000054.1, read on the forward strand.
GACCTAACCCTGGGTCAGCCTGCATGGTGGACATTCCGTTGGCAAGGGTGGAGTGGGCAGCAATTCGAGATGAGCGAAGGGTCGTCTCGTGCTCAATTTCCGCCTGCATCGTCGCTACGAGCTCCGAAACAGTCCATCGAAGGTCACTGCTGATCTGCAAAATGTCCAAATCCTCAAGCTCCCCATGGATGGCCTTGAAGTCGCTGAACATGGTGGCTATCTGACCATGTCGCACGTGTAGCATGGCATCATCCACCTTGGAAATAGGCTGAAGAGCTCCTTGGATCCTCTGTAAGTCCTGGTGAATACCCAGGGCCTTGCACTTTAAAATAGCACTGCGGGTTGGAGGCAGGCTTCGTTCCATAGGTGACAGTATCCAGCTTAAAAACCTGTAACTCATCCTGGGTGGAATCCCGCCAAAGAATACACTGAAGATAGCTGTCCTCAGGAAAAACCCTGACGCAACGATACATTTTACAAATATCTCCAGTAATGGCCACACGATGGCATCGGAACCTTAACAGAGTATGCAGTAACTTTGGCTGAATAACTGGGCCAGACATCAACACGTCATTCAATGAATATCCAGAAGTTGTGACAGCAGATCCATCAAAGACAACCCTGAGCTTGGTTGTTGAACTGTCCTCCCTTTAAAACACAATGGTGTGGAAGAAAGTATTGACCAGTGACGCTCGCATCAGAAGGGACTGGAGACATGTGACCCAATTCCAAATACTCCTTTATGAAGGCAGCATATTGCTCCTTTAATTGAGGACGGCGACAGAGCTTCCTTTCGAGGGAAAGAAATCGCCGAACGGCTTGGGGGTACGACTCTCCCAGCAGCTTAGAACCGCATTTTAACGGAAGCCTCACAGCGTAAGCGCCGGAATCCAGCCGAGCAACATGTTGCACGAAATGCGCATCGCAATCTAGCTCTTCCTTCGTCCGCTTCACAATAGGCTCGGAGCAGTCTTCAATTTCCCAAAACCGGCGGAGCAAAGAATCCAGCTGATCATCCAGCATTGTGCCGCTCTCCGGAACATCCTTGTGGGCAGTGGAAACGAGTGATCTTCTCTGGACATGTGAACCGCCTCCACACACGACCCATCCAAGTCGAGTTTTCTGCAGCAATGGCAGGCCGGCTGAGAGCTTAATTTGCCCAACACACAACAGCTCATAAAACAGACTGGCTCCGATAAGAAGGTCGATGCGCTGTGGGCGGAAAAATTCAGGATCAGCCAAAGAAAGATTGCCAGGAATATTCCAGCTGGAGACATCCAAACTGAAGCTAGGCTGCAGGTCCGTGATATTGGCGGCGATGACGGCGTTAACCAAGGCCGAGTACTCGGAACAGTGGGAACGTAGGAGAACATCAACAGAGAATCCATCTGTCGCAAAGCCGGTATCTCCAATACCAGACACCGCCATGAATGATTTGTACCTCCGGATCTGCAGCTGACTTGCCAGCCGGGAAGCGATCACGTGCACCTGAGATCCAGAATCCAACAGAGCTCGGCATGGAACAAGGGATCCAGCGCGACTACGAACAAAAATGTTCGCTGTAGCAAGCAACGATATATCGCCGCTGTGACCTTGAGCAACTAGTGCATTAGCAGTGGACGGCGAAGAGGCTACAGGCTCGGCGACCTCGGCTGTGGCTGACGTGGGAGGACCAACCAAAGGCTGGCCGCTAGATGCCGGCGGCTCCAGGAAATGCAGCAGGCTGTGATGCCTCCTTCCACAACGGCGACAACTAGCAGCGAGGCACTCACGCATGTGATGGCCCGTTTGCAGACACTTCCGACAAAGACCGAGTCGCCTGGCCTTACCAAGGCGAATCTCAGGGGGCATTGATAGAAATCGGGGGCATGCAGACATTATATGGGACCATCCACCGCATAGAGAACAGGTAGAGGGAAGCGAATTAGTAACAATAAAGGATGATCTACTATTATTTGCACCTCGACGCCTTCCCACATGAGCGCCCGGGGCGTATGCAGCCATGGCCACGTCCATAGCCTCCAGCGTCCTACACCGCTGTTCCAAAAATTCGGCCATCGTCTCCCAAGTAGGGATGGCGTCTGAACCTGAGGAGTTTTGACTCTCCTCCCACTTGGCCTGGGTAGCTGGGTCCAACCTTTGAAGCAGAACTTGGACGATGATGCAGCTGGCGATCTGAACTGAAGTACCCAAATTCTGTAAGGCTCGCATATGGGGATTGAATTTGTCCGAAAGACCTCGAAGAGCTGCTATTGAGCCACTTTCCAACAGACTGAGGCCCAGAATCTCGTTCACGTGTGCCTGAAATATTAAGCGACGGTTATTAAATCGTTTCTCCAATAAATTCAGCGCAACATCATAGTTCTCGTCGGAGACTTCCAACGAACGAACTGCTTCGAATGCGGACTCCCGAAGGCAAGATCGCAACCTTTGCAACTTTTCCACCTTACTAATACGAGGATTGCTGCCGACGATGGTAGAGAAGATCGAGTAAAATTCAGCCCATTCCGAGTATTCACCGCTGAACGTAGGGAGCGGCAAAGGAGGTAGCACTTGAAAACTTTGACCTAACCCTGGGTCAGCCTGCATGGTGGACATTCCGTTGGCAAGGGTGGAGTGGGCAGCAATTCGAGATGAGCGAAGGGTCGTCTCGTGCTCAATTTCCGCCTGCATCGTCGCTACGAGCTCCGAAACAGTCCATCGAAGGTCACTGCTGATCTGCAAAATGTCCAAATCCTCAAGCTCCCCATGGATGGCCTTGAAGTCGCTGAACATGGTGGCTATCTGACCATGTCGCACGTGTAGCATGGCATCATCCACCTTGGAAATAGGCTGAAGAGCTCCTTGGATCCTCTGTAAGTCCTGGTGAATACCCAGGGCCTTGCACTTTAAAATAGCACTGCAGGTTGGAGTGGGTGCTCCTGTGACGGCGCCGCTGGAGTTCATGATTTATTATATTGAGTTCCGAACAAACCGAAATAAACTTTATTTGCTCGCGGCGAACACGATCTGTCCCACTGTGCGCTCAGAACCGTAGCGGAATTGTGGAATGTATATATATATGAAGCTATGTGCGAGCGAATGTACTTGCGTTGTGGATCGTATGTTTGTATGAAGTCTATGCGCGGGCGAATGCACTTGCGTTGTGGATCGTAAATATGTATGTTTGCTTGTGAACTAACGTTTATGTTTATGCCTGTATGTATGTATAATATAATAATATATTCTATATTATAATTTGTTTATTATTGTAAACACACTTATTAGCCACGTATGATAATTTTTCACATACCACTGTTTACAAAATTGTTTTGTTTTTGTTTTAGCAATTTGCTTATGTGTATATATGTAAATATATTAACGATCACGTCGGGGTTCACCAATGTTTGGTCATTGAGCGTTTTCAATGCCATTAAAATAAAAAGACGAATTTAATCAAGTTCAACGTTATAAATTTTATTTGGGCCGCATATGAAATAAGGATTTGAGTACAATGTTTGAAATCCAATTTAGGATGCGAGCGCAATAAGGAGCCGAACGAGAGTGGCGCCAACCTTCCAGAATAGGCTGAGCGGATGCTCGCTACTTTAAATGCCGAATTAGTGAAGCCGAGCGGCCGAAAGAGAGTCGGCTTGCGACAAACAAAACGTCAGTTAATAATTAATTATTTTATTTAAGTTAGTTTCTAGCTTCTTGACCCGACACACCTCCTGAGTTAATATAAGCATGTCCTTCTGTCCGTCTGCCTGTCTGTTTCTACGCAAACTAGTCTCTCAGTTTTAAAGCTATCGTTTTGATATATTATATATAGCTATCTATATTATAGCTTCCATATAACTGAACGATTGAAAATGGTAATTGGTGTTTTCTAAAAATACCAACTTTTGTATTTTTGAAGATAGAAGCTTGGGGTATTTTTAAAATTTTTTTATTGTAACTAGCAGTACCCTGTGTGATACTGCCTTTCGCTGTGGCATATTGTGGTTGCACGCATAAGAAATAAGTCAAACAATAAAGAATAATTTTCAAATTAATTTAATTCTGTAATACTTGTGGGTATACAATATTCTTTGTTTCTCCATTCTCCGCGTAAATATAAAGATTATTTGGTTTTCCATTATTTGGATTTGGATTATTTGGATTGTGTGAAAAACAATCTGCATCCAAATCCAAACCACACAACTCCAGAGATTGACCTTGAGCTTTATTTATGGTCATTGCGAACGCCAAACGAATGGGAAACTGCAATCTCTTGAACTGGAACGGTGTATCAGTCGGGACCATAGGAATCCTAGGAATGAGGACATCTTCACCTTTAAAAGGACCACTTATGATCGTTGCTTCTACAACGTTGTTCATCAAGTTCTTGACTGCGAGTCGCGTACCGTTGCAGAGTTTCTACTGATTCATATTCCGGAGCATGATAATCGGCACACCTATTTTTAATTTCAATATGTGTGGTGGCATTCCAGGCAGGGTAATTACCTGCTTCCTCTGCCTCCACTACGGTGTCTATCGACTTATATGTAATTTCGTCAGTTTCTATGCTGGATTGGATTACATGATTGAGCTGGTAGACATCTTTGTTCTTGGCAGTGAGAATCGCTCGTCCACTGAGCCAATCGTGATTCCTATAATTTATTCGGATATTGGGGAACACTTTTTGGATAAGTCCTTCCTTCGATGTAACTAAATTACAGAAATTCTCGGGCAATGCTATTTTTCTCGACGTCTCATTGACTGGCAGCTTACCGTTCCCAATGTCCAGTAGCTGTCGTGAGAATAAGTCGGCTGATTCATCGTTCTGTAACTGGGCATACATATTCGTCTTCAACTGTAATGTACGTACATGTTGCCACAATATAGAATATTTCAGGCAAGCATTTATTTCGTCAGCTGGTGTCGATCGGGAAATCACAGGCAACGTTTGTCTGAAATCCCCTGCGAGCAATATTAACGCATTCCCAAATGGTTGGACAGCTCCACGCAAATCCCGCAATTATCGATCGAGAGCCTCCAGCGATTTTTTATGTGCCATCGTGCATTCATCCCAAACAATGAGTTTACATCTTTGCAATACTTTTCCCATGCCAGATGCTCTGGAAATGTTGCACGTAGGAGTCTCGATGATTTGCACGTTCAATGGCAACTTCAGCGCTGAATGAGCAGTCCTCCCACAAGGTAGCAATGTCGCAGCGATTCCAGATGAAGCAAGAGCTAAAGCTATGTCCCAAAGCTAAAGCTAAGCCTTGTGCATCCGCATTGCTCTCAGCCGCTCAGTCTTTCGGATGGAGGCCCGCTCTTCGTCAGTCATATTCGAAAATTTACGTCTTTTTGCTTCTGTATTGCGAGTATGACGACCCAAATTCGACTTCTAGACTTCGTTTCTGACATTTTGACATTTTCTTCTTAGCTGGCTGCCTAAATAGAAAAGTAGGGGCACGGGGAAACGCGAAAAAAACAGATATATTCGCAAACGCAGATAAGCTATCAACATCAAAAGTAGACAAAAACCAAGCTGGAACCTCAACGCATGTTGTGTAAAATTTGGGCTTAAACGGTTCAGAACTTTTCAAGTCTACTTCCTTTAGTAGATACGAACAAAGCATAATATTACCTATAGAATTCTCATAATTATCGCCCCACTACATCCGATTTATGCGATACATATCCGGTTTTAGCTGCAAGGGTATATCAACTTCGGCTCCGACCGAAGATAGGTTTCCTTACCCAATACCCCATTTTCACAAAAATTACAGCACATCTGAATTACAGGTTTACAACCATATCCCTGATTTTCCTTTTAGCCGTAACATCGGCACGCGCCATGGACTACTCTAAAGCCAAGTACATTCCCATCGTTGTTGGCCGGATCCGAGTATGGGAGAAATTCACGTTTGTTAGAAACTTTTGATTGGTGATGACCCCCATCTATGCGAACTTTTCTACTCATTGAGCATCCATCATAGAGTAGCCAGAAGCTTAGACTTCCAATTTATTACCTTTAAGAAATTTGAATTGAGGCCAGGGTCAGGGTGGACCGCGTGGAAACGGGACGGTTTTTCAGGAATTTCTTGTGACTAAACTAGTTGAGATAGGATTTTTCCACTTTTATTTATATTCAATACAACTAATGAGCTTTATAAATTCTAAAAAAAACTTGTTTTCAATGGAAAATGGCGGAGATATGAACATCGGCGATCATCGGTTTTTCCGGAGTGCTCCTTGATGGTGGGCATGATTCACGTGTCAATTTTCATCAGAAACAAGTAAACAAATTTTTTTTTTTTAAAGTGATAAATTTGGAACAGAGTGACGTAGCCGTTTAAGAAAAAAAAATTACGCAAATGACTTCAAAAATTGACTCGATTTTTGAGCAAAAAATTTCGTACTAAAAATTCCATAAAAAAATGTCTATCCATTGGATCGAAAAAATCCTACGTTACTCTATGGAAAATCTATGTAAGAAGATCTGTTTCAATTTTCAAGTCAATCGGTTGAACAGTTTTTGCGTTATCATGCCCACCGTCTTAAAAAAAAGTGGTTTCGAGAAAAACGCAAAAGAAGAAAAAGAAGTGTCTTAGTGCCCTCCTGCCGCGCCGACTTCAAATGAACATAACTTCCATAATTATCAAGATATTGTCTTGGGGGACGCGTTTATTGTCCTAAATTACGCGTGAGAATATAGTCTTTTAAATTAAGTTAAAAAAAATGGATTTTTTGAAAATTTCAGGGTGGCGTAACCTCTTAATAAAAGCAAATAATAGGCAGGTCAATATCAACAATAAAATACAAAATCAAAATAATAGAATTTCCGCAACCGTCAACCAACTTCTGAGGTCAGCTAAAAAGTCCCAAATTTATTCAGGGCACCTATTCGAGATGCTATTAACTCGAAATAGGATGATTGCGATGGAGCTGCAGGCTTTAATGCTGGCAGTAGCACTTGCTAATGTTGCTAGCCCCAGCATCTTAGATCATGCAGGCCTGGAAGGTTTATGGATGGAAGAGGAAGTTTGGTCCGTATCGTCCGTTAAAATCCTACAATCCGATAACATCTTACACTTTTTTATTAAGTTTCCTAAAATCAAGACGACCTGCAACAAAATCACCGTTTTCCCGGTTTCGCATCACGACACCATACTCAAACGAGAGGATAACGTGATAGCTGAATGCGACAGTGAGATCCACACGGTAAAAAATGTCTCTACGACAGTGGTGGCCAAAACTAACACATGTTTAAAATTTGAGTGTGTGCGTAGCAGAGAAAAACAATGAGAGCAGAGAATTCACTGAGCGAAAAAAACGTATTTTTTTATTTAATTTTTAGTTATTCAAAAGTTTGAATGGGACTAAAATAGTGTATTTTATTTTAAAGACATCTTTTCTAGCAACATTTCTTAAAAAAATGAAAAACTACGCTTACCTATCTTTATTTTTTATGGAGAAAACTTTTTTCAACCCAATTCGTGAGAAAATTTTTCTTAGTGGAAACATTTTGATTTTTAAGTTTGGGCTGTCAAATTTCGTCAGTTTCTATGCTCGGATCCCAGACTGTGACAATTGCCACTTCTGCCACCAGACAGAAGCAACGACAAAGAAATTCACAGACGACCACAGAACACCAGGTATTGAAACGGACCTTAGACATATTCGCAAGTTGGTGACTACCCTTAAGTTCCACCAGAGGGCTACTAGAAGTATTAATTTAATCGGTACGGCTCTCAAGGTTATTGCAGGTACGCCTGACTTTAATGATTGGGAGCAGCTAAGATTTAATCAGAACCGGTTAATGAGGGCAGACGAGGGTCAGACAGAATTAAAATTTTCATGAACGTCTAAATGAGCTCGCTAACACAATGAATCAGATTCAGAAATACGAAACAAATAAAGAAACACACTTGTTAGAAATCATCTAAGCAAAGAATAGAATCATCATTACAGACCTAGAAAACATCCTTATGGGCCAAACCCTAGCAAAATTACATATTGTAAGCCCAGTTATTCTAGATGGTGCCGACGTAAGCGAATTCAGATACAAACAGCCTATTAATATTAATATTAGTTTGGTAGAAATATTAGAAGTATCTAGCATAAGTGTTTTTCAAAATTCTGACATTCTGCACTTTCTCATTAAATTTCCTAATCCTAAGCTCGTATGTAAGAGAATAACGGTCGAGAGCGGAAATTTAGTTGCCGAATGCCCAACACAGAACCTCAATATCGGTGACTGCAAGACAACGGTAGGTGCCGCATTCTGCAAGGAACTATAAAACGACACATGTGCTCAGCAGATAGTTTCTGGGGCCATCGCGCACTGCTCCAAGCTCCCGGGTCATCTAGATCCAATCACCATTGTGGACCACGGAACCCTAATCATCAACGATGCCAACGTAACGGTGACTGACGACCAAGGCCGGGAACAAAAGGTATCCGGAACCTACCTGTTAGCGTACTCTGACAAGGTAGCGCTCAACGGAACCTGGTTCATAAACCAGCTGGGGAGCTCACTGAAAAAACCTGCTGTGTCGGCTATGACAGTAGTAAACGTCACTGCTCACCACAACCGGCTCAGCCTCCCGTTTGTCCATGAACTCAGCCTAAGTAACCTACACCATATCGGGACCCTCAGAGAAAGACTGTGATCGGGATCCCGTCTCAACATTTGCCTTATTCTACTGGCTGCCCTTTCTCTATGCACAATCTTGTGGATTGGCAAATACCACCTGAAGACCAATCGCCGCAAGAAATCGAGGGACCAATCGAGGGATGTAGAACGAGTAGGTCCCCGGGACGGCGACCATTTAAAGGAGGGAGGATTTAACACTCGCAGACAGAATTTAGGAAAAGTGCCAAATTGCACACCGGATCCGGTGGCCCGCACCCGTAACGAAAGAGGTGCTGACTACGCATTCCAAGGGCTACTGTCCGCGGACCGGCTCGGGCACTTGCGCGACATGTGATCGTTGCTGGCCGGATACGGAATGCTGACACTGCAATTGGGCAACTGCGCCGCAGCTCAACGAAGGCTTCGAAGTACAGCCCGGGTAGTATTTTAATTCAGTCTTAAGTATAACTCCGCAGCCTTAGCTCGCGTTATATTTTATTCTATCTTTGTCAGTAGCCAGACCCTAACGGGATTGAGTGAAACAAATGATTAATAAATAATATCTGAAAAACTCACACACCAATAACTTATTAACTTACATATCGACAATTTACTGATGAAACAACTGACGACATTTCAATATATGATTGTCATCGGTCCTCCGAACCATTAATTGGTATGAGTAAAAGTTCATCGCGCTGCACTTTTTATTCGTTTCTACACCATTAACTGGATCTACCATCCTCACATTGAAATGATATCTATCGGCACCATCCCAGAAGATGAGGGGATACTGCAAAGCATCGTAACAACGGTGAGTTTCTGCGACGTTTACCAATCGATCGTTTCGTCGATGGAGAACAATATCTCGAGGTTGGAACTGATCCCCGACTATGACAATTGCCACTTCGTCTATAGTTGGAGAATTATATCTCCTGATATGTTCTCCAGCAGGCGTTTTGTCTGCATGAATGACAATTTAATGGGTATCCGAAGGCATCATATCGATTGCTGTTTTGAAAAAACGCACCAAATGGTTCCGTTCGTGAAAAAGTTTCTGTAGCTGCGAAATAGTGGGCTTCTTCAGCGAGGTATTGACTCCATAACGTGCGTCGACTTATGCTCCATCATCACAAATGAAGTACATTTGAAGAAATTTGTGTTCGCTGTCTGAGAACGGAAGCAGGGAACCGGCTTTGTGATAGATTTGTCCTTTGATTTTAAAAGTTGGCATGAATTGTTATAATTTCCGCACCAAATGACGTCATTTGGAAGCAAGAGTTGTATTTCCTAATGTTCGACAGAAAATGCTTCGCAGTAGCAGTATATATATAGCAGTAGATCCAGCGAATAGAAAGTGCAGAGGCTCTGATGGTGCTTCAAGTTGAGGCAATTTCACTTTCCCGGAAGCGCAACACAATCGTTTTGGTTCGTTGTTGAATTAGAGATCCTGACAGTGTGTGCAGACCTGATGCATCCGGCCAATAACGACATTGCGATTGCAATAATCAACAGTTGGATTATATCGGAATGCAAGACGATTGTATTGCAGGTTTCGATCTGTTGCAAGCTGTAAACGCGCTTCAGCTACCCTTGCCCAGTCGCGTTCATTAGTTTGAGACAGGATCAAATCGATTGCTGCAGAACGCGACTGCCTAACTCTCAATCGTGTTCGCTCAAGCCTAGATGCTCGCGTTTCTGCTGATTCCGCGTTGTGCATCCGCATTGCTCTCACCCGCTCAGTCTCTCGGATGGAGGCCCGCTCTTCGGCAGTCATGAAATGTTACGTCTTTTTGCTTCTGTATTGCGAGTATAACGACCCAAATTCGACTTCTTGGGTGGCATGACTTCGTTTCTAACTGACATTTTGACACTTGACATTTTTGACATTTTCTTCTTAGCTGTCTGCCTAAATAAAAAATTATGGGCACGGAAGGAACGCTGTCGAACGGGATAAAAATCCTATGTTCGTCTCCTGGCTCTAAGCTACCTCCCTACCAATTTTCAGTCAAATCGGTTCTGCCGTTCTTGAGTTATAAGTGGTGTAACTAACACGACTTTCTTTTATGTATTAATTATTACTAATTACTAATAATTACTAATAATAATAATTAATAATAATAATAATATTAATATATTAATAATAATTACTAATTAATTATTTAATTTTTTTTCCGTATATAATTATTCTCGTTTTTCGTCAGAAATTAAATTAAATATATTTTATTCATTTTTCGTCATAGTTATTTTAATTTAATTAATTAAATAACTAAAATAGAAAATATTTTATATTATTGAACATTTGTATTTTTTAACTAATTAATAAAAAAACAAGAAAGGAATGCTAACTTCGGGCGGAGCCGAAATTGATATACCCTTGCAGTTAAAACCGGATAAATATCGCTAAAATCGGATATAGTTGGCCGATCCTTATGAAAATATTATAATATAACCAATTTATAACAATACAAAATCTAAAAGAAAGTCCCAAGCGTCTATATTCAAAAATACCAAAAATAGTATTTTTACCAAATACCATTTCCGATCGTTCACTTATATGGCAGCTATAAGATATAGTCGGCTGATCCATATGAAACTTGATCGTATTATTTTGCCAAAAATAGAATCCATATTTCTATGGATTTTTTATCTATTCTATAAGAATAAGCGGGGGGTAAGCAGCACAGGTCAACCACCGAGCTACCACGGGAAATAACCCAAGGATCAATACGGCGGGAATCAAAGTGGAACGTAACTGTTACCAAAGGTTACCAAAAGGGGGGAAGGGGGATCAGTACACCTCGCAGCCGTGTTTAGAAGGTGCGGCAAGGTTAGCAGCAGCGAAGGAGCAAGGAGCGACTGGGGAGGGGATGCAAAGGGTAGCGGGCCCTGGAAGCAGCCGGAGGTTCCTGGCCGAAAAGGGCAAGGGTAACGGACGGCGACCCGCCAACGGGGAAGTGGCTTGATCTTGAAAGCAGGAGTAACGTCAGGAGCAGAAGGCAGGTAGATTAATGGAGCAGATCGGGACGAATCTTTTTAGGAAGCTTGTAGCGTTGAGTTGGAGGACCGCCTTTGGAGAGTCCAACATTCAAGTGCTACAGCGTGTCTAAAAAGGACTCGGGAGCTGAGTTGAAGAGCCGACTTTCGAGAGTCCAGCAACACGGAGAAATAAGGACATAAAGGACGAGACACAAGACAACCCAGGGTAGTGGAGTCGAGTTGGGGCAGGATAAGTCTGGCGTACGCCGCACCGACTCCTGAATCGCAACCAACAGGCGTGTTTATCCAAGGCACGGATAGGCCGACTTGGGAACCCACGCCCAGTTGGGAAACCGATCAAAAAAACCCGGGTCATCCACCTAGTAACTTCCGATCCGGGCCCATAGACGCGTATGCGCGGTGGTCGCCCGGTATAGCGGGGCCGCGACGCACGGTTTTGGACGGCAACTTCCGATCCTGGCGCGCTAGTGAGGGTACGCGGCGTTCCCAGGGGTAGGGGGATTGTCAACCATAAGCAACTCCCGAACCAGACTCGCCGGCGCACATGCACGGTGTTTCCCTGGAGTAGCGGAGCCGACTGTTAGCAGCTAACTTCGAACTGGACTCAGGACCGGCATTTTAGCGAGATGTATCAGTGCGAAGCCAACTCCCAGACCAGACCAAGTCGCAGCCGACGCAGCGACCCAGGTAACAGCGACGGAGCAGCGACAACGGCCGGAGCCACAGGGACGGCCAAGGGAAACGGAATCAAACATTATTTAAAAGAGCATCTAAAATAAAGGATTACAAAGTTGAACGCTATTTGTATTATTTCTTGGCTCGGGCAATCACGCCAAACTATAAATTCGGTGGAACAGACCCACAAACTTAGTGAGCTAGCCGCGGCACACTGTGGTGAGCGGAAGCAGAAAAACAGTTCGTTACACCTGGCGCCCAAACTACGTGATTGCATTCAGTCTAGAAATAACATAGCATAGAAATGGGAAAGAAAAATTGGATTTACACACTTAGAAAGAAGGAGCTGAGCGAGGTGTGCAGAGAACTCGGTCTAAAAGCGGACGGCACTGTGGAAACCATGAGATCCCTAGTGGCCAAGTGAGCCGACGAGTGAAAGGACGAGGAAGTACTGGCGTTGACGCACGGGCTCGAGGAGAGGTTTGGGCAAAGATCCACCCCCGTCAGAGAGCAACCAGTGAGACCGAAAGAATTATAGAAAGCTTGGCGGTATCAGAGCCAAGAATAGGAAGGAGCATGGAGCCACAGTCAAGGAAGTATGTCCCGGCACCGGTGGATTACGCCAAAGTGGCTAGATAGGTGCGGGACTGGTCGTTTCGGTTCGACGGAACAGGAGACCCGTTAGAGTTCCTCGACCGACTGACGTGGTCCGCAAAAACGTATAGATTGAACTATTGCAGGGCAGGGTTCAACGATGGTTCACCATAAACGACAAAGAATGGCCAACATGGGCAAGATTCAAGGAAGTATGTCCCGGCCCCGGTGGATTACGCCAAAGTGGCCAGACAGGTGCGGGACTGGTTGTTTCGGTTTGACGGAACAGGAGACCCGTTAGAGTTCCTCGACCGAATGACGTGGTCCGCAAAAACGTATAGATTGAACTATTGCAGGGCAGGGCTCAAAGATGGTTCATCTTGAACGACAAAGAATGGCCAACATGGGCAAGATTCAAGGAAGTATGTCCCGTCCCCGATGGATTACGCCAAAGTGGCCAGACAGGTGCGGGACTGGTCGTTTCGGTTCGACGGAACAGGAGACCTGTTAGAGTTCCTCGACCGAGTGACGTGGTCCGCAAAAACGTATAGATTGAACTATTGCAGGGCAGGGCTTAAATATGGTTTACAATAAACGACAAAGAATGGCCAACATGGGCAAGATTCAAGGAAGTATGTCCCGTCCCCGATGGATTACGCCAAAGTGGCCAGACAGGTGCGGGACTGGTCGTTTCGGTTCGACGGAACAGGAGACCTGTTAGAGTTCCTCGACCGGGTGACGTGGTCCGCAAAAACGTATAGATTGAACTATTGCAGGGCAGGGTTCAACGATGGTTCACCATAAACGACAAAGAATGGCCAACATGGGCAAGATTCAAGGAAGTATGTCCCGGCCCCGATGGATTACGCCAAATTGGCCAGACAGGTGCGGGACTGGTCGTTTCGGTTCAACGGAACAGGAGACCCGTAAGGGTTTCTCGACCGAGTGACGTTGTGCGCAAAAACGTATAGATTGAACTATTGCAGGACAGGGCTCCTGAATGGACAAAGAATGGCCAACATGGGCAAGATTCAAAGAAGTATGTTCCGGCCCCGGTGGATTACGCCAAAGTGGCCAGACAGGTGCGCGGCTGATCGTTTCGGTTCGACGGAACAGGAGACCCGTTAGAGCTCCTCGACCGAGTGACGTGGACCGCAAAAACTTATAGATTGAACTATTGCAGGGCGAATGCTAAAAGATGGTTCACCATAAACGACAAAGAATGGCCAACATGGGCAAGATTCAAGGAAGTATGTCCCGTCCCCGATGGATTACGCCAAATTGGCCAGACAGGTGCGGGACTGGTCGTTTCAGTTCGACGGAACAGGAGACCTGTTAGAGTTTCTCGACCGAGTGACGTGGTCCGGAAAAACGTATAGATTGAACTATTGCAGGACAGGGCTCCTGAATGGACAAAGAATGGCCAACATGGGCAAGATTCAAGGAAGTATGTCCCGTCCCCGATGGATTACGCCAAATTGGCCAGACAGGTGCGGGACTGGTCGTTTCGGTTCGACGGAACATGAGACCTGTTAGAGTTCCTCGACCGAGTGACGTGTTCCGCAAAAACGTATAGATTGATCTATTGCAGGGCAAGGCTCAAAAATGGTTCACCATGAACGACAAAGAATGGCCAACATGGGCAAGATTCAAGGAAGTATTTCCCCGGCCCCGATGGATTACGCCAAATTGGCCAGACAGGTGCGGGACTGGTCGTTTCGGTTCGACGGAACAGGAGACCTGTTAGAGTTCCTCGACCGAGTGACGTGGTCCGCAAAAACGTATAGATTGAACTATTGCAGGACAGGGCTCCTGAATGGACAAAGAATGGCCAACATGGGCAAGATTCAAGGAAGTATGTCCCGTCCCCGATGGATTACGCCAAATTGGCCAGACAGGTGCGGGACTGGTCGTTTCGGTTCGACGGAACATGAGACCTGTTAGAGTTCCTCGACCGAGTGACGTGTTCCGCAAAAACGTATAGATTGAACTATTGCAGGGCAAGGCTCAAAAATGGTTCACCATGAACGACAAAGAATGGCCAACATGGGCAAGATTCAAGGAAGTATTTCCCCGGCCCGATGGATTACGCCAAATTGGCCAGACAGGTGCGGGACTGGTCGTTTCGGTTCGACGGAACAGGAGACCTGTTAGAGTTCCTCGACCGAGTGACGTGGTCCGCAAAAACGTATAGATTGAACTATTGCAGGACAGGGCTCAACTGTTACATAAACGACAAAGAATGGCCAACATGGGCAAGATTCAAGGAAGTATGTCCCGTCCCCGATGGATTACGCCAAATTGGCCAGACAGGTGCGGGACTGATCGTTTCGGTTCGACGGAACAGGAGACCCGTTAGAGTTCCTCGACCGAGTGACGTGGTCCTCAAAAACGTATAGATTGAACCATTGCAGGGCAGGGCTCAAAATTGGTTCACCATGAACGACAAAGAATGGCCAACATGGGCAAGATTCAAGGAAGTATGTCCCGGCCCCGGTGGATTACGCCAAAGTGGCCAGACAGGTGCGGGACTGGTTGTTTCGGTTCGACGGAACAGGAAACCCGTTAGAGCTCCTCGACCGAGTGACGTGGTCCGCAAAAACGTATAGATTGAACTATTGCAGGGCAGGGCTTAAATATGGTTTACAATAAACGACAAAGAATGGCCAACAAGGGCAAGATTCAAGGAAGTATGTCCCGGCCCCAATGGATTACGCCAAAGTGGCCAGACAGGTGCGGGACTGGTCGTTTCGGTTCGACGGAACAGGAGACCCGTTAGAGTTCCTCGACCGAGTGACGTGGTCCGCAAAAACGTATAGATTGAACTATTGCAGGGCAGGGCTCAAAAGATGGTTCACCATGAACGACAAAGAATGGCCAACATGGGCAAGATTCAAGGAAGTATGTCCCGGCCCCGGTGGATTACGCCAAAGTGGCCAGACAGGTGCGGGACTGGTTGTTTCGGTTCGACGGAACAGGAAACCCGTTAGAGCTCCTCGACTGGGTGACGTGGTCCGCAAAAACGTATAGATTGAACTATTGCAGGGCAGGGCTTAAATATGGTTTACAATAAACGACAAAGAATGGCCAACATGGGCAAGATTCAAGGAAGTATGTCCCGGCCCCGATGGATTACGCCAAAGTGGCCAGACAGGTGCGGGACTGGTCGTTTCGGTTCGACGGAACAGGAGACCTGTTAGAGTTCCTCGACCGAGTGACGTGGTCCGCAAAAACGTATAGATTGAACTATTGCAGGACAGGGCTCCTGAATGGACAAAGAATGGCCAACATGGGCAAGATTCAAGGAAGTATGTCCCGTCCCCGATGGATTACGCCAAATTGGCCAGACAGGTGCGGGACTGGTCGTTTCGGTTCGACGGAACAGGAGACCCGTTAGAGTTCCTCGACCGGGTGACGTGGTCCGCAAAAACGTATAGATTGAACTATTGCAGGGCAGGGTTCAACGATGGTTCACCATAAACGACAAAGAATGGCCAACATGGGCAAGATTCAAGGAAGTATGTCCCGGCCCCGATGGATTACGCCAAATTGGCCAGACAGGTGCGGGACTGGTCGTTTCGGTTCAACGGAACAGGAGACCCGTAAGGGTTTCTCGACCGAGTGACGTGGTGCGCAAAAACGTATAGATTGAACTATTGCAGGACAGGGCTCCTGAATGGACAAAGAATGGCCAACATGGGCAAGATTCAAAGAAGTATGTCCCGGCCCCGGTGGATTACGCCAAAGTGGCCAGACAGGTGCGCGGCTGATCGTTTCGGTTCGACGGAACAGGAGACCCGTTAGAGCTCCTCGACCGAGTGACGTGGACCGCAAAAACTTATAGATTGAACTATTGCAGGGCGAAGGCTAAAAGATGGTTCACCATAAACGACAAAGAATGGCCAACATGGGCAAGATTCAAGGAAGTATGTCCCGTCCCCGATGGATTACGCCAAATTGGCCAGACAGGTGCGGGACTGGTCGTTTCGGTTCGACGGAACAGGAGACCCGTTAGAGTTCCTCGACCGAGTGACGTGGTCCGCAAAAACGTATAGATTGAACTATTGCAGGACAGGGCTCCTGAATGGACAAAGAATGGCCAACATGGGCAAGATTCAAGGAAGTATGTCCCGTCCCCGATGGATTACGCCAAATTGGCCAGACAGGTGCGGGACTGGTCGTTTCGGTTCGACGGAACAGGAGACCTGTTAGAGTTCCTCGACCGAGTGACGTGGTCCGCAAAAACGTATAGATTGAACTATTGCAGGGCAGGGCTCAAAAATGGTTCACCATGAACGACAAAGAATGGCCAACATGGGCAAGATTCAAGGAAGTATGTCCCGGCCCCGATGGATTACGCCAAATTGGCCAGACAGGTGCGGGACTGGTCGTTTCGGTTCGACGGAACAGGAGACCCGTTAGAGTTCCTCGACCGAGTGACGTGGTCCGCAAAAACGTATAGATTGAACTATTGCAGGACAGGGCTCCTGAATGGACAAAGAATGGCCAACATGGGCAAGATTCAAGGAAGTATGTCCCGTCCCCGATGGATTACGCCAAATTGGCCAGACAGGTGCGGGACTGATCGTTTCGGTTCGACGGAACAGGAGACCCGTTAGAGTTCCTCGACCGAGTGACGTGGTCCTCAAAAACGTATAGATTGAACTATTGCAGGGCAGGGCTCAAAAATGGTTCACCATGAACGACAAAGAATGGCCAACATGGGCAAGATTCAAGGAAGTATGTCCCGGCCCCGGTGGATTACGCCAAAGTGGCCAGACAGGTGCGGGACTGGTTGTTTCGGTTCGACGGAACAGGAAACCCGTTAGAGCTCCTCGACCGGGTGACGTGGTCCGCAAAAACGTATAGATTGAACTATTGCAGGGCAGGGCTTAAATATGGTTTACAATAAACGACAAAGAATGGCCAACAAGGGCAAGATTCAAGGAAGTATGTCCCGGCCCCAATGGATTACGCCAAAGTGGCCAGACAGGTGCGGGACTGGTCGTTTCGGTTCGACGGAACAGGAGACCCGTTAGAGCTCCTCGACCGAGTGACGTGGACCGCAAAAACTTATAGATTGAACTATTGCAGGGCAGGGCTCAAAGATGGTTCACCATGAACGACAAAGAATGGCCAACATGGGCAAGATTCAAGGAAGTATGTCCCGTCCCCGATGGATTACGCCAAAGTGGCCAGACAGGTGCGGGACTGGTCGTTTCGGTTCGACGGAACAGGAGACCCGTTAGAGTTCCTCGACCGAGTGACGTGGTCCGCAAAAACGTATAGATTGAACTATTGCAGGGCAGGGCTTAAATATGGTTTACAATAAACGACAAAGAATGGCCAACATGGGCAAGATTCAAGGAAGTATGTCCCGTCCCCGATGGATTACGCCAAAGTGGCCAGACAGGTGCGGGACTGGTCGTTTCGGTTTGACGGAACAGGAGACCTGTTAGAGTTCCTCGACCGAGTGACGTGGTCCGCAAAAACGTATAGATTGAACTATTGCAGGGCAGGGCTCAAAAATGGTTCACCATGAACGACAAGGAATGGCCAACATGGGCAAGATTCAAGGAAGTATGTCCCGGCCCCGATGGATTACGCCAAAGTGGCCAGACAGGTGCGGGACTGGTCGTTTCGGTTCGACGGAACAGGAGACCCGTTAGAGTTCCTCGACCGAGTGACGTGGTCCGCAAAAACATATAGATTGAACTATTGCAGGGCAGGGCTCAAAAATGGTTCATTATGAACGACAAAGAATGGCCAACATGGGCAAGATTCAAGAAAGTATGTCCCGTCCCCGATGGATTCCGCAAAGTGGCTAGACAGGTGCGGGACTGGTCGTTTTGGTTCGACGGAAGAGGAGACCCATTAGAGCTCCTCAACCGAGTGACGTGGTCCGCAAAAACGTATAGATTGAACTATTGCAGGGCAGGGCTCCTGAATGAACAAAGAATGGCGAACATGGGCAAGATTCAAGGAAGTATGTCCCGGCCCCGGTGGATTACGCCAAAGTGGCCAGACAGATGCGGGACTGATCGTTTCGGTTCGAGGGAACAGGAGACCCGTTAGAGTTCCTCGACCGAGTGACGTGGTCCTCAAAAACATATAGATTGAACTATTGCAGGGCAGGGCTCAAAAATGGTTCACCATAAACGACAAAGAATGGCCAACATGGGCAAGATTCAAGGAAGTATGTCCCGTCCCCGATGGATTACGCCAAAGTGGCCAGACAGGTGCGGGACTGGTCGTTTTGGTTCGACGGAACAGGAGACCCATTAGAGCTCCTCGACCGAGTGACGTGGTCCGCAAAAACGTATAGATTGAACTATTGCAGGGCAAGGCTCAAAAATGGTTCACCATAAACGACAAAGAATGGCCAACATGGGCAAGATTCAAGGAAGTATTTCCCGGCCCAGATGGATAACGCCAAAGTAGCCAAACAGGTGCGGGACTGGTCGTTTCGGTTCGACGGAACAGGAGACCTGTTAGAGTTCCTCGACCGAGTAACGTGGTCCGCAACAACGTATAGATTGAACTATGGCAGGGCAGGGCTCAAAAATGGTTCACTATGAATGGTTTACAGGGCTCAAAAATGGTTCACTATGAACGACAAAGAATGGCCAACATGGGCAAGATTCAAGGAAGTATGTCCCGTCCCCGATGGATTACGCCAAAGTGGCCAGACAGGTGCGGGACTGGTCGTTTTGGTTCGACGGAACAGGAGACCCGTTAGAGCTCCTCGACCGAGTGACGTGGTCCGCAAAAACGTATAGATTGAACTATTGCAGGGCAAGGCTCAAAGATGGTTCACCATAAACTACAAAGAATGGCCAACATGGGCAAGATTCAAGGAAGTATGTCCCGGCCCCGGTGGATTACGCCAAAGTGGCCAGACAGGTGCGGGACTGGTCGTTTCGGTTCGACGGAACAGGAAACCCGTTAGAGCTCCTCGACCGGGTGACGTGGTCCGCAAAAACGTATAGATTGAACTATTGCAGGGCAGGGCTCAAAAATGGTTCACCATGAACGACAAAGAATGGCCAACATGGGCAAGATTCAAGGAAGTATGTCCCGGCCCCGGTGGATTACGCCAAAGTGGCCAGACAGGTGCGGGACTGGTCGTTTCGGTTCGACGGAACAGAAAACATGTTTGAGCTCCTCGACCGGGTGACGTGGTCCGCAAAAACGTATAGATTGAACTATTGCAGGGCAGGGCTCAAAAATGGTTCACCATGAACGACAAAGAATGGCCAACATGGGCAAGATTCAAGGAAATATGTCCCGGCCCCGGTGGATTACGCCAAAGTGGCCAGACAGGTGCGGGACTGGTCGTTTCGGTTCGACGGAACAGAAGACCCGTTAGAGCTCCTCGACCGAGTGACGTGGTCCGCAAAAACGTATAGATTGAACTATTGCAGGGCAGGGCTCAAAAATGGTTCACCATGAACGACAAAGAATGGCCAACATGGGCAAGATTCAAGGAAGTATGTCCCGGCCCCGGTGGATTACGCCAAAGTGGCCAGACAGGTGCGGGACTGGTCGTTTCGGTTCGACGGAACAGGAGACCCGTTAGAGTTCCTCGACCGAGTGACGTGGTCCGCAAAAACGTATAGATTGAACTATTGCAGGGCAGGGCTCAAAAATGGTTCACCATAAACGACAAAGAATGGCCAACATGGGCAAGATTCAAGGAAGTATGTCCCGGCCCCGATGGATTACGCCAAAGTGGCCAGACAGGTGCGGGACTGGTCGTTTCGGTTCGACGGAACAGGAGACCCGTTAGAGTTCCTCGACCGAGTAACGTGGTCCGCAAAAACGTATAGATTGAACTATGGCAGGGCAGGGCTCAAAAATGGTTCACTATGAATGGTTTACAGGGCTCAAAAATGGTTCACTATGAACGACAAATAAAGGCCAACATGGGCAAGATTCAAGGAAGTATGTCCCGTCCCCGATGGATTACGCCAAAGTGGCCAGACAGGTGCGGGACTGGTCGTTTTGGTTCGACGGAACAGGAGACCCGTTAGAGCTCCTCGACCGAGTGACGTGGTCCGCAAAAACGTATAGATTGAACTATTGCAGGGCAAGGCTCAAAGATGGTTCACCATAAACGACAAAGAATGGCCAACATGGGCAAGATTCAAGGAAGTATGTCCCGGCCCCGGTGGATTACGCCAAAGTGGCCAGACAGGTGCGGGACTGGTCGTTTCGGTTCGACGGAACAGGAGACCCGTTAGAGCTCCTCGACCGAGTGACGTGGTCCGCAAAAACGTATAGATTGAACTATTGCAGGGCAGGGCTCAAAAATGGTTCACCATAAACGACAAAGAATGGCCAACATGGGCAAGATTCAAGGAAGTATGTCCCGGCCCCGGTGGATTACGCCAAAGTGGCCAGACAGGTGCGGGACTGGTCGTTTCGGTTCGACGGAACAGAAGACCCGTTAGAGCTCCTCGACCGAGTAACGTGGTCCGCAAAAACGTATAGATTGAACTATTGCAGGGCAGGGCTCAAATATGGTTTCAATAACGATAAAGAATGGCCAACATGGGCAAGATTGAAGGAAGTATGTCACGGCCCCGGTGGATTACGCCAAAGTGGCCAGACAGGTGCGGGACTGGTCGTTTCGGTTCGACGGAACAGAAAACCCGTTAGAGCTCCACGACCGGGTGACGTGGTCCGCAAAAACGTATAGATTGAACTATTGCAGGGCAGGGCTCAAATATGGTTTACAATAAACGACAAAGAATGGCCAACATGGGCAAGATTCAAGGAAGTATGTCCCGGCCCCGATGGATTACGCCAAATTGGCCAGACAGGTGCGGGACTGATCGTTTCGGTTCGACGGAACAGGAGACCCGTTAGAGTTCCTCGACCGAGTGACGTGGTCCGCAAAAACGTATAGATTGAACTATTGCAGGGCAGGGCTCAAAAATGGTTCACTATGAACGACAAAGAATGGCCAACATGGGCAAGATTCAAGGAAGTATGTCCCGTCCCCGATGGATTACGCCAAAGTGGCCAGACAGGTGCGGGACTGGTCGTTTCGGTTCGACGGAACAGGAGACCCGTTAGAGTTCCTCGACCGAGTGACGTGGTCCGCAAAAACGTATAGATTGAACTATTGCAGGGCAGGGCTCAAAAATGGTTCACCATAAACGACAAAGAATGGCCAACATGGGCAAGATTCAAGGAAGTATGTCCCGGCCCCGGTGGATTACGCCAAAGTGGCCAGACAGGTGCGGGACTGGTCGTTTCGGTTCGACGGAACAGGAAACCCGTTAGAGCTCCTCGACCGGGTGACGTGGTCCGCAAAAACGTATAGATTGAACTATTGCAGGGCAGGGCTCAAAAATGGTTCACCATGAACGACAAAGAATGGCCAACATGGGCAAGATTCAAGGAAGTATGTCCCGGCCCCGGTGGATTACGCCAAAGTGGCCAGACAGGTGCGGGACTGGTCGTTTCGGTTCGACGGAACAGGAGACCCGTTAGAGCTCCTCGACCGAGTGACGTGGTCCGCAAAAACGTATAGATTGAACTATTGCAGGGCAGGGCTCAAAAATGGTTCACCATAAACGACAAAGAATGGCCAACATGGGCAAGATTCAAGGAAGTATGTCCCGGCCCCGGTGGATTACGCCAAAGTGGCCAGACAGGTGCGGGACTGGTCGTTTCGGTTCGACGGAACAGGAGACCCGTTAGAGCTCCTCGACCGAGTGACGTGGTCCGCAAAAACGTATAGATTGAACTATTGCAGGGCAGGGCTCAAAAATGGTTCACCATAAACGACAAAGAATGGCCAACATGGGCAAGATTCAAGGAAGTATGTCCCGGCCCCGGTGGATTACGCCAAAGTGGCCAGACAGGTGCGGGACTGGTCGTTTCGGTTCGACGGAACAGGAGACCCGTTAGAGCTCCTCGACCGGGTGACGTGGTCCGCAAAAACGTATAGATTGAACTATTGCAGGGCAGGGCTCAAAAATGGTTCACCATGAACGACAAAGAATGGCCAACATGGGCAAGATTCAAGGAAGTATGTCCCGGCCCCGGTGGATTACGCCAAAGTGGCCAGACAGGTGCGGGACTGGTCGTTTCGGTTCGACGGAACAGGAGACCCGTTAGAGTTCCTCGACCGAGTGACGTGGTCCGCAAAAACGTATAGATTGAACTATTGCAGGGCAGGGCTCAAAAATGGTTCACCATAAACGACAAAGAATGGCCAACATGGGCAAGATTCAAGGAAGTATGTCCCGGCCCCGATGGATTACGCCAAAGTGGCCAGACAGGTGCGGGACTGGTCGTTTCGGTTCGACGGAACAGGAGACCCGTTAGAGTTCCTCGACCGAGTAACGTGGTCCGCAAAAACGTATAGATTGAACTATTGCAGGGCGGTTCAGGGCTCAAAAATGGTTTCATCAATGAACGACAAAGAATGGCCAACATGGGCAAGATTCAAGGAAGTATGTCCCGGCCCCGATGGATTACGCCAAAGTGGCCAGACAGGTGCGGGACTGGTCGTTTCGGTTCGACGGAACAGGAGACCCGTTAGAGTTCCTCGACCGAGTGACGTGGTCCGCAAAAACGTATAGATTGAACTATTGCAGGGCAGGGCTCAAAGATGGTTCACCATAAACGACAAAGAATGGCCAACATGGGCAAGATTCAAGGAAGTATGTCCCGGCCCCGGTGGATTACGCCAAAGTGGCCAGACAGGTGCGGGACTGGTCGTTTCGGTTCGACGGAACAGGAGACCCGTTAGAGCTCCTCGACCGAGTGACGTGGTCCGCAAAAACGTATAGATTGAACTATTGCAGGGCAGGGCTCAAAAATGGTTCACCATAAACGACAAAGAATGGCCAACATGGGCAAGATTCAAGGAAGTATGTCCCGGCCCCGGTGGATTACGCCAAAGTGGCCAGACAGGTGCGGGACTGGTCGTTTCGGTTCGACGGAACAGGAGACCCGTTAGAGCTCCTCGACCGAGTGACGTGGTCCGCAAAAACGTATAGATTGAACTATTGCAGGGCAGGGCTCAAAATGGTTCACAATAAACGACAAAGAATGGCCAACATGGGCAAGATTCAAGGAAGTATGTCCCGGCCCCGGTGGATTACGCCAAAGTGGCCAGACAGGTGCGGGACTGGTCGTTTCGGTTCGACGGAACAGGAGACCCGTTAGAGCTCCTCGACCGAGTGACGTGGTCCGCAAAAACGTATAGATTGAACTATTGCAGGGCAGGGCTCAAATATGGTTTACAATAAACGACAAAGAATGGCCAACATGGGCAAGATTCAAGGAAGTATGTCCCGGCCCCGGTGGATTACGCCAAAGTGGCCAGACAGGTGCGGGACTGGTCGTTTCGGTTCGACGGAACAGGAGACCCGTTAGAGTTCCTCGACCGAGTGACGTGGTCCGCAAAAACGTATAGATTGAACTATTGCAGGGCAGGGCTCAAAAATGGTTTACAATAAACGACAAAGAATGGCCAACATGGGCAAGATTCAAGGAAGTATGTCCCGGCCCCGATGGATTACGCCAAAGTGGCCAGACAGGTGCGGGACTGGTCGTTTCGGTTCGACGGAACAGGAGACCCGTTAGAGTTCCTCGACCGAGTGACGTGGTCCGCAAAAACGTATAGATTGAACTATTGCAGGGCAGGGCTCAAAAATGGTTCACCATAAACGACAAAGAATGGCCAACATGGGCAAGATTCAAGGAAGTATGTCCCGGCCCCGGTGGATTACGCCAAAGTGGCCAGACAGGTGCGGGACTGGTCGTTTCGGTTCGACGGAACAGGAAACCCGTTAGAGCTCCTCGACCGAGTGACGTGGTCCGCAAAAACGTATAGATTGAACTATTGCAGGGCAGGGCTCAAATATGGTTTACAATAAACGACAAAGAATGGCCAACATGGGCAAGATTCAAGGAAGTATGTCCCGGCCCCGGTGGATTACGCCAAAGTGGCCAGACAGGTGCGGGACTGGTCGTTTCGGTTCGACGGAACAGGAGACCCGTTAGAGCTCCTCGACCGAGTGACGTGGTCCGCAAAAACGTATAGATTGAACTATTGCAGGGCAGGGCTCAAAGATGGTTCACCATGAACGACAAAGAATGGCCAACATGGGCAAGATTCAAGGAAGTATGTCCCGGCCCCGGTGGATTACGCCAAAGTGGCCAGACAGGTGCGGGACTGGTCGTTTCGGTTCGACGGAACAGGAGACCCGTTAGGGCTCCTCGACCGAGTGACGTGGTCCGCAAAAACGTATAGATTGAACTATTGCAGGGCAGGGCTCAAATATGGTTTACAATAAACGACAAAGAATGGCCAACATGGGCAAGATTCAAGGAAGTATGTCCCGGCCCCGGTGGATTACGCCAAAGTGGCCAGACAGGTGCGGGACTGGTCGTTTCGGTTCGACGGAACAGGAGACCCGTTAGAGTTCCTCGACCGAGTGACGTGGTCCGCAAAAACGTATAGATTGAACTATTGCAGGGCAGGGCTCAAAGATGGTTCACCATGAACGACAAAGAATGGCCAACATGGGCAAGATTCAAGGAAGTATGTCCCGGCCCCGATGGATTACGCCAAAGTGGCCAGACAGGTGCGGGACTGGTCGTTTCGGTTCGACGGAACAGGAGACCCGTTAGAGTTCCTCGACCGAGTGACGTGGTCCGCAAAAACGTATAGATTGAACTATTGCAGGGCAGGGCTCAAAAAATGGTTCACCATGAACGACAAAGAACAGTATAGATTCAAGGAATATGTGGCCCGCCCCCGGGGGTATCCAAAAGGGCAGGTGCGGGACTGGTCGTTTCGGTTCGACGGAACAGGAGACCTGTTAGACGTGGTCCGCAAAAACGTATAGATTGAACTATTGCAGGGCAGGGCTCAAAAATGGTTCACCATGAACGACAAAGAATGGCCAACATGGGCAAGATTCAAGGAAGTATGTCCCGGCCCCGGTGGATTACGCCAAAGTGGCCAGACAGGTGCGGGACTGGTCGTTTCGGTTCGACGGAACAGGAGACCCGTTAGAGTTCCTCGACCGAGTGACGTGGTCCGCAAAAACGTATAGATTGAACTATTGCAGGGCAGGGCTCAAAAATGGTTCACCATAAACGACAAAGAATGGCCAACATGGGCAAGATTCAAGGAAGTATGTCCCGGCCCCGGTGGATTACGCCAAAGTGGCCAGACAGGTGCGGGACTGGTCGTTTCGGTTCGACGGAACAGGAGACCCGTTAGAGCTCCTCGACCGAGTGACGTGGTCCGCAAAAACGTATAGATTGAACTATTGCAGGGCAGGGCTCAAAGATGGTTCACCATAAACGACAAAGAATGGCCAACATGGGCAAGATTCAAGGAAGTATGTCCCGGCCCCGGTGGATTACGCCAAAGTGGCCAGACAGGTGCGGGACTGGTCGTTTCGGTTCGACGGAACAGGAGACCCGTTAGAGTTCCTCGACCGAGTGACGTGGTCCGCAAAAACATATAGATTGAACTATTGCAGGGCAGGGCTCAAAGATGGTTCACCATAAACGACAAAGAATGGCCAACATGGGCAAGATTCAAGGAAGTATGTCCCGGCCCCGGTGGATTACGCCAAAGTGGCCAGACAGGTGCGGGACTGGTCGTTTCGGTTCGACGGAACAGGAGACCCGTTAGAGCTCCTCGACCGAGTGACGTGGTCCGCAAAAACGTATAGATTGAACTATTGCAGGGCAGGGCTCAAATATGGTTTACAATAAACGACAAAGAATGGCCAACATGGGCAAGATTCAAGGAAGTATGTCCCGGCCCCGGTGGATTACGCCAAAGTGGCCAGACAGGTGCGGGACTGGTCGTTTCGGTTCGACGGAACAGGAGACCCGTTAGGGTTCCTCGACCGAGTGACGTGGTCCGCAAAAACGTATAGATTGAACTATTGCAGGGCAGGGCTCAAATATGGTTCTAACAATAAACGACAAAGAATGGCCAACATGGGCAAGATTCAAGGAAGTATGTCCCGGCCCCGGTGGATTACGCCAAAGTGGCCAGACAGGTGCGGGACTGGTCGTTTCGGTTCGACGGAACAGGAGAGCCCGTAAGGGTTCCTCGACCGAGTGACGTGGTGCGCAAAAACGTATAGATTGAACTATTGCAGGGCAGGGCTCAAATATGGTTTACAATAAACGACAAAGAATGGCCAACATGGGCAAGATTCAAGGAAGTATGTCCCGGCCCCGGTGGATTACGCCAAAGTGGCCAGACAGGTGCGGGACTGGTCGTTTCGGTTCGACGGAACAGGAGACCCGTTAGCGTTCCTCGACCGAGTGACGTGGTCCGCAAAAACGTATAGATTGAACTATTGCAGGGCAGGGCTCAAAAATGGTTCACCATGAACGACAAAGAATGGCCAACATGGGCAAGATTCAAGGAAGTATGTCCCGGCCCCGGTGGATTACGCCAAAGTGGCCAGACAGGTGCGGGACTGGTCGTTTCGGTTCGACGGAACAGGAGACCCGTTAGAGCTCCTCGACCGAGTGACGTGGTCCGCAAAAACGTATAGATTGAACTATTGCAGGGCAGGGCTCAAATATGGTTTACAATAAACGACAAAGAATGGCCAACATGGGCAAGATTCAAGGAAGTATGTCCCGGCCCCGGTGGATTACGCCAAAGTGGCCAGACAGGTGCGGGACTGGTCGTTTCGGTTCGACGGAACAGGAGACCCGTTAGAGCTCCTCGACCGAGTGACGTGGTCCGCAAAAACGTATAGATTGAACTATTGCAGGGCAGGGCTCAAAGATGGTTCACCATAAACGACAAAGAATGGCCAACATGGGCAAGATTCAAGGAAGTATGTCCCGGCCCCGGTGGATTACGCCAAAGTGGCCAGACAGGTGCGGGACTGGTCGTTTCGGTTCGACGGAACAGGAGACCCGTTAGAGTTCCTCGACCGAGTGACGTGGTCCGCAAAAACGTATAGATTGAACTATTGCAGGGCAGGGCTCAAAGATGGTTCACCATAAACGACAAAGAATGGCCAACATGGGCAAGATTCAAGGAAGTATGTCCCGGCCCCGGTGGATTACGCCAAAGTGGCCAGACAGGTGCGGGACTGGTCGTTTCGGTTCGACGGAACAGGAGACCCGTTAGAGTTCCTCGACCGAGTGACGTGGTCCGCAAAAACGTATAGATTGAACTATTGCAGGGCAGGGCTCAAAGATGGTTCACCATAAACGACAAAGAATGGCCAACATGGGCAAGATTCAAGGAAGTATGTCCCGGCCCCGGTGGATTACGCCAAAGTGGCCAGACAGGTGCGGGACTGGTCGTTTCGGTTCGACGGAACAGGAGACCCGTTAGAGTTCCTCGACCGAGTGACGTGGTCCGCAAAAACGTATAGATTGAACTATTGCAGGGCAGGGCTCAAATATGGTTTACAATAAACGACAAAGAATGGCCAACATGGGCAAGATTCAAGGAAGTATGTCCCGGCCCCGGTGGATTACGCCAAAGTGGCCAGACAGGTGCGGGACTGGTCGTTTCGGTTCGACGGAACAGGAGACCCGTTAGAGTTCCTCGACCGAGTGACGTGGTCCGCAAAAACGTATAGATTGAACTATTGCAGGGCGAAGGCTCAAAGATGGTTCACCATAAACGACAAAGAATGGCCAACATGGGCAAGATTCAAGGAAGTATGTCCCGGCCCCGGTGGATTACGCCAAAGTGGCCAGACAGGTGCGGGACTGGTCGTTTCGGTTCGACGGAACAGGAGACCCGTTAGAGCTCCTCGACCGAGTGACGTGGTCCGCAAAAACGTATAGATTGAACTATTGCAGGGCAGGGCTCAAAGATGGTTCACCATAAACGACAAAGAATGGCCAACATGGGCAAGATTCAAGGAAGTATGTCCCGGCCCCGGTGGATTACGCCAAAGTGGCCAGACAGGTGCGGGACTGGTCGTTTCGGTTCGACGGAACAGGAGACCCGTTAGAGTTCCTCGACCGAGTGACGTGGTCCGCA
Organism: Drosophila pseudoananassae pseudoananassae; assembly: GCA_018153035.1. Taxonomy (NCBI): domain Eukaryota; kingdom Metazoa; phylum Arthropoda; class Insecta; order Diptera; family Drosophilidae; genus Drosophila; species Drosophila pseudoananassae. The sequence goes on from JAECXR010000054.1 coordinate 968,463, forward strand.
AAAACGTATAGATTGAACTATTGCAGGGCAGGGCTCAAATATGGTTCACCATAAACGACAAAGAATGGCCAACATGGGCAAGATTCAAGGAAGTATGTCCCGGCCCCGGTGGATTACGCCAAAGTGGCCAGACAGGTGCGGGACTGGTCGTTTCGGTTCGACGGAACAGGAGACCCGTTAGAGTTCCTCGACCGAGTGACGTGGTCCGCAAAAACGTATAGATTGAACTATTGCAGGGCAGGGCTCAAAGATGGTTCACCATAAACGACAAAGAATGGCCAACATGGGCAAGATTCAAGGAAGTATGTCCCGGCCCCGGTGGATTACGCCAAAGTGGCCAGACAGGTGCGGGACTGGTCGTTTCGGTTCGACGGAACAGGAGACCCGTTAGAGTTCCTCGACCGAGTGACATGGTCCGCAAAAACGTATAGATTGAACTATTGCAGGGCGAAGGCTCAAAGATGGTTCACCATAAACGACAAAGAATGGCCAACATGGGCAAGATTCAAGGAAGTATGTCCCGGCCCCGGTGGATTACGCCAAAGTGGCCAGACAGGTGCGGGACTGGTCGTTTCGGTTCGACGGAACAGGAGACCCGTTAGAGTTCCTCGACCGAGTGACGTGGTCCGCAAAAACGTATAGATTGAACTATTGCAGGGCAGGGCTCAAATATGGTTTACAATAAACGACAAAGAATGGCCAACATGGGCAAGATTCAAGGAAGTATGTCCCGGCCCCGGTGGATTACGCCAAAGTGGCCAGACAGGTGCGGGGCTGGTCGTTTCGGTTCGACGGAACAGGAGACCCGTTAGAGCTCCTCGACCGAGTGACGTGGTCCGCAAAAACGTATAGATTGAACTATTGCAGGGCAGGGCTCAAAGATGGTTCACCATAAACGACAAAGAATGGCCAACATGGGCAAGATTCAAGGAAGTATGTCCCGGCCCCGGTGGATTACGCCAAAGTGGCCAGACAGGTGCGGGACTGGTCGTTTCGGTTCGACGGAACAGGAGACCCGTTAGAGTTCCTCGACCGAGTGACGTGGTCCGCAAAAACGTATAGATTGAACTATTGCAGGGCAGGGCTCAAATATGGTTTACAATAAACGACAAAGAATGGCCAACATGGGCAAGATTCAAGGAAGTATGTCCCGGCCCCGGTGGATTACGCCAAAGTGGCCAGACAGGTGCGGGACTGGTCGTTTCGGTTCGACGGAACAGGAGACCCGTTAGAGTTCCTCGACCGAGTGACGTGGTCCGCAAAAACGTATAGATTGAACTATTGCAGGGCAGGGCTCAAATATGGTTTACAATAAACGACAAAGAATGGCCAACATGGGCAAGATTCAAGGAAGTATGTCCCGGCCCCGGTGGATTACGCCAAAGTGGCCAGACAGGTGCGGGACTGGTCGTTTCGGTTCGACGGAACAGGAGACCCGTTAGAGCTCCTCGACCGAGTGACGTGGTCCGCAAAAACGTATAGATTGAACTATTGCAGGGCAGGGCTCAAATATGGTTTACAATAAACGACAAAGAATGGCCAACATGGGCAAGATTCAAGGAAGTATGTCCCGGCCCCGGTGGATTACGCCAAAGTGGCCAGACAGGTGCGGGACTGGTCGTTTCGGTTCGACGGAACAGGAGACCCGTTAGAGCTCCTCGACCGAGTGACGTGGTCCGCAAAAACGTATAGATTGAACTATTGCAGGGCAGGGCTCAAATATGGTTTACAATAAACGACAAAGAATGGCCAACATGGGCAAGATTCAAGGAAGTATGTCCCGGCCCCGGTGGATTACGCCAAAGTGGCCAGACAGGTGCGGGACTGGTCGTTTCGGTTCGACGGAACAGGAGACCCGTTAGAGTTCCTCGACCGAGTGACGTGGTCCGCAAAAACGTATAGATTGAACTATTGCAGGGCAGGGCTCAAATATGGTTTACAATAAACGACAAAGAATGGCCAACATGGGCAAGATTCAAGGAAGTATGTCCCGGCCCCGGTGGATTACGCCAAAGTGGCCAGACAGGTGCGGGACTGGTCGTTTCGGTTCGACGGAACAGGAGACCCGTTAGAGCTCCTCGACCGAGTGACGTGGTCCGCAAAAACGTATAGATTGAACTATTGCAGGGCAGGGCTCAAATATGGTTCACCATAAACGACAAAGAATGGCCAACATGGGCAAGATTCAAGGAAGTATGTCCCGGCCCCGGTGGATTACGCCAAAGTGGCCAGACAGGTGCGGGACTGGTCGTTTCGGTTCGACGGAACAGGAGACCCGTTAGAGCTCCTCGACCGAGTGACGTGGTCCGCAAAAACGTATAGATTGAACTATTGCAGGGCAGGGCTCAAATATGGTTTACAATAAACGACAAAGAATGGCCAACATGGGCAAGATTCAAGGAAGTATGTCCCGGCCCCGGTGGATTACGCCAAAGTGGCCAGACAGGTGCGGGACTGGTCGTTTCGGTTCGACGGAACAGGAGACCCGTTAGAGTTCCTCGACCGAGTGACGTGGTCCGCAAAAACGTATAGATTGAACTATTGCAGGGCAGGGCTCAAATATGGTTTACAATAAACGACAAAGAATGGCCAACATGGGCAAGATTCAAGGAAGTATGTCCCGGCCCCGGTGGATTACGCCAAAGTGGCCAGACAGGTGCGGGACTGGTCGTTTCGGTTCGACGGAACAGGAGACCCGTTAGAGTTCCTCGACCGAGTGACGTGGTCCGCAAAAACGTATAGATTGAACTATTGCAGGGCAGGGCTCAAATATGGTTTACAATAAACGACAAAGAATGGCCAACATGGGCAAGATTCAAGGAAGTATGTCCCGGCCCCGGTGGATTACGCCAAAGTGGCCAGACAGGTGCGGGACTGGTCGTTTCGGTTCGACGGAACAGGAGACCCGTTAGAGCTCCTCGACCGAGTGACGTGGTCCGCAAAAACGTATAGATTGAACTATTGCAGGGCGAAGGCTCAAAGATGGTTCACCATAAACGACAAAGAATGGCCAACATGGGCAAGATTCAAGGAAGTATGTCCCGGCCCCGGTGGATTACGCCAAAGTGGCCAGACAGGTGCGGGACTGGTCGTTTCGGTTCGACGGAACAGGAGACCCGTTAGAGTTCCTCGACCGAGTGACGTGGTCCGCAAAAACGTATAGATTGAACTATTGCAGGGCAGGGCTCAAAGATGGTTCACCATAAACGACAAAGAATGGCCAACATGGGCAAGATTCAAGGAAGTATGTCCCGGCCCCGGTGGATTACGCCAAAGTGGCCAGACAGGTGCGGGACTGGTCGTTTCGGTTCGACGGAACAGGAGACCCGTTAGAGCTCCTCGACCGAGTGACGTGGTCCGCAAAAACGTATAGATTGAACTATTGCAGGGCAGGGCTCAAATATGGTTTACAATAAACGACAAAGAATGGCCAACATGGGCAAGATTCAAGGAAGTATGTCCCGGCCCCGGTGGATTACGCCAAAGTGGCCAGACAGGTGCGGGACTGGTCGTTTCGGTTCGACGGAACAGGAGACCCGTTAGAGTTCCTCGACCGAGTGACGTGGTCCGCAAAAACGTATAGATTGAACTATTGCAGGGCAGGGCTCAAATATGGTTTACAATAAACGACAAAGAATGGCCAACATGGGCAAGATTCAAGGAAGTATGTCCCGGCCCCGGTGGATTACGCCAAAGTGGCCAGACAGGTGCGGGACTGGTCGTTTCGGTTCGACGGAACAGGAGACCCGTTAGAGCTCCTCGACCGAGTGACGTGGTCCGCAAAAACGTATAGATTGAACTATTGCAGGGCAGGGCTCAAATATGGTTTACAATAAACGACAAAGAATGGCCAACATGGGCAAGATTCAAGGAAGTATGTCCCGGCCCCGGTGGATTACGCCAAAGTGGCCAGACAGGTGCGGGACTGGTCGTTTCGGTTCGACGGAACAGGAGACCCGTTAGAGCTCCTCGACCGAGTGACGTGGTCCGCAAAAACGTATAGATTGAACTATTGCAGGGCAGGGCTCAAATATGGTTCACAATAAACGACAAAGAATGGCCAACATGGGCAAGATTCAAGGAAGTATGTCCCGGCCCCGGTGGATTACGCCAAAGTGGCCAGACAGGTGCGGGACTGGTCGTTTCGGTTCGACGGAACAGGAGACCCGTTAGAGTTCCTCGACCGAGTGACGTGGTCCGCAAAAACGTATAGATTGAACTATTGCAGGGCAGGGCTCAAATATGGTTTACAATAAACGACAAAGAATGGCCAACATGGGCAAGATTCAAGGAAGTATGTCCCGGCCCCGGTGGATTACGCCAAAGTGGCCAGACAGGTGCGGGACTGGTCGTTTCGGTTCGACGGAACAGGAGACCCGTTAGAGTTCCTCGACCGAGTGACGTGGTCCGCAAAAACGTATAGATTGAACTATTGCAGGGCAGGGCTCAAATATGGTTTACAATAAACGACAAAGAATGGCCAACATGGGCAAGATTCAAGGAAGTATGTCCCGGCCCCGGTGGATTACGCCAAAGTGGCCAGACAGGTGCGGGACTGGTCGTTTCGGTTCGACGGAACAGGAGACCCGTTAGAGTTCCTCGACCGAGTGACGTGGTCCGCAAAAACGTATAGATTGAACTATTGCAGGGCAGGGCTCAAATATGGTTTACAATAAACGACAAAGAATGGCCAACATGGGCAAGATTCAAGGAAGTATGTCCCGGCCCCGGTGGATTACGCCAAAGTGGCCAGACAGGTGCGGGACTGGTCGTTTCGGTTCGACGGAACAGGAGACCCGTTAGAGCTCCTCGACCGAGTGACGTGGTCCGCAAAAACGTATAGATTGAACTATTGCAGGGCAGGGCTCAAATATGGTTTACAATAAACGACAAAGAATGGCCAACATGGGCAAGATTCAAGGAAGTATGTCCCGGCCCCGGTGGATTACGCCAAAGTGGCCAGACAGGTGCGGGACTGGTCGTTTCGGTTCGACGGAACAGGAGACCCGTTAGAGTTCCTCGACCGAGTGACGTGGTCCGCAAAAACGTATAGATTGAACTATTGCAGGGCAGGGCTCAAAGATGGTTCACCATAAACGACAAAGAATGGCCAACATGGGCAAGATTCAAGGAAGTATGTCCCGGCCCCGGTGGATTACGCCAAAGTGGCCAGACAGGTGCGGGACTGGTCGTTTCGGTTCGACGGAACAGGAGACCCGTTAGAGCTCCTCGACCGAGTGACGTGGTCCGCAAAAACGTATAGATTGAACTATTGCAGGGCAGGGCTCAAATATGGTTTACAATAAACGACAAAGAATGGCCAACATGGGCAAGATTCAAGGAAGTATGTCCCGGCCCCGGTGGATTACGCCAAAGTGGCCAGACAGGTGCGGGACTGGTCGTTTCGGTTCGACGGAACAGGAGACCCGTTAGAGCTCCTCGACCGAGTGACGTGGTCCGCAAAAACGTATAGATTGAACTATTGCAGGGCAGGGCTCAAATATGGTTTACAATAAACGACAAAGAATGGCCAACATGGGCAAGATTCAAGGAAGTATGTCCCGGCCCCGGTGGATTACGCCAAAGTGGCCAGACAGGTGCGGGACTGGTCGTTTCGGTTCGACGGAACAGGAGACCCGTTAGAGCTCCTCGACCGAGTGACGTGGTCCGCAAAAACGTATAGATTGAACTATTGCAGGGCAGGGCTCAAATATGGTTTACAATAAACGACAAAGAATGGCCAACATGGGCAAGATTCAAGGAAGTATGTCCCGGCCCCGGTGGATTACGCCAAAGTGGCCAGACAGGTGCGGGACTGGTCGTTTCGGTTCGACGGAACAGGAGACCCGTTAGAGTTCCTCGACCGAGTGACGTGGTCCGCAAAAACGTATAGATTGAACTATTGCAGGGCAGGGCTCAAATATGGTTTACAATAAACGACAAAGAATGGCCAACATGGGCAAGATTCAAGGAAGTATGTCCCGGCCCCGGTGGATTACGCCAAAGTGGCCAGACAGGTGCGGGACTGGTCGTTTCGGTTCGACGGAACAGGAGACCCGTTAGAGCTCCTCGACCGAGTGACGTGGTCCGCAAAAACGTATAGATTGAACTATTGCAGGGCAGGGCTCAAATATGGTTTCACAATAAACGACAAAGAATGGCCAACATGGGCAAGATTCAAGGAAGTATGTCCCGGCCCCGGTGGATTACGCCAAAGTGGCCAGACAGGTGCGGGACTGGTCGTTTCGGTTCGACGGAACAGGAGACCCGTTAGAGTTCCTCGACCGAGTGACGTGGTCCGCAAAAACGTATAGATTGAACTATTGCAGGGCAGGGCTCAAATATGGTTTACAATAAACGACAAAGAATGGCCAACATGGGCAAGATTCAAGGAAGTATGTCCCGGCCCCGGTGGATTACGCCAAAGTGGCCAGACAGGTGCGGGACTGGTCGTTTCGGTTCGACGGAACAGGAGACCCGTTAGAGCTCCTCGACCGAGTGACGTGGTCCGCAAAAACGTATAGATTGAACTATTGCAGGGCAGGGCTCAAAGATGGTTCACCATAAACGACAAAGAATGGCCAACATGGGCAAGATTCAAGGAAGTATGTCCCGGCCCCGGTGGATTACGCCAAAGTGGCCAGACAGGTGCGGGACTGGTCGTTTCGGTTCGACGGAACAGGAGACCCGTTAGAGCTCCTCGACCGAGTGACGTGGTCCGCAAAAACGTATAGATTGAACTATTGCAGGGCAGGGCTCAAATATGGTTCACAATAAACGACAAAGAATGGCCAACATGGGCAAGATTCAAGGAAGTATGTCCCGGCCCCGGTGGATTACGCCAAAGTGGCCAGACAGGTGCGGGACTGGTCGTTTCGGTTCGACGGAACAGGAGACCCGTTAGAGCTCCTCGACCGAGTGACGTGGTCCGCAAAAACGTATAGATTGAACTATTGCAGGGCAGGGCTCAAATATGGTTTACCATAAACGACAAAGAATGGCCAACATGGGCAAGATTCAAGGAAGTATGTCCCGGCCCCGGTGGATTACGCCAAAGTGGCCAGACAGGTGCGGGACTGGTCGTTTCGGTTCGACGGAACAGGAGACCCGTTAGAGCTCCTCGACCGAGTGACGTGGTCCGCAAAAACGTATAGATTGAACTATTGCAGGGCAGGGCTCAAAGATGGTTCACCATAAACGACAAAGAATGGCCAACATGGGCAAGATTCAAGGAAGTATGTCCCGGCCCCGGTGGATTACGCCAAAGTGGCCAGACAGGTGCGGGACTGGTCGTTTCGGTTCGACGGAACAGGAGACCCGTTAGAGCTCCTCGACCGAGTGACGTGGTCCGCAAAAACGTATAGATTGAACTATTGCAGGGCAGGGCTCAAATATGGTTTACAATAAACGACAAAGAATGGCCAACATGGGCAAGATTCAAGGAAGTATGTCCCGGCCCCGGTGGATTACGCCAAAGTGGCCAGACAGGTGCGGGACTGGTCGTTTCGGTTCGACGGAACAGGAGACCCGTTAGAGCTCCTCGACCGAGTGACGTGGTCCGCAAAAACGTATAGATTGAACTATTGCAGGGCAGGGCTCAAATATGGTTTACAATAAACGACAAAGAATGGCCAACATGGGCAAGATTCAAGGAAGTATGTCCCGGCCCCGGTGGATTACGCCAAAGTGGCCAGACAGGTGCGGGACTGGTCGTTTCGGTTCGACGGAACAGGAGACCCGTTAGAGCTCCTCGACCGAGTGACGTGGTCCGCAAAAACGTATAGATTGAACTATTGCAGGGCAGGGCTCAAATATGGTTTACAATAAACGACAAAGAATGGCCAACATGGGCAAGATTCAAGGAAGTATGTCCCGGCCCCGGTGGATTACGCCAAAGTGGCCAGACAGGTGCGGGACTGGTCGTTTCGGTTCGACGGAACAGGAGACCCGTTAGAGCTCCTCGACCGAGTGACGTGGTCCGCAAAAACGTATAGATTGAACTATTGCAGGGCAGGGCTCAAATATGGTTTACAATAAACGACAAAGAATGGCCAACATGGGCAAGATTCAAGGAAGTATGTCCCGGCCCCGGTGGATTACGCCAAAGTGGCCAGACAGGTGCGGGACTGGTCGTTTCGGTTCGACGGAACAGGAGACCCGTTAGAGCTCCTCGACCGAGTGACGTGGTCCGCAAAAACGTATAGATTGAACTATTGCAGGGCAGGGCTCAAATATGGTTTACAATAAACGACAAAGAATGGCCAACATGGGCAAGATTCAAGGAAGTATGTCCCGGCCCCGGTGGATTACGCCAAAGTGGCCAGACAGGTGCGGGACTGGTCGTTTCGGTTCGACGGAACAGGAGACCCGTTAGAGCTCCTCGACCGAGTGACGTGGTCCGCAAAAACGTATAGATTGAACTATTGCAGGGCAGGGCTCAAATATGGTTTACAATAAACGACAAAGAATGGCCAACATGGGCAAGATTCAAGGAAGTATGTCCCGGCCCCGGTGGATTACGCCAAAGTGGCCAGACAGGTGCGGGACTGGTCGTTTCGGTTCGACGGAACAGGAGACCCGTTAGAGTTCCTCGACCGAGTGACGTGGTCCGCAAAAACGTATAGATTGAACTATTGCAGGGCAGGGCTCAAATATGGTTTACAATAAACGACAAAGAATGGCCAACATGGGCAAGATTCAAGGAAGTATGTCCCGGCCCCGGTGGATTACGCCAAAGTGGCCAGACAGGTGCGGGACTGGTCGTTTCGGTTCGACGGAACAGGAGACCCGTTAGAGTTCCTCGACCGAGTGACGTGGTCCGCAAAAACGTATAGATTGAACTATTGCAGGGCGAAGGCTCAAAGATGGTTCACCATAAACGACAAAGAATGGCCAACATGGGCAAGATTCAAGGAAGTATGTCCCGGCCCCGGTGGATTACGCCAAAGTGGCCAGACAGGTGCGGGACTGGTCGTTTCGGTTCGACGGAACAGGAGACCCGTTAGAGCTCCTCGACCGAGTGACGTGGTCCGCAAAAAACGTATAGATTGAACTATTGCAGGGCAGGGCTCAAATATGGTTTACAATAAACGACAAAGAATGGCCAACATGGGCAAGATTCAAGGAAGTATGTCCCGGCCCCGGTGGATTACGCCAAAGTGGCCAGACAGGTGCGGGACTGGTCGTTTCGGTTCGACGGAACAGGAGACCCGTTAGAGCTCCTCGACCGAGTGACGTGGTCCGCAAAAACGTATAGATTGAACTATTGCAGGGCAGGGCTCAAATATGGTTTACAATAAACGACAAAGAATGGCCAACATGGGCAAGATTCAAGGAAGTATGTCCCGGCCCCGGTGGATTACGCCAAAGTGGCCAGACAGGTGCGGGACTGGTCGTTTCGGTTCGACGGAACAGGAGACCCGTTAGAGCTCCTCGACCGAGTGACGTGGTCCGCAAAAACGTATAGATTGAACTATTGCAGGGCAGGGCTCAAATATGGTTCACCATGAACGACAAAGAATGGCCAACATGGGCAAGATTCAAGGAAGTATGTCCCGGCCCCGGTGGATTACGCCAAAGTGGCCAGACAGGTGCGGGGCTGGTCGTTTCGGTTCGACGGAACAGGAGACCCGTTAGAGCTCCTCGACCGAGTGACGTGGTCCGCAAAAACGTATAGATTGAACTATTGCAGGGCAGGGCTCAAATATGGTTTACAATAAACGACAAAGAATGGCCAACATGGGCAAGATTCAAGGAAGTATGTCCCGGCCCCGGTGGATTACGCCAAAGTGGCCAGACAGGTGCGGGGCTGGTCGTTTCGGTTCGACGGAACAGGAGACCCGTTAGAGCTCCTCGACCGAGTGACGTGGTCCGCAAAAACGTATAGATTGAACTATTGCAGGGCAGGGCTCAAAGATGGTTCACCATAAACGACAAAGAATGGCCAACATGGGCAAGATTCAAGGAAGTATGTCCCGGCCCCGGTGGATTACGCCAAAGTGGCCAGACAGGTGCGGGGCTGGTCGTTTCGGTTCGACGGAACAGGAGACCCGTTAGAGCTCCTCGACCGAGTAACGTGGTCCGCAAAAACGTATAGATTGAACTATTGCAGGGCAGGGCTCAAATATGGTTTCACCATAAACGACAAAGAATGGCCAACATGGGCAAGATTCAAGGAAGTATGTCCCGGCCCCGGTGGATTACGCCAAAGTGGCCAGACAGGTGCGGGACTGGTCGTTTCGGTTCGACGGAACAGGAGACCCGTTAGAGCTCCTCGACCGAGTGACGTGGTCCGCAAAAACGTATAGATTGAACTATTGCAGGGCAGGGCTCAAATATGGTTTACAATAAACGACAAAGAATGGCCAACATGGGCAAGATTCAAGGAAGTATGTCCCGGCCCCGGTGGATTACGCCAAAGTGGCCAGACAGGTGCGGGGCTGGTCGTTTCGGTTCGACGGAACAGGAGACCCGTTAGAGCTCCTCGACCGAGTAACGTGGTCCGCAAAAACGTATAGATTGAACTATTGCAGGGCAGGGCTCAAATATGGTTTACAATAAACGACAAAGAATGGCCAACATGGGCAAGATTCAAGGAAGTATGTCCCGGCCCCGGTGGATTACGCCAAAGTGGCCAGACAGGTGCGGGACTGGTCGTTTCGGTTCGACGGAACAGGAGACCCGTTAGAGCTCCTCGACCGAGTGACGTGGTCCGCAAAAACGTATAGATTGAACTATTGCAGGGCAGGGCTCAAATATGGTTTACAATAAACGACAAAGAATGGCCAACATGGGCAAGATTCAAGGAAGTATGTCCCGGCCCCGGTGGATTACGCCAAAGTGGCCAGACAGGTGCGGGACTGGTCGTTTCGGTTCGACGGAACAGGAGACCCGTTAGAGCTCCTCGACCGAGTGACGTGGTCCGCAAAAACGTATAGATTGAACTATTGCAGGGCAGGGCTCAAAAAGGTCAAAAATGGTTTACAATAAACGACAAAGAATGGCCAACATGGGCAAGATTCAAGGAAGTATGTCCCGGCCCCGGTGGATTACGCCAAAGTGGCCAGACAGGTGCGGGACTGGTCGTTTCGGTTCGACGGAACAGGAGACCCGTTAGAGCTCCTCGACCGAGTGACGTGGTCCGCAAAAACGTATAGATTGAACTATTGCAGGGCAGGGCTCAAAGATGGTTCACCATAAACGACAAAGAATGGCCAACATGGGCAAGATTCAAGGAAGTATGTCCCGGCCCCGGTGGATTACGCCAAAGTGGCCAGACAGGTGCGGGGGACTGGTCGTTTCGGTTCGACGGAACAGGAGACCCGTTAGAGCTCCTCGACCGAGTGACGTGGTCCGCAAAAACGTATAGATTGAACTATTGCAGGGCAGGGCTCAAATATGGTTTACAATAAACGACAAAGAATGGCCAACATGGGCAAGATTCAAGGAAGTATGTCCCGGCCCCGGTGGATTACGCCAAAGTGGCCAGACAGGTGCGGGACTGGTCGTTTCGGTTCGACGGAACAGGAGACCCGTTAGAGCTCCTCGACCGAGTGACGTGGTCCGCAAAAACGTATAGATTGAACTATTGCAGGGCAGGGCTCAAATATGGTTTACAATAAACGACAAAGAATGGCCAACATGGGCAAGATTCAAGGAAGTATGTCCCGGCCCCGGTGGATTACGCCAAAGTGGCCAGACAGGTGCGGGACTGGTCGTTTCGGTTCGACGGAACAGGAGACCCGTTAGAGCTCCTCGACCGAGTGACGTGGTCCGCAAAAACGTATAGATTGAACTATTGCAGGGCAGGGCTCAAATATGGTTTACAATAAACGACAAAGAATGGCCAACATGGGCAAGATTCAAGGAAGTATGTCCCGGCCCCGGTGGATTACGCCAAAGTGGCCAGACAGGTGCGGGACTGGTCGTTTCGGTTCGACGGAACAGGAGACCCGTTAGAGCTCCTCGACCGAGTGACGTGGTCCGCAAAAACGTATAGATTGAACTATTGCAGGGCAGGGCTCAAATATGGTTTACAATAAACGACAAAGAATGGCCAACATGGGCAAGATTCAAGGAAGTATGTCCCGGCCCCGGTGGATTACGCCAAAGTGGCCAGACAGGTGCGGGACTGGTCGTTTCGGTTCGACGGAACAGGAGACCCGTTAGAGTCTCCTCGACCGAGTGACGTGGTCCGCAAAAACGTATAGATTGAACTATTGCAGGGCAGGGCTCAAATATGGTTTTCACCATAAACGACAAAGAATGGCCAACATGGGCAAGATTCAAGGAAGTATGTCCCGGCCCCGGTGGATTACGCCAAAGTGGCCAGACAGGTGCGGGACTGGTCGTTTCGGTTCGACGGAACAGGAGACCCGTTAGAGCTCCTCGACCGAGTGACGTGGTCCGCAAAAACGTATAGATTGAACTATTGCAGGGCAGGGCTCAAATATGGTTCACCATAAACGACAAAGAATGGCCAACATGGGCAAGATTCAAGGAAGTATGTCCCGGCCCCGGTGGATTACGCCAAAGTGGCCAGACAGGTGCGGGACTGGTCGTTTCGGTTCGACGGAACAGGAGACCCGTTAGAGCTCCTCGACCGAGTGACGTGGTCCGCAAAAACGTATAGATTGAACTATTGCAGGGCAGGGCTCAAATATGGTTTACAATAAACGACAAAGAATGGCCAACATGGGCAAGATTCAAGGAAGTATGTCCCGGCCCCGGTGGATTACGCCAAAGTGGCCAGACAGGTGCGGGACTGGTCGTTTCGGTTCGACGGAACAGGAGACCCGTTAGAGCTCCTCGACCGAGTGACGTGGTCCGCAAAAACGTATAGATTGAACTATTGCAGGGCAGGGCTCAAATATGGTTTACAATAAACGACAAAGAATGGCCAACATGGGCAAGATTCAAGGAAGTATGTCCCGGCCCCGGTGGATTACGCCAAAGTGGCCAGACAGGTGCGGGACTGGTCGTTTCGGTTCGACGGAACAGGAGACCCGTTAGAGCTCCTCGACCGAGTGACGTGGTCCGCAAAAACGTATAGATTGAACTATTGCAGGGCAGGGCTCAAATATGGTTTACAATAAACGACAAAGAATGGCCAACATGGGCAAGATTCAAGGAAGTATGTCCCGGCCCCGGTGGATTACGCCAAAGTGGCCAGACAGGTGCGGGACTGGTCGTTTCGGTTCGACGGAACAGGAGACCCGTTAGAGCTCCTCGACCGAGTGACGTGGTCCGCAAAAACGTATAGATTGAACTATTGCAGGGCAGGGCTCAAATATGGTTTACAATAAACGACAAAGAATGGCCAACATGGGCAAGATTCAAGGAAGTATGTCCCGGCCCCGGTGGATTACGCCAAAGTGGCCAGACAGGTGCGGGACTGGTCGTTTCGGTTCGACGGAACAGGAGACCCGTTAGAGTTCCTCGACCGAGTGACGTGGTCCGCAAAAACGTATAGATTGAACTATTGCAGGGCAGGGCTCAAATATGGTTTACAATAAACGACAAAGAATGGCCAACATGGGCAAGATTCAAGGAAGTATGTCCCGGCCCCGGTGGATTACGCCAAAGTGGCCAGACAGGTGCGGGACTGGTCGTTTCGGTTCGACGGAACAGGAGACCCGTTAGAGCTCCTCGACCGAGTGACGTGGTCCGCAAAAACGTATAGATTGAACTATTGCAGGGCAGGGCTCAAATATGGTTTACAATAAACGACAAAGAATGGCCAACATGGGCAAGATTCAAGGAAGTATGTCCCGGCCCCGGTGGATTACGCCAAAGTGGCCAGACAGGTGCGGGACTGGTCGTTTCGGTTCGACGGAACAGGAGACCCGTTAGAGCTCCTCGACCGAGTGACGTGGTCCGCAAAAACGTATAGATTGAACTATTGCAGGGCAGGGCTCAAATATGGTTTACAATAAACGACAAAGAATGGCCAACATGGGCAAGATTCAAGGAAGTATGTCCCGGCCCCGGTGGATTACGCCAAAGTGGCCAGACAGGTGCGGGACTGGTCGTTTCGGTTCGACGGAACAGGAGACCCGTTAGAGTTCCTCGACCGAGTGACGTGGTCCGCAAAAACGTATAGATTGAACTATTGCAGGGCAGGGCTCAAAGATGGTTCACCATAAACGACAAAGAATGGCCAACATGGGCAAGATTCAAGGAAGTATGTCCCGGCCCCGGTGGATTACGCCAAAGTGGCCAGACAGGTGCGGGACTGGTCGTTTCGGTTCGACGGAACAGGAGACCCGTTAGAGCTCCTCGACCGAGTGACGTGGTCCGCAAAAACGTATAGATTGAACTATTGCAGGGCAGGGCTCAAATATGGTTTACAATAAACGACAAAGAATGGCCAACATGGGCAAGATTCAAGGAAGTATGTCCCGGCCCCGGTGGATTACGCCAAAGTGGCCAGACAGGTGCGGGACTGGTCGTTTCGGTTCGACGGAACAGGAGACCCGTTAGAGCTCCTCGACCGAGTGACGTGGTCCGCAAAAACGTATAGATTGAACTATTGCAGGGCGAAGGCTCAAAGATGGTTCACCATAAACGACAAAGAATGGCCAACATGGGCAAGATTCAAGGAAGTATGTCCCGGCCCCGGTGGATTACGCCAAAGTGGCCAGACAGGTGCGGGACTGGTCGTTTCGGTTCGACGGAACAGGAGACCCGTTAGAGCTCCTCGACCGAGTAACGTGGTCCGCAAAAACGTATAGATTGAACTATTGCAGGGCAGGGCTCAAATATGGTTTACAATAAACGACAAAGAATGGCCAACATGGGCAAGATTCAAGGAAGTATGTCCCGGCCCCGGTGGATTACGCCAAAGTGGCCAGACAGGTGCGGGACTGGTCGTTTCGGTTCGACGGAACAGGAGACCCGTTAGAGCTCCTCGACCGAGTGACGTGGTCCGCAAAAACGTATAGATTGAACTATTGCAGGGGCAGGGCTCAAATATGGTTTACAATAAACGACAAAGAATGGCCAACATGGGCAAGATTCAAGGAAGTATGTCCCGGCCCCGGTGGATTACGCCAAAGTGGCCAGACAGGTGCGGGACTGGTCGTTTCGGTTCGACGGAACAGGAGACCCGTTAGAGCTCCTCGACCGAGTGACGTGGTCCGCAAAAACGTATAGATTGAACTATTGCAGGGCAGGGCTCAAATATGGTTTACAATAAACGACAAAGAATGGCCAACATGGGCAAGATTCAAGGAAGTATGTCCCGGCCCCGGTGGATTACGCCAAAGTGGCCAGACAGGTGCGGGACTGGTCGTTTCGGTTCGACGGAACAGGAGACCCGTTAGAGCTCCTCGACCGAGTGACGTGGTCCGCAAAAACGTATAGATTGAACTATTGCAGGGCAGGGCTCAAATATGGTTTACAATAAACGACAAAGAATGGCCAACATGGGCAAGATTCAAGGAAGTATGTCCCGGCCCCGGTGGATTACGCCAAAGTGGCCAGACAGGTGCGGGACTGGTCGTTTCGGTTCGACGGAACAGGAGACCCGTTAGAGTTCCTCGACCGAGTGACGTGGTCCGCAAAAACGTATAGATTGAACTATTGCAGGGCAGGGCTCAAATATGGTTTACAATAAACGACAAAGAATGGCCAACATGGGCAAGATTCAAGGAAGTATGTCCCGGCCCCGGTGGATTACGCCAAAGTGGCCAGACAGGTGCGGGACTGGTCGTTTCGGTTCGACGGAACAGGAGACCCGTTAGAGCTCCTCGACCGAGTGACGTGGTCCGCAAAAACGTATAGATTGAACTATTGCAGGGCAGGGCTCAAATATGGTTTACAATAAACGACAAAGAATGGCCAACATGGGCAAGATTCAAGGAAGTATGTCCCGGCCCCGGTGGATTACGCCAAAGTGGCCAGACAGGTGCGGGACTGGTCGTTTCGGTTCGACGGAACAGGAGACCCGTTAGAGCTCCTCGACCGAGTGACGTGGTCCGCAAAAACGTATAGATTGAACTATTGCAGGGCAGGGCTCAAATATGGTTTACAATAAACGACAAAGAATGGCCAACATGGGCAAGATTCAAGGAAGTATGTCCCGGCCCCGGTGGATTACGCCAAAGTGGCCAGACAGGTGCGGGGATGGTCGTTTCGGTTCGACGGAACAGGAGACCCGTTAGAGCTCCTCGACCGAGTGACGTGGTCCGCAAAAACGTATAGATTGAACTATTGCAGGGCAGGGCTCAAATATGGTTTCACAATAAACGACAAAGAATGGCCAAATGGCCAACATGGGCAAGATTCAAGGAAGTATGTCCCGGCCCCGGTGGATTACGCCAAAGTGGCCAGACAGGTGCGGGACTGGTCGTTTCGGTTCGACGGAACAGGAGACCCGTTAGAGCTCCTCGACCGAGTGACGTGGTCCGCAAAAACGTATAGATTGAACTATTGCAGGGCAGGGCTCAAATATGGTTTACAATAAACGACAAAGAATGGCCAACATGGGCAAGATTCAAGGAAGTATGTCCCGGCCCCGGTGGATTACGCCAAAGTGGCCAGACAGGTGCGGGACTGGTCGTTTCGGTTCGACGGAACAGGAGACCCGTTAGAGCTCCTCGACCGAGTGACGTGGTCCGCAAAAACGTATAGATTGAACTATTGCAGGGCAGGGCTCAAATATGGTTTACAATAAACGACAAAGAATGGCCAACATGGGCAAGATTCAAGGAAGTATGTCCCGGCCCCGGTGGATTACGCCAAAGTGGCCAGACAGGTGCGGGACTGGTCGTTTCGGTTCGACGGAACAGGAGACCCGTTAGAGCTCCTCGACCGAGTGACGTGGTCCGCAAAAACGTATAGATTGAACTATTGCAGGGCAGGGCTCAAATATGGTTTACAATAAACGACAAAGAATGGCCAACATGGGCAAGATTCAAGGAAGTATGTCCCGGCCCCGGTGGATTACGCCAAAGTGGCCAGACAGGTGCGGGACTGGTCGTTTCGGTTCGACGGAACAGGAGACCCGTTAGAGTTCCTCGACCGAGTGACGTGGTCCGCAAAAACGTATAGATTGAACTATTGCAGGGCGAAGGCTCAAATATGGTTCACCATAAACGACAAAGAATGGCCAACATGGGCAAGATTCAAGGAAGTATGTCCCGGCCCCGGTGGATTACGCCAAAGTGGCCAGACAGGTGCGGGACTGGTCGTTTCGGTTCGACGGAACAGGAGACCCGTTAGAGCTCCTCGACCGAGTGACGTGGTCCGCAAAAACGTATAGATTGAACTATTGCAGGGCAGGGCTCAAATATGGTTTACAATAAACGACAAAGAATGGCCAACATGGGCAAGATTCAAGGAAGTATGTCCCGGCCCCGGTGGATTACGCCAAAGTGGCCAGACAGGTGCGGGACTGGTCGTTTCGGTTCGACGGAACAGGAGACCCGTTAGAGCTCCTCGACCGAGTGACGTGGTCCGCAAAAACGTATAGATTGAACTATTGCAGGGCAGGGCTCAAAAATGGTTCACCATAAACGACAAAGAATGGCCAACATGGGCAAGATTCAAGGAAGTATGTCCCGGCCCCGGTGGATTACGCCAAAGTGGCCAGACAGGTGCGGGACTGGTCGTTTCGGTTCGACGGAACAGGAGACCCGTTAGAGTTCCTCGACCGAGTGACGTGGTCCGCAAAAACGTATAGATTGAACTATTGCAGGGCGAAGGCTCAAAGATGGTTCACCATAAACGACAAAGAATGGCCAACATGGGCAAGATTCAAGGAAGTATGTCCCGGCCCCGGTGAATTACGCCAAAGTGGCTAGATAGGTGCGGGACTGGTCGTTTCGGTTCGACGGAACAGGAGACCCGTTAGAGTTCCTCGACCGAGTGTCATGGTCCGCAAAAACGTATAGATTGAACTATTGCAGGGCAGGGCTCAAATATGGTTTACAATAAACGACAAAGAATGGCCAACATGGGCAAGATTCAAGGAAGTATGTCCCGGCCCCGGTGGATTACGCCAAAGTGGCCAGACAGGTTCGGGACTGGTCGTTTCGGTTCGACGGAACAGGAGACCCGTTAGCGTTCCTCGACCGAGTGACGTGGTCCGCAAAAACGTATAGATTGAACTATTGCAGGGCAGGGCTCAAAAATGGTTAACCATAAACGACAAAGAATGGCCAACATGGGCAAGATTCAAGGAAGTATGTCCCGGCCCCGGTGGATTACGCCAAAGTGGCCAGACAGGTGCGGGACTGGTCGTTTCGGTTCGACGGAACAGGAGACCCGTTAGAGTTCCTCGACCGAGTGACGTGGTCCGCAAAAACGTATAGATTGAACTATTGCAGGGCGAAGGCTCAAAGATGGTTCACCATAAACGACAAAGAATGGCCAACATGGGCAAGATTCAAGGAAGTATGTCCCGGCCCCGGTGGATTACGCCAAAGTGGCCAGACAGGTGCGGGACTGGTCGTTTCGGTTCGACGGAACAGGAGACCCGTTAGAGTTCCTCGACCGAGTGACGTGGTCCGCAAAAACGTATAGATTGAACTATTGCAGGGCGAAGGCTCAAAGATGGTTCACCATAAACGACAAAGAATGGCCAACATGGGCAAGATTCAAGGAAGTATGTCCCGGCCCCGGTGGATTACGCCAAAGTGGCCAGACAGGTGCGGGACTGGTCGTTTCGGTTCGACGGAACAGGAGACCCGTTAGAGTTCCTCGACCGAGTGACGTGGTCCGCAAAAACGTATAGATTGAACTATTGCAGGGCAGGGCTCAAATATGGTTTACAATAAACGACAAAGAATGGCCAACATGGGCAAGATTCAAGGAAGTATGTCCCGGCCCCGGTGGATTACGCCAAAGTGGCCAGACAGGTGCGGGACTGGTCGTTTCGGTTCGACGGAACAGGAGACCCGTTAGAGTTCCTCGACCGAGTGACGTGGTCCGCAAAAACGTATAGATTGAACTATTGCAGGGCGAAGGCTCAAAGATGGTTCACCATAAACGACAAAGAATGGCCAACATGGGCAAGATTCAAGGAAGTATGTCCCGGCCCCGGTGGATTACGCCAAAGTGGCCAGACAGGTGCGGGACTGGTCGTTTCGGTTCGACGGAACAGGAGACCCGTTAGAGTTCCTCGACCGAGTGACGTGGTCCGCAAAAACGTATAGATTGAACTATTGCAGGGCAGGGCTCAAAGATGGTTCACCATAAACGACAAAGAATGGCCAACATGGGCAAGATTCAAGGAAGTATGTCCCGGCCCCGGTGGATTACGCCAAAGTGGCCAGACAGGTGCGGGACTGGTCGTTTCGGTTCGACGGAACAGGAGACCCGTTAGAGTTCCTCGACCGAGTGACGTGGTCCGCAAAAACGTATAGATTGAACTATTGCAGGGCAGGGCTCAAAAATGGTTTACAATAAACGACAAAGAATGGCCAACATGGGCAAGATTCAAGGAAGTATGTCCCGGCCCCGGTGGATTACGCCAAAGTGGCCAGACAGGTGCGGGACTGGTCGTTTCGGTTCGACGGAACAGGAGACCCGTTAGAGTTCCTCGACCGAGTGACGTGGTCCGCAAAAACGTATAGATTGAACTATTGCAGGGCAGGGCTCAAATATGGTTTACAATAAACGACAAAGAATGGCCAACATGGGCAAGATTCAAGGAAGTATGTCCCGGCCCCGGTGGATTACGCCAAAGTGGCCAGACAGGTGCGGGACTGGTCGTTTCGGTTCGACGGAACAGGAGACCCGTTAGAGTTCCTCGACCGAGTGACGTGGTCCGCAAAAACGTATAGATTGAACTATTGCAGGGCAGGGCTCAAATATGGTTCACCATAAACGACAAAGAATGGCCAACATGGGCAAGATTCAAGGAAGTATGTCCCGGCCCCGGTGGATTACGCCAAAGTGGCCAGACAGGTGCGGGACTGGTCGTTTCGGTTCGACGGAACAGGAGACCCGTTAGCGCTCCTCGACCGAGTGACGTGGTCCGCAAAAACGTATAGATTGAACTATTGCAGGGCGAAGGCTCAAAGATGGTTCACCATAAACGACAAAGAATGGCCAACATGGGCAAGATTCAAGGAAGTATGTCCCGGCCCCGGTGGATTACGCCAAAGTGGCCAGACAGGTGCGGGACTGGTCGTTTCGGTTCGACGGAACAGGAGACCCGTTAGCGTTCCTCGACCGAGTGACGTGGTCCGCAAAAACGTATAGATTGAACTATTGCAGGGCGAAGGCTCAAAGATGGTTCACCATAAACGACAAAGAATGGCCAACATGGGCAAGATTCAAGGAAGTATGTCCCGGCCCCGGTGGATTACGCCAAAGTGGCCAGACAGGTGCGGGACTGGTCGTTTCGGTTCGACGGAACAGGAGACCCGTTAGAGTTCCTCGACCGAGTGACGTGGTCCGCAAAAACGTATAGATTGAACTATTGCAGGGCAGGGCTCAAAGATGGTTCACCATAAACGACAAAGAATGGCCAACATGGGCAAGATTCAAGGAAGTATGTCCCGGCCCCGGTGGATTACGCCAAAGTGGCCAGACAGGTGCGGGACTGGTCGTTTCGGTTCGACGGAACAGGAGACCCGTTAGAGCTCCTCGACCGAGTGACGTGGTCCGCAAAAACGTATAGATTGAACTATTGCAGGGCAGGGCTCAAATATGGTTCACCATAAACGACAAAGAATGGCCAACATGGGCAAGATTCAAGGAAGTATGTCCCGGCCCCGGTGGATTACGCCAAAGTGGCCAGACAGGTGCGGGACTGGTCGTTTCGGTTCGACGGAACAGGAGACCCGTTAGCGTTCCTCGACCGAGTGACGTGGTCCGCAAAAACGTATAGATTGAACTATTGCAGGGCAGGGCTCAAATATGGTTTACAATAAACGACAAAGAATGGCCAACATGGGCAAGATTCAAGGAAGTATGTCCCGGCCCCGGTGGATTACGCCAAAGTGGCCAGACAGGTGCGGGACTGGTCGTTTCGGTTCGACGGAACAGGAGACCCGTTAGAGTTCCTCGACCGAGTGACGTGGTCCGCAAAAACGTATAGATTGAACTATTGCAGGGCGAAGGCTCAAAGATGGTTCACCATAAACGACAAAGAATGGCCAACATGGGCAAGATTCAAGGAAGTATGTCCCGGCCCCGGTGGATTACGCCAAAGTGGCCAGACAGGTGCGGGACTGGTCGTTTCGGTTCGACGGAACAGGAGACCCGTTAGAGCTCCTCGACCGAGTGACGTGGTCCGCAAAAACGTATAGATTGAACTATTGCAGGGCAGGGCTCAAAGATGGTTCACCATAAACGACAAAGAATGGCCAACATGGGCAAGATTCAAGGAAGTATGTCCCGGCCCCGGTGGATTACGCCAAAGTGGCCAGACAGGTGCGGGACTGGTCGTTTCGGTTCGACGGAACAGGAGACCCGTTAGCGTTCCTCGACCGAGTGACGTGGTCCGCAAAAACGTATAGATTGAACTATTGCAGGGCAGGGCTCAAATATGGTTCACCATAAACGACAAAGAATGGCCAACATGGGCAAGATTCAAGGAAGTATGTCCCGGCCCCGGTGGATTACGCCAAAGTGGCCAGACAGGTGCGGGACTGGTCGTTTCGGTTCGACGGAACAGGAGACCCGTAAGGGTTCCTCGACCGAGTGACGTGGTCCGCAAAAACGTATAGATTGAACTATTGCAGGGCAGGGCTCAAAAATGGTTTACAATAAACGACAAAGAATGGCCAACATGGGCAAGATTCAAGGAAGTATGTCCCGGCCCCGGTGGATTACGCCAAAGTGGCCAGACAGGTGCGGGACTGGTCGTTTCGGTTCGACGGAACAGGAGACCCGTTAGAGCTCCTCGACCGAGTGACGTGGTCCGCAAAAACGTATAGATTGAACTATTGCAGGGCAGGGCTCAAATATGGTTTACAATAAACGACAAAGAATGGCCAACATGGGCAAGATTCAAGGAAGTATGTCCCGGCCCCGGTGGATTACGCCAAAGTGGCCAGACAGGTGCGGGACTGGTCGTTTCGGTTCGACGGAACAGGAGACCCGTTAGAGTTCCTCGACCGAGTGACGTGGTCCGCAAAAACGTATAGATTGAACTATTGCAGGGCAGGGCTCAAAGATGGTTCACCATAAACGACAAAGAATGGCCAACATGGGCAAGATTCAAGGAAGTATGTCCCGGCCCCGGTGGATTACGCCAAAGTGGCCAGACAGGTGCGGGACTGGTCGTTTCGGTTCGACGGAACAGGAGACCCGTTAGAGTTCCTCGACCGAGTGACGTGGTCCGCAAAAACGTATAGATTGAACTATTGCAGGGCAGGGCTCAAAGATGGTTCACCATAAACGACAAAGAATGGCCAACATGGGCAAGATTCAAGGAAGTATGTCCCGGCCCCGGTGGATTACGCCAAAGTGGCCAGACAGGTGCGGGACTGGTCGTTTCGGTTCGACGGAACAGGAGACCCGTTAGAGTTCCTCGACCGAGTGACGTGGTCCGCAAAAACGTATAGATTGAACTATTGCAGGGCAGGGCTCAAATATGGTTTACAATAAACGACAAAGAATGGCCAACATGGGCAAGATTCAAGGAAGTATGTCCCGGCCCCGGTGGATTACGCCAAAGTGGCCAGACAGGTGCGGGGACTGGTCGTTTCGGTTCGACGGAACAGGAGACCCGTTAGAGTTCCTCGACCGAGTGACGTGGTCCGCAAAAACGTATAGATTGAACTATTGCAGGGCAGGGCTCAAAGATGGTTCACCATAAACGACAAAGAATGGCCAACATGGGCAAGATTCAAGGAAGTATGTCCCGGCCCCGGTGGATTACGCCAAAGTGGCCAGACAGGTGCGGGACTGGTCGTTTCGGTTCGACGGAACAGGAGACCCGTTAGAGTTCCTCGACCGAGTGACGTGGTCCGCAAAAACGTATAGATTGAACTATTGCAGGGCAGGGCTCAAAGATGGTTCACCATAAACGACAAAGAATGGCCAACATGGGCAAGATTCAAGGAAGTATGTCCCGGCCCCGGTGGATTACGCCAAAGTGGCCAGACAGGTGCGGGACTGGTCGTTTCGGTTCGACGGAACAGGAGACCCGTTAGAGTTCCTCGACCGAGTGACGTGGTCCGCAAAAACGTATAGATTGAACTATTGCAGGGCAGGGCTCAAAGATGGTTCACCATAAACGACAAAGAATGGCCAACATGGGCAAGATTCAAGGAAGTATGTCCCGGCCCCGGTGGATTACGCCAAAGTGGCCAGACAGGTGCGGGACTGGTCGTTTCGGTTCGACGGAACAGGAGACCCGTTAGAGTTCCTCGACCGAGTGACGTGGTCCGCAAAAACGTATAGATTGAACTATTGCAGGGCAGGGCTCAAAGATGGTTCACCATAAACGACAAAGAATGGCCAACATGGGCAAGATTCAAGGAAGTATGTCCCGGCCCCGGTGGATTACGCCAAAGTGGCCAGACAGGTGCGGGACTGGTCGTTTCGGTTCGACGGAACAGGAGACCCGTTAGAGCTCCTCGACCGAGTGACGTGGTCCGCAAAAACGTATAGATTGAACTATTGCAGGGCAGGGCTCAAATATGGTTTACAATAAACGACAAAGAATGGCCAACATGGGCAAGATTCAAGGAAGTATGTCCCGGCCCCGGTGGATTACGCCAAAGTGGCCAGACAGGTGCGGGACTGGTCGTTTCGGTTCGACGGAACAGGAGACCCGTTAGAGTTCCTCGACCGAGTGACGTGGTCCGCAAAAACGTATAGATTGAACTATTGCAGGGCAGGGCTCAAAGATGGTTCACCATAAACGACAAAGAATGGCCAACATGGGCAAGATTCAAGGAAGTATGTCCCGGCCCCGGTGGATTACGCCAAAGTGGCCAGACAGGTGCGGGACTGGTCGTTTCGGTTCGACGGAACAGGAGACCCGTTAGAGCTCCTCGACCGAGTGACGTGGTCCGCAAAAACGTATAGATTGAACTATTGCAGGGCAGGGCTCAAAAATGGTTCACCATAAACGACAAAGAATGGCCAACATGGGCAAGATTCAAGGAAGTATGTCCCGGCCCCGGTGGATTACGCCAAAGTGGCCAGACAGGTGCGGGACTGGTCGTTTCGGTTCGACGGAACAGGAGACCCGTTAGAGTTCCTCGACCGAGTGACGTGGTCCGCAAAAACGTATAGATTGAACTATTGCAGGGCAGGGCTCAAAAATGGTTAACCATAAACGACAAAGAATGGCCAACATGGGCAAGATTCAAGGAAGTATGTCCCGGCCCCGGTGGATTACGCCAAAGTGGCCAGACAGGTGCGGGACTGGTCGTTTCGGTTCGACGGAACAGGAGACCCGTTAGAGTTCCTCGACCGAGTGACGTGGTCCGCAAAAACGTATAGATTGAACTATTGCAGGGCAGGGCTCAAAGATGGTTCACAATAAACGACAAAGAATGGCCAACATGGGCAAGATTCAAGGAAGTATGTCCCGGCCCCGGTGGATTACGCCAAAGTGGCCAGACAGGTGCGGGACTGGTCGTTTCGGTTCGACGGAACAGGAGACCCGTTAGAGCTCCTCGACCGAGTGACGTGGTCCGCAAAAACGTATAGATTGAACTATTGCAGGGCAGGGCTCAAATATGGTTTACAATAAACGACAAAGAATGGCCAACATGGGCAAGATTCAAGGAAGTATGTCCCGGCCCCGGTGGATTACGCCAAAGTGGCCAGACAGGTGCGGGACTGGTCGTTTCGGTTCGACGGAACAGGAGACCCGTTAGAGTTCCTCGACCGAGTGACGTGGTCCGCAAAAACGTATAGATTGAACTATTGCAGGGCAGGGCTCAAAGATGGTTCACCATAAACGACAAAGAATGGCCAACATGGGCAAGATTCAAGGA
The DNA here is from genome assembly GCA_018153035.1 of Drosophila pseudoananassae pseudoananassae. NCBI lineage: Eukaryota > Metazoa > Arthropoda > Insecta > Diptera > Drosophilidae > Drosophila > Drosophila pseudoananassae. The sequence goes on from JAECXR010000054.1 coordinate 993,374, forward strand.
AGTATGTCCCGGCCCCGGTGGATTACGCCAAAGTGGCCAGACAGGTGCGGGACTGGTCGTTTCGGTTCGACGGAACAGGAGACCCGTTAGAGTTCCTCGACCGAGTGACGTGGTCCGCAAAAACGTATAGATTGAACTATTGCAGGGCAGGGCTCAAAAATGGTTTACCATAAACGACAAAGAATGGCCAACATGGGCAAGATTCAAGGAAGTATGTCCCGGCCCCGGTGGATTACGCCAAAGTGGCCAGACAGGTGCGGGACTGGTCGTTTCGGTTCGACGGAACAGGAGACCCGTTAGAGTTCCTCGACCGAGTGACGTGGTCCGCAAAAACGTATAGATTGAACTATTGCAGGGCAGGGCTCAAATATGGTTTACCATAAACGACAAAGAATGGCCAACATGGGCAAGATTCAAGGAAGTATGTCCCGGCCCCGGTGGATTACGCCAAAGTGGCCAGACAGGTGCGGGACTGGTCGTTTCGGTTCGACGGAACAGGAGACCCGTTAGAGCTCCTCGACCGAGTGACGTGGTCCGCAAAAACGTATAGATTGAACTATTGCAGGGCAGGGCTCAAATATGGTTTACAATAAACGACAAAGAATGGCCAACATGGGCAAGATTCAAGGAAGTATGTCCCGGCCCCGGTGGATTACGCCAAAGTGGCCAGACAGGTGCGGGACTGGTCGTTTCGGTTCGACGGAACAGGAGACCCGTTAGAGCTCCTCGACCGAGTGACGTGGTCCGCAAAAACGTATAGATTGAACTATTGCAGGGCAGGGCTCAAATATGGTTTACAATAAACGACAAAGAATGGCCAACATGGGCAAGATTCAAGGAAGTATGTCCCGGCCCCGGTGGATTACGCCAAAGTGGCCAGACAGGTGCGGGACTGGTCGTTTCGGTTCGACGGAACAGGAGACCCGTTAGAGCTCCTCGACCGAGTGACGTGGTCCGCAAAAACGTATAGATTGAACTATTGCAGGGCAGGGCTCAAAAATGGTTTACAATAAACGACAAAGAATGGCCAACATGGGCAAGATTCAAGGAAGTATGTCCCGGCCCCGGTGGATTACGCCAAAGTGGCCAGACAGGTGCGGGACTGGTCGTTTCGGTTCGACGGAACAGGAGACCCGTTAGAGCTCCTCGACCGAGTGACGTGGTCCGCAAAAACGTATAGATTGAACTATTGCAGGGCAGGGCTCAAATATGGTTTACAATAAACGACAAAGAATGGCCAACATGGGCAAGATTCAAGGAAGTATGTCCCGGCCCCGGTGGATTACGCCAAAGTGGCCAGACAGGTGCGGGACTGGTCGTTTCGGTTCGACGGAACAGGAGACCCGTTAGAGCTCCTCGACCGAGTGACGTGGTCCGCAAAAACGTATAGATTGAACTATTGCAGGGCAGGGCTCAAAGATGGTTCACCATAAACGACAAAGAATGGCCAACATGGGCAAGATTCAAGGAAGTATGTCCCGGCCCCGGTGGATTACGCCAAAGTGGCCAGACAGGTGCGGGACTGGTCGTTTCGGTTCGACGGAACAGGAGACCCGTTAGAGTTCCTCGACCGAGTGACGTGGTCCGCAAAAACGTATAGATTGAACTATTGCAGGGCGAAGGCTCAAAGATGGTTCACCATAAACGACAAAGAATGGCCAACATGGGCAAGATTCAAGGAAGTATGTCCCGGCCCCGGTGGATTACGCCAAAGTGGCCAGACAGGTGCGGGACTGGTCGTTTCGGTTCGACGGAACAGGAGACCCGTTAGAGTTCCTCGACCGAGTGACGTGGTCCGCAAAAACGTATAGATTGAACTATTGCAGGGCAGGGCTCAAAGATGGTTCACCATAAACGACAAAGAATGGCCAACATGGGCAAGATTCAAGGAAGTATGTCCCGGCCCCGGTGGATTACGCCAAAGTGGCCAGACAGGTGCGGGACTGGTCGTTTCGGTTCGACGGAACAGGAGACCCGTTAGAGTTCCTCGACCGAGTGACGTGGTCCGCAAAAACGTATAGATTGAACTATTGCAGGGCGAAGGCTCAAAGATGGTTCACCATAAACGACAAAGAATGGCCAACATGGGCAAGATTCAAGGAAGTATGTCCCGGCCCCGGTGGATTACGCCAAAGTGGCCAGACAGGTGCGGGACTGGTCGTTTCGGTTCGACGGAACAGGAGACCCGTTAGAGTTCCTCGACCGAGTGACGTGGTCCGCAAAAACGTATAGATTGAACTATTGCAGGGCAGGGCTCAAAGATGGTTCACCATAAACGACAAAGAATGGCCAACATGGGCAAGATTCAAGGAAGTATGTCCCGGCCCCGGTGGATTACGCCAAAGTGGCCAGACAGGTGCGGGACTGGTCGTTTCGGTTCGACGGAACAGGAGACCCGTTAGAGCTCCTCGACCGAGTGACGTGGTCCGCAAAAACGTATAGATTGAACTATTGCAGGGCAGGGCTCAAATATGGTTTACAATAAACGACAAAGAATGGCCAACATGGGCAAGATTCAAGGAAGTATGTCCCGGCCCCGGTGGATTACGCCAAAGTGGCCAGACAGGTGCGGGACTGGTCGTTTCGGTTCGACGGAACAGGAGACCCGTTAGAGTTCCTCGACCGAGTGACGTGGTTCGCAAAAACGTATAGATTGAACTATTGCAGGGCGAAGGCTCAAAGATGGTTCACCATAAACGACAAAGAATGGCCAACATGGGCAAGATTCAAGGAAGTATGTCCCGGCCCCGGTGGATTACGCCAAAGTGGCCAGACAGGTGCGGGACTGGTCGTTTCGGTTCGACGGAACAGGAGACCCGTTAGAGCTCCTCGACCGAGTGACGTGGTTCGCAAAAACGTATAGATTGAACTATTGCAGGGCGAAGGCTCAAAGATGGTTCACCATAAACGACAAAGAATGGCCAACATGGGCAAGATTCAAGGAAGTATGTCCCGGCCCCGGTGGATTACGCCAAAGTGGCCAGACAGGTGCGGGACTGGTCGTTTCGGTTCGACGGAACAGGAGACCCGTTAGAGCTCCTCGACCGAGTGACGTGGTCCGCAAAAACGTATAGATTGAACTATTGCAGGGCAGGGCTCAAATATGGTTCACCATAAACGACAAAGAATGGCCAACATGGGCAAGATTCAAGGAAGTATGTCCCGGCCCCGGTGGATTACGCCAAAGTGGCCAGACAGGTGCGGGACTGGTCGTTTCGGTTCGACGGAACAGGAGACCCGTTAGAGTTCCTCGACCGAGTGACGTGGTCCGCAAAAACGTATAGATTGAACTATTGCAGGGCAGGGCTCAAAGATGGTTCACCATAAACGACAAAGAATGGCCAACATGGGCAAGATTCAAGGAAGTATGTCCCGGCCCCGGTGGATTACGCCAAAGTGGCCAGACAGGTGCGGGACTGGTCGTTTCGGTTCGACGGAACAGGAGACCCGTTAGAGCTCCTCGACCGAGTGACGTGGTCCGCAAAAACGTATAGATTGAACTATTGCAGGGCAGGGCTCAAATATGGTTTACAATAAACGACAAAGAATGGCCAACATGGGCAAGATTCAAGGAAGTATGTCCCGGCCCCGGTGGATTACGCCAAAGTGGCCAGACAGGTGCGGGACTGGTCGTTTCGGTTCGACGGAACAGGAGACCCGTTAGAGTTCCTCGACCGAGTGACGTGGTCCGCAAAAACGTATAGATTGAACTATTGCAGGGCAGGGCTCAAAAATGGTTTACAATAAACGACAAAGAATGGCCAACATGGGCAAGATTCAAGGAAGTATGTCCCGGCCCCGGTGGATTACGCCAAAGTGGCCAGACAGGTGCGGGACTGGTCGTTTCGGTTCGACGGAACAGGAGACCCGTTAGAGTTCCTCGACCGAGTGACGTGGTCCGCAAAAACGTATAGATTGAACTATTGCAGGGCAGGGCTCAAATATGGTTTACAATAAACGACAAAGAATGGCCAACATGGGCAAGATTCAAGGAAGTATGTCCCGGCCCCGGTGGATTACGCCAAAGTGGCCAGACAGGTGCGGGACTGGTCGTTTCGGTTCGACGGAACAGGAGACCCGTAAGGGTTCCTCGACCGAGTGACGTGGTCCGCAAAAACGTATAGATTGAACTATTGCAGGGCGAAGGCTCAAAGATGGTTCACCATAAACGACAAAGAATGGCCAACATGGGCAAGATTCAAGGAAGTATGTCCCGGCCCCGGTGGATTACGCCAAAGTGGCCAGACAGGTGCGGGACTGGTCGTTTCGGTTCGACGGAACAGGAGACCCGTTAGAGCTCCTCGACCGAGTGACGTGGTCCGCAAAAACGTATAGATTGAACTATTGCAGGGCAGGGCTCAAAGATGGTTCACAATAAACGACAAAGAATGGCCAACATGGGCAAGATTCAAGGAAGTATGTCCCGGCCCCGGTGGATTACGCCAAAGTGGCCAGACAGGTGCGGGACTGGTCGTTTCGGTTCGACGGAACAGGAGACCCGTTAGAGCTCCTCGACCGAGTGACGTGGTCCGCAAAAACGTATAGATTGAACTATTGCAGGGCAGGGCTCAAATATTGTTTACAATAAACGGTGGATTACGCCAAAGTGGCCAGACAGGTGCGGGACTGGTCGTTTCGGTTCGACGGAACAGGAGACCCGTTAGAGCTCCTCGACTGATTGACGTGGTCCGCAGAAACAAATAGATTGAACTATTGCAGGGCAAGGCTCAAAGATGGTTCACCATAAACGACAAAGAATGGCCAACATGGGCAAGATTCAAGGAAGTATGTCCCGGCCCCGATGGATTACGCCAAAGTGGCCAGACAGGTGCGGGACTGGTCGTTTCGGTTCGACGGAACAGGAGACCCGTTAGAGCTCCTCGACCGAGTGACGTGGTCCGCAAAAACTTATAGATTGAACTATTGCAGGGCAGGGCTCAAAGATGGTTCACCATGAACGACAAAGAATGGCCAACATGGGCAAGATTCAAGGAAGTATGTCCCGGCCCCGGTGGATTACGCCAAAGTGGCCAGACAGGTGCGGGACTGGTCGTTTTGGTTCGACGGAACAGGAGACCCGTTAGAGCTCCTCGACTGATTGACGTGGTCCGCAAAAACAAATAGATTGAACTATTGCAGGGCAGGGCTCAAATATGGTTTACAATAAACGACAAAGAATGGCCAACATGGGCAAGATTCAAGGAAGTATGTCCCGGCCCCGGTGGATTACGCCAAAGTGGCCAGACAGGTGCGGGACTGGTCGTTTCGGTTCGACGGAACAGGAGACCCGTTAGAGTTCCTCGACCGAGTGACGTGGTCCGCAAAAACGTATAGATTGAACTATTGCAGGGCAGGGCTCAAAAATGGTTCACCATGAACGACAAAGAATGGCCAACATGGGCAAGATTTAAGGAAGTATGTCCCGTCCCCGATGGATTACGCCAAAGTGGCCAGACAGGTGCGGGACTGGTTGTTTCGGTTCGACGGAACAGGAAACCCGTTAGAGCTCCTCGACCGAGTGACGTGGTCCGCAAAAACGTATAGATTGAACTATTGCAGGGCAGGGCTTAAATATGGTTTACAATAAACGACAAAGAATGGCCAACATGGGCAAGATTCAAGGAAGTATGTCCCGGCCCCGGTGGATTACGCCAAAGTGGCCAGACAGGTGCGGGACTGGTCGTTTCGGTTTGACGGAACAGGAGACCCGTTAGAGTTCCTCGACCGAGTGACGTGGTCCGCAAAAACGTATAGATTGAACTATTGCAGGGCAGGGCTCAAAAATGGTTCACCATGAACGACAAAGAATGGCCAACATGGGCAAGATTCAAGGAAGTATGTCCCGTCCCCGATGGATTACGCCAAAGTGGCCAGACAGGTGCGGGACTGGTCGTTTCGGTTCGACGGAACAGGAGACCCGTTAGAGTTCCTCGACCGAGTGACGTGGTCCTCAAAAACGTATAGATTGAACTATTGCAGGGCAGGGCTCAAAGATGGTTCACCATAAACGACAAAGAATGGCCAACATGGGCAAGATTCAAGGAAGTATGTCCCGTCCCCGATGGATTACGCCAAAGTGGCCCGACAGGTGCGGGACTGGTCGTTTTGATATAGATTGAACTATTGCAGGGCAAGGCTCAATGATGGTTCACCATAAACGACAAAGAATGGCCAACATGGGCAAGATTCAAGGAAGTATGTCCCGTCCCCGACGGATTACGCCAAATTGGCCAGACAGGTGCGGGACTGGTCGTTTCGGTTCGACGGAACAGGAGACCCGTTAGAGTTCCTCGACCGAGTGACGTGGTCCGCAAAAACGTATAGATTGAACTATTGCAGGGCAGGGCTCAAAAATGGTTCACCATAAACGACAAAGAATGGCCAACATGGGCAAGATTCAAGGAAGTATGTCCCGGCCCCGGTGGATTACGCCAAAGTCGCCAGACAGGTGCGGGACTGGTCGTTTCGGTTCGACGGAACAGGAGACCCGTTAGAGTTCCTCGACCGAGTGACGTGGTCCGCAAAAACGTATAGATTGAACTATTGCAGGGCAGGGCTCCTGAATGGACAAAGAATGGCCAACATGGGCAAGATTCAAGGAAGTATGTCCCGTCCCCGGTGGATTACGCCAAAGTGGCCAGACAGGTGCGGGACTGGTCGTTTCGGTTCGACGGAACAGGAGACCCGTTAGAGTTCCTCGACCGAGTGACATGGTCCGCAAAAACGTATAGATTGAACTATTGCAGGGCAGGGCTCAAAAATGGTTTACAATAAACGACAAAGAATGGCCAACATGGGCAAGATTCAAGGAAGTATGTCCCGGCCCCGGTGGATTACGCCAAAGTGGCCAGACAGGTGCGGGACTGGTCGTTTCGGTTCGACGGAACAGGAGACCCGTTAGAGTTCCTCGACCGAGTGACGTGGTCCGCAAAAACGTATAGATTGAACTATTGCAGGGCAGGGCTCAAAAATGGTTCACCATAAACGACAAAGAATGGCCAACATGGGCAAGATTCAAGGAAGTATGTCCCGGCCCCGGTGGATTACGCCAAAGTGGCCAGACAGGTGCGGGACTGGTCGTTTCGGTTCGACGGAACAGGAGACCCGTTAGAGCTCCTCGACCGGGTGACGTGGTCCGCAAAAACGTATAGATTGAACTATTGCAGGGCAGGGCTTAAATATGGTTTACAATAAACGACAAAGAATGGCCAACATGGGCAAGATTCAAGGAAGTATGTCCCGTCCCCGATGGATTACGCCAAAATGGCCAGACAGGTGCGGGACTGGTCGTTTCGGTTCGACGGAACAGAAGACCCGTTAAAGTTCCTCGACCGAGTGACGTGGTCCTCAAAAAAGTATAGATTGAACTATTGCAGGGCAGGGCTCAAAGATGGTTCACCATAAACGACAAAGAATGGCCAACATGGGCAAGATTCAAGGAAGTATGTCCCGGCCCCGGTGGATTACGCCAAAGTGGCCAGACAGGTGCGGGACTGGTCGTTTCGGTTCGACGGAACAGGAGACCCGTTAGAGCTCCTCGACCGAGTGACGTGGTCCGCAAAAACGTATAGATTGAACTATTGCAGGGCAGGGCTCAAATATGGTTTACAATAAACGACAAAGAATGGCCAACATGGGCAAGATTCAAGGAAGTATGTCCCGGCCCCGATGGATTACGCCAAAATGGCCAGACAGGTGCGGGACTGGTCGTTTCGGTTCGACGGAACAGGAGACCCGTTAGAGTTCCTCGACCGAGTGACGTGGTCCGCAAAAACGTATAGATTGAACTATTGCAGGGCAGGGCTCAAAGATGGTTCACCATAAACGACAAAGAATGGCCAACATGGGCAAGATTCAAGGAAGTATGTCCCGTCCCCGATGGATTACGCCAAAGTGGCCAGACAGGTGCGGGACTGGTCGTTTCGGTTCGACGGAACAGGAAACCCGTTAGAGCTCCTCGACCGGGTGACGTGGTCCGCAAAAACGTATAGATTGAACTATTGCAGGGCAGGGCTTAAATATGGTTTACAATAAACGACAAAGAATGGCCAACATGGGCAAGATTCAAGGAAGTATGTCCCGGCCCCGGTGGATTACGCCAAAGTGGCCAGACAGGTGCGGGACTGGTCGTTTCGGTTCGACGGAACAGGAGACCCGTTAGAGTTCCTCGACCGAGTGACGTGGTCCGCAAAAACGTATAGATTGAACTATTGCAGGGCAGGGCTCAAAAATGGTTCACCATGAACGACAAAGAATGGCCAACATGGGCAAGATTTCAAGGAAGTATGTCCCGTCCCCGATGGATTACGCCAAAGTGGCCAGACAGGTGCGGGACTGGTCGTTTCGGTTCGACGGAACAGAAGACCCGTTAGAGTTCCTCGACCGAGTGACGTGGTCCGCAAAAACGTATAGATTGAACTATTGCAGGGCAAGGCTTAAAGATGGTTCACCATAAACGACAAAGAATGGCCAACATGGGCAAGATTCAAGGAAGTATGTCCCGTCCCCGATGGATTACGCCAAAAGTGGCTTCGGTTCGACGGACAGGTGCGTTAGAGTCCGACTGAGTCGTGGTTTGCAAAAAAATATAGATTGAACTATTGCAGGGCAAGGCTCAAAGATGGTTCACCATAAACGACAAAGAATGGCCAACATGGGCAAGATTCAAGGAAGTATGTCCCGTCCCCGGTGGATTACGCCAAAGTGGCCAGACAGGTGCGGGACTGGTCGTTTCGGTTCGACGGAACAGGAGACCCGTTAGAGTTCCTCGACCGAGTGACGTGGTCCGCAAAAACGTATAGATTGAACTATTGCAGGGCAGGGCTCAAAAATGGTTCACCATAAACGACAAAGAATGGCCAACATGGGCAAGATTCAAGGAAGTATGTCCCGGCCCCGGTGGATTACGCCAAAGTGGCCAGACAGGTGCGGGACTGGTCGTTTCGGTTCGACGGAACAGGAAGACCCGTTAGAGTTCCTCGACCGAGTGACGTGGTCCGCAAAAACGTATAGATTGAACTATTGCAGGGCAGGGCTCAAATATGGTTTACAATAAACGACAAAGAATGGCCAACATGGGCAAGATTCAAGGAAGTATGTCCCGTCCCCGGTGGATTACGCCAAAGTGGCCAGACAGGTGCGGGACTGGTCGTTTCGGTTCGACGGAACAGGAGACCTGTTAGAGTTCCTCAACCGAGTGACGTGGTCCGCAAAAACGTATAGATTGAACTATTGCAGGGCAGGGCTCAAAAATGGTTTACAATAAACGACAAAGAATGGCCAACATGGGCAAGATTCAAGGAAGTATGTCCCGGCCCCGGTGGATTACGCCAAAGTGGCCAGACAGGTGCGGGACTGGTCGTTTCGGTTCGACGGAACAGGAGACCCGTTAGAGCTCCTCGACCGAGTGACGTGGTCCGCAAAAACGTATAGATTGAACTATTGCAGGGCAGGGCTCAAATATGGTTTACAATAAACGACAAAGAATGGCCAACATGGGCAAGATTCAAGGAAGTATGTCCCGGCCCCGGTGGATTACGCCAAAGTGGCCAGACAGGTGCGGGACTGGTCGTTTCGGTTCGACGGAACAGAAGACCCGTTAGAGTTCCTCGACCGAGTGACGTGGTCCGCAAAAACGTATAGATTGAACTATTGCAGGGCAGGGCTCAAATATGGTTCACCATAAACGACAAAGAATGGCCAACATGGGCAAGATTCAAGGAAGTATGTCCCGTCCCCGATGGATTACGCCAAAGTGGCCAGACAGGTGCGGGACTGGTCGTTTCGGTTCGACGGAACAGGAGACCCGTTAAAGTTCCTCGACCGAGTGATGTGGTCCGCAAAAACGTATAGATTGAACTATTGCAGGGCAGGGCTCAAAGATGGTTCACCATAAACGACAAAGAATGGCCAACATGGGCAAGATTCAAGGAAGTATGTCCCGTCCCCGATGGATTACGCCAAAGTGGCCAGACAGGTGCGGGACTTGGTCGTTCTGATATAGATTGAACTATTGCAGGGCAAGGCTCAAAGATGGTTCACCATAAACGACAAAGAATGGCCAACATGGGCAAGATTCAAGGAAGTATGTCCCGTCCCCGATGGATTACGCCAAATTGGCCAGACAGGTGCGGGACTGGTCGTTTCGGTTCGACGGAACAGGAGACCCGTTAGAGTTCCTCGACCGAGTGACGTGGTCCGCAAAAACGTATAGATTGAACTATTGCAGGGCAGGGCTCAAAAATGGTTCACCATGAACGACAAAGAATGGCCAACATGGGCAAGATTCAAGGAAGTATGTCCCGGCCCCGGTGGATTACGCCAAAGTCGCCAGACAGGTGCGGGACTGGTCGTTTCGGTTCGACGGAACAGAAGACCCGTTAGAGTTCCTCGACCGAGTGATGTGGTCCGCAAAAACGTATAGATTGAACTATTGCAGGAGAGGGCTCCTGAATAGACAAAGAATGGCCAACATGGGCAAGATTCAAAGAAGTATGTCCCGTCCCCGGTGGATTACGCCAAAGTGGCCAGATAGGTGCGGGACTGGTCGTTTCGGTTCGACGGAACAGGAGACCTGTTAGAGTTCCTCAACCGAGTGACATGGTCCGCAAAAACGTATAGATTGAACTATTGCAGGGCAGGGCTCAAAAATGGTTTACAATAAACGACAAAGAATGGCCAACATGGGCAAGATTCAAGGAAGTATGTCCCGGCCGCGGTGGATTACGCCAAAGTGGCCAGACAGGTGCGGGTTTGGTCGTTTCGGTTCGACGGAACAGGAAACCCGTTAGAGCTCCTCGACCGGGTGACGTGGTCCGCAAAAACGTATAGATTGAACTATTGCAGGGCAGGGCTTAAATATGGTTTACAATAAACGACAAAGAATGGCCAACATGGGCAAGATTCAAGGAAGTATGTCCCGGCCCCGGTGGATTACGCCAAAGTGGCCAGACAGGTGCGGGACTGGTCGTTTCGGTTCGACGGAACAGAAGACCCGTTAGAGTTCCTCGACCGAGTGACGTGGTCCGCAAAAACGTATAGATTGAACTATTGCAGGGCAGGGCTCAAAGATGGTTCACCATAAACGACAAAGAATGGCCAACATGGGCAAGATTCAAGGAAGTATGTCCCGTCCCCGATGGATTACGCCAAAGTGGCCAGACAGGTGCGGGACTGGTCGTTTCGGTTCGACGGAACAGAAGACCCGTTAAAGTTCCTCGACCGAGTGACGTGGTCCGCAAAAACGTATAGATTGAACTATTGCAGGGCAGGGCTCAAAGATGGTTCACCATAAACGACAAAGAATGGCCAACATGGGCAAGATTCAAGGAAGTATGTCCCGTCCCCGATGGATTACGCCAAAGTGGCCAGACAGGTGCGGGACTGGTCGTTTTGATATAGATTGAACTATTGCAGGGCAAGGCTCAAAGATGGTTCACCATAAACGACAAAGAATGGCCAACATGGGCAAGATTCAAGGAAGTATGTCCCGTCCCCGATGGATTACGCCAAATTGGCCAGACAGGTGCGGGACTGGTCGTTTCGGTTCGACGGAACAGGAGACCCGTTAGAGTTCCTCGACCGAGTGACGTGGTCCGCAAAAACGTATAGATTGAACTATTGCAGGGCAGGGCTCAAAAATGGTTCACCATGAACGACAAAGAATGGCCAACATGGGCAAGATTCAAGGAAGTATGTCCCGGCCCCGGTGGATTACGCCAAAGTGGCCAGACAGGTGCGGGACTGGTCGTTTCGGTTCGACGGAACAGAAGACCCGTTAGAGTTCCTCGACCGAGTGACGTGGTCCGCAAAAACGTATAGATTGAACTATTGCAGGGCAGGGCTCAAATATGGTTTACAATAAACGACAAAGAATGGCCAACATGGGCAAGATTCAAAGAAGTATGTCCCGGCCCCGGTGGATTACGCCAAAGTGGCCAGACAGGTGCGGGACTGTTCGTTTCGGTTGGACGGAACAGAAGACCCGTTAGAGTTCCTCCACCGAGTAACATGGTCCGCAAAAATGTATAGATTGAACTATTGCAGGGCAGGGCTCAAAAATGGTTTACAATAAACGACAAAGAATGGCCAACATGGGCAAGATTCAAGGAAGTATGTCCCGGCCCCGGTGGATTACGCCAAAGTGGCCAGACAGGTGCGGGACTGGTTCGTTTCGGTTCGACGGAACAGGAGACCCGTTAGAGCTCCTCGACCGGGTGACGTGGTCCGCAAAAACGTATAGATTGAACTATTGCAGGGCAGGGCTTAAATATGGTTTACAATAAACGACAAAGAATGGCCAACATGGGCAAGATTCAAGGAAGTATGTCCCGGCCCCGGTGGATTACGCCAAAGTGGCCAGACAGGTGCGGGACTGGTCGTTTCGGTTCGACGGAACAGAAGACCCGTTAGAGTTCCTCGACCGAGTGACGTGGTCCGCAAAAACGTATAGATTGAACTATTGCAGGGCAGGGCTCAAAAATGGTTCACCATGAACGACAAAGAATGGCCAACATGGGCAAGATTCAAGGAAGTATGTCCCGTCCCCGATGGATTACGCCAAAGTGGCCAGACAGGTGCGGGACTGGTCGTTTCGGTTCGACGGAACAGAAGACCCGTTAAAGTTCCTCGACCGAGTGACGTGGTCCTCAAAAAAGTATAGATTGAACTATTGCAGGGCAGGGCTCAAAGATGGTTCACCATAAACGACAAAGAATGGCCAACATGGGCAAGATTCAAGGAAGTATGTCCCGTCCCCGATGGATTACGCCAAAGTGGCCAGACAGGTGCGGGACTGGTCGTTTCGGTTCGACGGAAGGAGACCGTTAGATCTCGATTGTCCACAAAAGTATAGATTGAACTATTGCAGGGCAAGGCTCAAAGATGGTTCACCATAAACGACAAAGAATGGCCAACATGGGCAAGATTCAAGGAAGTATGTCCCGTCCCCGATGGATTACGCCAAAGTGGCCAGACAGGTGCGGGACTGGTCGTTTCGGTTCGACGGAACAGGAGACCCGTTAGAGTTCCTCGACCGAGTGACGTGGTCCGCAAAAACGTATAGATTGAACTATTGCAGGGCAGGGCTCAAAAATGGTTCACCATGAACGACAAAGAATGGCCAACATGGGCAAGATTCAAGGAAGTATGTCCCGTCCCCGATGGATTACGCCAAAGTGGCCAGACAGGTGCGGGACTGGTCGTTTCGGTTCGACGGAACAGGAGACCCGTTAGAGTTCCTCGACCGAGTGACGTGGTCCGCAAAAACGTATAGATTGAACTATTGCAGGGCAGGGCTCAAAAATGGTTCACCATGAACGACAAAGAATGGCCAACATGGGCAAGATTCAAGGAAGTATGTCCCGGCCCCGGTGGATTACGCCAAAGTCGCCAGACAGGTGCGGGACTGGTCGTTTCGGTTCGACGGAACAGAAGACCCGTTAGAGTTCCTCGACCGAGTGACGTGGTCCGCAAAAACGTATAGATTGAACTATTTCAGGGCAGGGCTCAATGTCACCATAAACGACAAAGAATGGCCAACATGGGCAAGATTCAAAGAAGTATGTCCCGTCCCCGGTGGATTACGCCAAAGTGGCCAGATAGGTGCGGGACTGGTCGTTTCGGTTCGACGGAACAGGAGACCCGTTAGAGTTCCTCAACCGAGTGACATGGTCCGCAAAAACGTATAGATTGAACTATTGCAGGGCAGGGCTCAAAAATGGTTTACAATAAACGACAAAGAATGGCCAACATGGGCAAGATTCAAGGAAGTATGTTCCGGCCGCGGTGGATTACGCCAAAGTGGCCAGACAGGTGCGGGACTGGTTGTTTCGGTTCGACGGAACAGGAAACCCGTTAGAGCTCCTCGACCGGGTGACGTGGTCCGCAAAAACGTATAGATTGAACTATTGCAGGGCAGGGCTCAAAGATGGTTCACCATGAACGACAAAGAATGGCCAACATGGGCAAGATTCAAGGAAGTATGTCCCGGCCCCGATGGATTACGCCAAAGTGGCCAGACAGGTGCGGGACTGGTCGTTTCGGTTCGACGGAACAGGAAACCCGTTAGAGCTCCTCGACCGGGTGACGTGGTCCGCAAAAACGTATAGATTGAACTATTGCAGGGCAGGGCTTAAATATGGTTTACAATAAACGACAAAGAATGGCCAACATGGGCAAGATTCAAGGAATTATGTCCCGGCCCCGGTGGATTACGCCAAAGTGGCCAGACAGGTGCGGGACTGCTCGTTTCGGTTTGACGGAACAGAAGACCCGTTAGAGTTCCTCGACCGAGTGACGTGGTCCGCAAAAACGTATAGATTGAACTATTGCAGGGCAGGGCTCAAAAATGGTTCACCATGAACGACAAAGAATGGCCAACATTGGCAAGATTCAAGGAAGTATGTCCCGTCCCCGATGGATTACGCCAAAGTGGCCATACAGGTGCGGGACTGGTCGTTTCGGTTCGACGGAACAGAAGACCCGTTAAAGTTCCTCGACCGAGTGACGTGGTCCTCAAAAAAGTATAGATTGAACTATTGCAGGGCAGGGCTCAAAGATGGTTCACCATAAACGACAAAGAATGGCCAACATGGGCAAGATTCAAGGAAGTATGTCCCGTCCCCGATGGATTACGCCAAAGTGGCCAGACAGGTGCGGGACTGGTCGTTTTGATATAGATTGAACTATTGCAGGGCAAGGCTCAAAGATGGTTCACCATTAACGACAAAGAATGGCCAACATGGGCAAGATTCAAGGAAGTATGTCCCGTCCCCGACGGATTACGCCAAATTGGCCAGACAGGTGCGGGACTGGTCGTTTCGGTTCGACGGAACAGGAGACCCGTTAGAGTTCCTCGACCGAGTGACGTGGTCCGCAAAAACGTATAGATTGAACTATTGCAGGGCAGGGCTCAAAAATGGTTCACCATGAACGACAAAGAATGGCCAACATGGGCAAGATTCAAGGAAGTATGTCCCGTCCCCGGTGGATTACGCCAAAGTCGCCAGACAGGTGCGGGACTGGTCGTTTCGGTTCGACGGAACAGAAGACCCGTTAGAGTTCCTCGACCGAGTGATGTGGTCCGCAAAAACGTATAGATTGAACTATTTCAGGAGAGGGCTCCTGAATAGACAAAGAATGGCCAACATGGGCAAGATTCAAAGAAGTATGTCCCGTCCCCGGTGGATTACGCCAAAGTGGCCAGACAGGTGCGGGACTGGTCGTTTTGTGTGAATATAGATTGAACTATTGCAGGGCAAGGCTCAAAGATGGTTCACCATAAACGACAAAGAATGGCCAACATGGGCAAGATTCAAGGAAGTATGTCCCGTCCCCGACGGATTACGCCAAATTGGCCAGACAGGTGCGGGACTGGTCGTTTCGGTTCGACGGAACAGGAGACCCGTTAGAGTTCCTCGACCGAGTGACGTGGTCCGCAAAAACGTATAGATTGAACTATTGCAGGGCAGGGCTCAAAAATGGTTCACCATGAACGACAAAGAATGGCCAACATGGGCAAGATTCAAGGAAGTATGTCCCGTCCCCGGTGGATTACGCCAAAGTCGCCAGACAGGTGCGGGACTGGTCGTTTCGGTTCGACGGAACAGAAGACCCGTTAGAGTTCCTCGACCGAGTGATGTGGTCCGCAAAAACGTATAGATTGAACTATTTCAGGAGAGGGCTCCTGAATAGACAAAGAATGGCCAACATGGGCAAGATTCAAAGAAGTATGTCCCGTCCCCGGTGGATTACGCCAAAGTGGCCAGACAGGTGCGGGACTGGTCGTTTTGATATAGATTGAACTATTGCAGGGCAAGGCTCAAAGATGGTTCACCATAAACGACAAAGAATGGCCAACATGGGCAAGATTCAAGGAAGTATGTCCCGTCCCCGACGGATTACGCCAAATTGGCCAGACAGGTGCGGGACTGGTCGTTTCGGTTCGACGGAACAGGAGACCCGTTAGAGTTCCTCGACCGAGTGACGTGGTCCGCAAAAACGTATAGATTGAACTATTGCAGGGCAGGGCTCAAAAATGGTTCACCATGAACGACAAAGAATGGCCAACATGGGCAAGATTCAAGGAAGTATGTCCCGTCCCCGGTGGATTACGCCAAAGTCGCCAGACAGGTGCGGGACTGGTCGTTTCGGTCCGACGGAACAGAAGACCCGTTAGAGTTCCTCGACCGAGTGATGTGGTCCGCAAAAACGTATAGATTGAACTATTTCAGGAGAGGTGC